>CAKJTW010000008.1:14072500-14482500 GCA_917880005.1 Nanger dama
TGCTATATTTTTGTTATGAAATACAATAAAATTGAAGTTATTTAAAGTTATTATGGATTTAATACTTGGCAAAAATGTTACAGTAGTTCTCATTTATTAATTTTTGATTAATATTTTGATTAACAAAATCTTACTGTTGTTATTACATACTTAACTTATCTGATAGACAGAGTGCCTGAAGAACTATGGATGTAGGTTCATGACATTGTACAGGAGGCAGTGATCAAGAACATCCCCAAGAAAAAGAAATGCAAAAAGGCAAAATGGTTGTCTAAGAAGCCCTTAAAAGAGCTGAGAAAAGAGAAGCTAAAAGCAAAGGAGAAAAGGAAAGAGACATCCATTTGAATGCAGAGTTCCAAAGAATAGCAAGGAGAGATAAGAAAGCCTTCCTCAGTGATCAGTGCGAAGAAACAGAGGAAAACAATAGAATGGGAAAGACCAGAGATCTCTTCAAGAATATTAGAGATACCAAGGGAACATTTCATGCAAAGATGGGCTCAATAAAGGACAGAAATGGTATAGACCTAACAGAAGCAGAAGATATTAAGAGGTGGAAAGAATACACAGAACTATACACAAAAGGTCCTCATGACCCAGATAAGCACAATGGAGTAATCACTCATCTAGAGCCAGACATCCTGGAATGTAAAGTCAGTTGGCCCCAGCATCACTATAAACAAAGTTAGTGGACGTTATAAAATTCCAGTTGAGCTATTTCAAATCCTCAAAAATAATGCCATGAAAGTGCTGCACTCAGTTAGCCAACAAATTTGGAAAACTCAGCAGTGGCCACAGGACTGGAAAAGGTCTGTTTTCATTCCAACTCCAAAGAAAGACAAAGCCAGAGAATGCTCAAACTATTGCACAATTGCACTCATCTCACATGCTAGCAAAATAATGCTCAAAACTCTCCAAGCCAGGCTTCAATAGTATGTGTACTATGAACTTCCAGATGATGACGCTGGATTTAGAGGAACCAGAGATCAAATTGCCAACATACACTGGATCATGGAGAAAGCAAGAGAGTTCCAGAAAAACATCTACTTCTGCTTTACTGACTATACCAAAGCCTTTGACTGTGTGGATCACAAAAACTGTGGAAAATACTTCAAGAGATGGGAACACTAGACCACCTATCTGCCTCCTGAGAAATCTGTATGCAGGTCAAGAAGCAATAGTTACAACCAGACATGGAACAATAGATTGGTCCAAATTGAGAAAGGAGTATGTCAAGGCTATCTATATATTGTCAAACTGCTTATTTAACTTATGTGTAGAATATATCATGTGAAATGCTGAACTGGATGAAGCACAAGCTGGAATCAAGACTGCCAGGAGAAATATCAATAACCTCAGATATGCAGATGATACCATACAGCAGAAAGCAAAGAACTAAAAACCTCTTGATGAAAGTGAAAGAGGAGAGTGAAAATGTTAGCTTAAAACTCAACACTCAAAAAACTAAGACCATGGCATCCTGTCCAATCTCTTCACAGCAAATAGATGGGACACAATAGAAACAGTGACAGATTTTATTGTATTGGGCTCCAAAATCACTGTAGATGGTGACTGTAGCCATGAAATTAAAAGACTCTTGCTCCTTGGAAAAAAGCTATGACCATCCTAGACAGCATATTAAAAAGCAAAGACATTACTTTGCCGACAAGTGTTCACCTAGTCAAAGCCATGGTTTTTCCGGTAGTCGTGTATGGATGTGAGAATTGAACTATAAAGAAAACTGAGTACCAAAAACTGATGGTTTTGAACTGTGATGTTTGACAAGACTCTTGAGAATCCTTTGGACTGCAAGGAGATCCAACCAGTCCATCCTGAAGGAAATCCGCCCTGAATATTCTTTGAAAGGACTGATGCTGAAGTTGAAACTCCAATATGTTGGCTCGCTGTTGTTAAGAATTGACTCATTGGAAAAGACCTTAATGTTGGAAAATATTGAAGGTGGGAGGAGATATGGATGACAGGATGAGATAGTTGGATGGCATTACCAACTAGATGGACATGAGTTTGAGCAAGCTCCAGGAGTTGGTGATGGACACGGAAGCCTGGCATGCTGCAGCTCCTGGGTTGCAAATTGTCAGACATGACTGAGAAACTGAACTGAACTGTTGTTCATCCACTATTGGAATAGCTAATCTATAAAAGGAAGTTTTTGGTTTTGTTCCTCCAAGTTTGTAAGGGAAAACTGTCTTGCCATATGACAGTCACTATCATTGCTGGAAAATTAAAGCCACATATTAGAAAGAAAGAGTGACAGAATCTAGAAACCAAAATCACTTTCTTATTATTGTATTTACTTTGTTTTCTGCAATCAGAAAATTTGTGTGTATTTAATCTCTGATGTACATTTGTGTGTTTGACTCCTATATGGATACAAAAATTTTGGAGAGCAGAGGCCAATTAACACCTAGAAAGTCATTATTTTAGCAAAAGATGAGGTGCAGGCTTTCTTCACAGGACCACTGTTTACAAATAGGGATAGGGCATCCTTAAGTTTTACAAGCCTGCTCATACAGACCTTGCAAATCATGAATGGCTTCAGAAACTACAAAAAGATGCTTCTTTCAGTGCAAGTTGATTAATGTTCTACACCTGTGGACTTTGAAGGAACTTCATTTCTCCAGTGAGAAGCAAGAGCTTTGGGTGATACAAGAGCCCATAAAGGTTCCAAGGTGCTTAGTCACTCAATTGTGTCTGACTCTTTGTGACCTCACGGGTCATAGCCTGCCAGGCTCCTCTGTCCATGGGAATTTTTCAAGCAAGAATACTAGAGGAGGTTGCCATGCCCTCCTCCAGGGGATCTTTCAAACCCAGGGATCAAACCCAGGCCTCCCGCACTGCAGGTGGATTCTTCACCATTTGAGCCACCAGGGAAGCTCAAGAATACTGGGACGGGCTGCTTATCCCTTCTCCTGGGAATCTTCTCAATCCAGGGACTAAACCCTGGTCTCCAGAATTGCCTGTGGATTCTTTACCAGCTGAGCTATCAGGGAAGCCCAAAGGTATCAATACTGCCTTTGAATTTGGCCAAATGAAGATATCAGCTTTGATCAGGTATACATATTGCCTGCTTTGTCACAAAGGAAAATTCCTTAGATCAGTTCAGCTATCCATACGATCTGCACAGTCTCCCACTCAGGGCAATGTTGCTACCTCTTACTCTTCCCTGAAAATGAAAGTTAATAGACATGCTTCAGCTGACTGTTTTTACATTTCTATCTGCACTGGTCCATGGAAACAACTCTCACTGAAGTCCCTAATGACTTGCTTGATACTATAGCAAACAGATCGTTTTCAGAGAAACTGTCTGATGATGCAGGAGACGTGGATTTGCTCCCTGGGTTGGAAAGATCCCCTGGAGAAGGGAAGGGCAATCCACTCCAGGATTCTTGCCGGGAAATCCTACAGATGGAGGAGCCTGGTGGGCTACTGTCCATGGAGTCACAAAGAGTCCAGACATGAGTGAGTGAATAAACAACAAGCAAAAACGTAGAGGCTGCCCAAGTTCAAATCCTTGATGCTTCACTTAATAACTGTGTAACACGGGCAGTATACTTTATTTCTCTGCTCTTCAAGGTTTTGATATGCAAAATTATGATGATAATAGTTTTGTCTCTCAAAGTTTCTGGGAATAGCAAATAAATGAATGCATATCAAGTGAAAGGATAGGGGTTGGCAATCTGTAATCATTAAATAGAGGTTCATTATTTTTAATTACGTTTGCATGATTCCACCAACATTCTCCTCCTTGATTGCAAATCAACTGATTATCACAAATGCTTCCTTAATTCTATCCACATCCAATCTACTTAACCCACTTCAGACTACACAAATGGGGTTAGAGAAGACCTATGTGTGTATGTGTGCGTATCTATCTATCTATAGAAAATAGATTTCTCCTCCCAACTCTATCATATACACAGAGTCATTTTGTTACTACGCTAATACAACTATTCACCCCTTTATTTGAAACCATTCAATGTTGTTTAACTAGTCTTAATGCAAAATCTCTTAAACAATATAGTATAAATAAAAATTATTTAATTGAATTCATAACTAGAAAGCATAATAGGCTGCTTCATCTTTGAAAGTATTACATTCAGACACCAAATCATTTTAAAACATTGGTACTGTGATATCTTGAGTCTCTACCGGTTCTCACGCTTGGTGTCTTAGGCACCAGTTATAAGTTCTCTAACGTATATGGCAACGTGAACACAACTTCTTTCAATTCTTTCTTCTTATCTAAGGCCTCTATCTTATGGAGAAATTATACAATTCTTGATATTTGTTAAAGAAAGATTAATAATGATAAAAGTGAATTTATGTTCCATGTTTATTTTTGATAACTTTTTATGTTTCTGTATCAGAGGAGTTTTTGTCCTATATGTCATCTATGATAACATAATCATCTCTCATCATATTTTCTTTTACTCCTGAACCTTTATCCAATTGGGTATTCTGACTTACTTGATCACCTTCTAATAAAAGAGCTGCTGCTGCTGCTACGTCGCTTCAGTCATGTCCAACTCTGTGCAACCCCATGGACGGCAGCCCACCAAGCTCCCCCGCCCCTGGGATCCTCCAGGCAAGAACACTGGAGTGGGTTGCCATTTCCTTCTCCAATGCATGAAAGTGAAAGTGAAGTCACTCAGTCATGTCCGACCCTCAGTGACCCCATGGACTGCAGCCTTCCAGGCTCCTCCATCCATGGGATTTTCCAGGCAAGAGTACTGGAGTGGGGTGCCACTGCCTTCTCCAATAAAAGAGCAATATGATTGCTAATTTTTATCCCCACAGAAAGAATGTATTAAAATGGAAAAAATTCTAAAAACAGAACCTAAACGTGTTAGTTGTGTCATTTGGGTTGTATATTACTTTTTGTTTGAATTCTATATATATAAGTGAAATGAAATAGTTGTATCAGCTCTCCATGTCTTCAGGTCCTACAGGATAAGGAAAGTAGACCAAAATATACTGGAATTTGTGTTCCATGAGAAAAATCCTAAACTTGGGGAACCTAAAATTTTCATAATGGTTGGCAAGCATGCCTTCCCCCCCTCAGCTCTGAAGGAGACACTATCTGCATCTATCAAGACTGTTCACAGTACAAACGTTATTAATGACCAATCAATGACTCTGTTCATGAGACACGCAGAAACACTAGAGACCCATGGCTATTTTTCTCCCAACAAATAGTCTCAGGGTAGCCCTCTCCAGTAGAGCTAAAAGGTTTCTTCACATCTTTAGAGATTTGATCATTATCACTTCTATCATATTCTATGTCAAATGAGTCACCAAATCCAACCCCAATTTAAGGAAAAGGAAACTGGACTCGTTTCTTACCTTGAGGAATAGCACAGGTTTTACACCATCTTAAACTACCTATGTTTTGTGTTTGGCAATATTAAATGATATTATAATAAAAAGTATAAGTAAACAGTAGGCAGATGTACTTACAGGTATTCTATGCATGCATTGATTAAGAAACACTGATCTAAAGCATCAGTACAATTTTACAGATAAGATCACTGGGTCTAGAAAGATGGAAAAGATCACAAATTTTCACATGTTGAAAGTAAGAGGCATAAATAGAACCAGGACTCCAATTTGTTGGGGGCACTTTCTATCATATTGCAGTATGGTAAAAAATATGCTATGAGATTATAAATGATACATACTATTGTTTTAAAATTGAGTCAGATGAGCTGAGAAAATCTGTTGAAGTTTAGAAACATATCACTATAACTTTCCTGTTTTATCATACATTAAAAGGCATTATACTATAACCAATAAATATTCTACAATTTAATATTTAAGAGTAAGTTTAAGAAGACATAGAACATTCAATAATTTCAAGCAAGCATATTTGTGAGTGCAGAGAAATGCCAAATTTCATGTATACAGACCATCTACAAACTAATTACAATGTTCTAATAAAAACTTAAGAGCTGCTTATTTGAAAAATTCAAACTCAACAAATATAACTGATTAACTCAAAACAATACAAAAACTAGATTCCAAATATTCTTTTTCTGTAAGTAACTAATTAATTGGCGTAATTCAACTAAAAATTATTGCTTACGATCATTTTCAAATATTGGCAGCTTACCAACAGAAAATTTGAGTTATCATTTCTTTTTCATTTGTAGTATTTGATATAAAGTTTATCTAAACTTCTAAAACTATACTTTGAATAGAGAAATAGACATTTTGAGAGTTAAGCAAAGATATCAAAAGCAATAATAAGCATATCAAAGCTGATTGAGTTTGACCATCTGATATCATTAATTCTAAATCTAACTGTAATAGCACAATTGTACTTTTTATATAAAACTTCAAATCATCATAGTCAATTCTTTTAGTAACCTCTATAGCTTAGTACTATGAAATCATTTTTCAGCTACACCTGCAAAAAGTAATAGCAGTTATAAGTAATATATACATAAACACTGAAGAAATTTTTTTAAAAACATTATAGGTGATTTCTCATTTAGCACAGGACTGAGTAACTCTTACTGGAACTACCTACCTAACACAAAAATTATAAAACCAGACAAAGCATTCAGGGTGATTTTTTCCAAACACTAGAAAACAGCATGGTATTGTTATCTTTTATATAAAGGAAACAGGTAAAGCCCATGTTCATCAGATAACATGTGAAATCAGAAATTTACTCAATGTGATAAACACTAGACTGAAGACTATAGAAGAAAGATTCAATAAACTTGAGGACAGAGTAACATATAATGTGTAATTTAAAGAGTTTGTTGTGGATCACAACTAACTGGAAAATTTTTCAAGAGATGGGAATATCAGACCACCAGATCTGCCTCTTGAGAAATCTGCATTCACATCAAAAAGCAACAGTTAGAACTGGAAATTCAACAATGGAATGGTTCAAAGTTGGGAAAGGAGTACAGCAAGGGTGTATATTGTCACCCTGCTTGTTTAATTTATATGCAGAGCACATCATGTGAAATGCTGGGCTGGATGAAACACAAGCTGGAATCAAGTTTGCCAGGAGAAATATCAATAACCTCAGATATGCAGATGATACCACACTTATGGCAGAAAGCAAAGAACTAAAAAGCCTCTTGATGAAAGTAAAAGAGGAGAGTAAAAACTTGGCTTAAAACTCAACATCAAGAAAACTAAGATCATGGCATCAAGTCCCATCACATCATGGCAAATAGATGGGGAAACAATGGAAACAGTGAAAAACTTTATTTTCTTGGGCTCAAAAATCACTGCAGATGGTGGCTGCAGCCATGAAATTAAAAGATGCTTACTCGTTGGAAGAAAAGCTATGACCAACCTAAGAAGAATATTAAAGAGCAGAGACTTTACTTTGCCGGCAAAGGTCAGTCTAGTCAAAGCTATGGTTTTCCAGTAGTCATGGATAGACGTGAGCTGGACTATAAAGAAAGCTGAGCACTGAAGAATTGATGCTTTTGAACTGTGATGTTGAAGACGACTCTTGAGAGTCCCTTGGACTGCAAGGAGATCCAACCAGTCCATCCTAAAAGAGGTCAGTCCTGAATATTCATTGGAAGGACTGATGCTGAAGCGGAAACTCCAATACTTTAGCCACCTAATCAAAAAGCTGACTCATTGAAAAAGACCCTGATGCCGGGAAAAATTGAAGGCAGGAGGAGAAGGGGACAGCAGAGGATGAGATGGTTGGATGGCATCACCAACTAGATGGACATGAGTTTGAGCTCACTCTGGGAGTTGGTGATGGACAGGGAATCCTGATGAGCTGCAGTTAATGGGGTTACAAAGAGTCAGACATGACTAAGGGACTGAATTGAACTGAATTTGAAGAGTGGAGAAAGAGAGGCTTAGTAACATAAAAAATGATATTCAGTATTCAAAATTGCATGTATTGGAATTCCAGGAAAGGAGTGAAATAGTGGGGAGCAAACAGACTCACACACACACACAAACATAAACAATGAATGACAATCTTAAAGCAATAATGGATAAAATTATTCTAAAATATTTTGGCAAAATATATCAATAGACTACAAAGAAAATCATACTCAGCCATATCACAACAAACTCTTGCAAATAAAACAAAGGAAAACTCTAAAAACAGAGAAAAAGATGCATTGCATTCAGAAAAACAGTACGATATGTAATATAAATGATGACTACCTTATGACAAGTTGGCTAGAAGAAAATGAAATGGCATTCCCCAAATGTTGAATACACGAAAATAGGTGCTAAAATCTTGTAATCAGTGAAAATATGCTTCCAAAATGATAGGGAAATAAATTTACTTTCAGTAGAAAAAAGCTGAGAAAGCCTGTTGGAAATTCAGGTTAATTGGAAATACATTAAAAACACTGGAAACAGTAAATATAGGGACAAGCGCAAGACTAAATTTAATACTATCATAAACAGTGATGCATCAAGCAGACACATCTCAGCAACTATGAAGAATAATGCAAACACATATATAAAAGGCAAATAGAGTAACTAAGATGAAGAACTAAAACTATCTAAATGAAAGAACAAGAGACAGAAGCAAAAAAGATTCTTTAAAAAACAGAACATTGGTTTACAAATCCAAAGTTATAAATAATTACAGTATATATGCAAAACACGCATATTTAAAGCTGAGCTTTTAGAATAAAAAGACATAATCAAAAATAGTTTACAAGAGATTTAGCTTAAGCATACAGATGGGACTCCATGGGGTGGCAGAGACTCCACGGCCATGACTGAGCAACTGAACTGAACTGAAACGGAGAAGCTGGTTGAAAGTAAAGGAAAGAAAAATGTACCATGGAAACTGAAAGGAGAAGAAAGCTGAAATGGCTTTATTAATATCAAACATTAAAAATAAGAGGTTTAGGTGATTTGATGTGTCAAATTAGGATAGGCAGTTGTAATGAATGTGCCATTCTGTTGAGTGACATTGGTAAGAGAGAAGGCTACCCATGTGTGGGATCAGCAAGATATGCAAAGTCTCTGTCCCCTTCTCTCAATTTTGCTATGAAGATAAGCATTTTGAAAGAAAATGAAGCTTTAAAAACCGATAAAAAATGATTTGTATAGCAACTTCACAACGGAAGATACATGAATCGCTAATAGCATGTGAAAAAATATTCGATATCATTCCTAATCAGGGAAACTTAAAGCAAACTAAGATACCATCTAGTCAATGCTATGGTTTTTCCATTGGTTATGTATGGATGTGACCTTTATAGTCCAAAGACAATAAAGAAAGCTGAGCACTGAAGAACTGATGCTTTTGAGAAGCACTGGAAGAAGACTCGCAATTGCGAGTCCCTTGGACTGCAAGGAGATCCAACCTAAAGATCAGTCCTGGGTGTTCATTGGAAGGACTGATGTTGAAGCTGAAACTCCAATACTTTCGCCACCTGATGTGAAGAGCTGACTCATTTGAAAATATCCTGATGCTGGGAAAGATTGAGGGCAGAAGGAGGAGGGGATGACAGAGGATGAGATGGTTGGATGGCATCACCGACTCAATGGACATGGGTTTGGGTGAACTCCGGGAGTTGGTGATGGACAGGGAGGCCTGGTGTGCTGCAGTACATGAGGTCACAGAGTCGGACACGACTGAGCGACTGAACTGAACTGAAGATACCATTATACACACACACATTAAAATGACTAATATTTAACAAACTGAGGATTCTAAAATTTAGCAAGGAGGTAGAGCAAGCAGATATTTTTTAATACATTGCTAGTGGAATTTTAAAGTAACTTGGCAAATATTTAGCAGTTTCTTTTAAAGTTCAATCTATACCAATTCTACGGCCCAACAATTTTACTCCTAAGTTTCAATACAAGAGAAAATAAAAATATATGTACATCAAAATATTTATAAGCACATTTTACAGTTAATATTAATAGTAGCTAAAAAGTGGAAACTATGCAAGTGTCTGACAACATGAATGAATAAACATATTGTAGTGTATGTATATGATGGAGTACTATTCAGCATTAAAAACTAAGTAATTTAAAAAGTACAAATTCAGGGACTTCCACGGTGGTCCAATGGTTACAACTTCACATTTCTTCTGCAGGGAGCATTAGTTTGATCCCGGATTAGGGAACTAAGATTCTGCATGCCACACAGTGTGACAAAAATAATAACAATAATAAAGGTACAAATTCATGTAAAAACATGAATGGCTGTCATTCAGCAGGCAGCTAGAGTAGTAGTCTACACAGACAAAAGAATGAAGACTGACAATTTGGAAAACCTGGTTGCTACCACCAGCTAGGTGTTCATAAGTTCTATGATCAAGGTATTACAGAGCAAATAATTAGTACATCTGTTATAAAATATCCCTACAAATTGTCTGTTTTAAACTTTACCTTTCAGCCTTACTGTGACTTTTTAGAATCATTCATCAAAATATATAAAATACTAACCATTTGTGTGAAAAATTATGTTGAATGGAATAAACCTGATGAAAGAGTACCCACTGCATGTTTTCATGCAGGAGACTTTCAAGAACAGGTGAAATCAATGAGTAAAAACATAAATCAGATCAGTACTTGCCAAAAGAATGGTAGGTATACACTGGTGAGAAACAATATTATATTTTGATTGAGGTGTTGGTTACAAGGGTATAAATATTCATCAAAACTCATGAAATTTTCTGCTTAAGGACTATGTATCTCAAAGCATCTATATTTTACCTCAAAATATAAAATTTAAAACTGAACCCCTTCCTGACCACTGACTTGGAAATTTAGCATAAATACCTTAGTTAAATATTAAGTCAATTGAACATTGCATGTAGGTATTACCTTAGAACAAGTACTTACTGACCCATGCTTTACCCAAAACTTTGTGATATAAAAGTTTGTTTTAACAGAAATCATTTTAATATATGTTGGCTCAAAGGACATTTGGCTAGTAAAAGGATATTTCTTCTTTATACTTTCCTCTGCTACACATTTAGAGAAATTTTCTCTAGAACTCTTTTTATAACTCCCAACTGCTGGTTCTTGCTACTTAGCAGCAAAATACAAAAATATTCACCAGAAATAAATATCCACTTGAGACATGACTCTACACAAAAAGGTGCTTTGTAAAAATTATTAAAGACTTTTCAACATTTTTCACAATTTTTCCAAGAGAGTTTTTAAGAAGTACTTAAAACTCTGTGGGGGAAAAATAGGACACAACCCAGGATAGAATTATATTCCTGCAGAGGCTTCTGGCTTAAATGTGACAAATAAAAAGCACCAGTTGTTCTAACTCATACTCTACATTATAAAGTCAATAAATTTAAATATAGAGCCATATCAGTGTTTAAAATCATTTCTGTCCATTCACTATGTGTGATGCCAAACTCATTTAAGGAAGGCATTTTTATTTCTTAATTTTAGAAGTTATTCTCTTGAGCCATTGTATTCATTAGGCTGGTAAGATTTTATTTTCAGATCTGGAGTTTTTAGCAGAATTCATACAATTCAAAATTTTGTATTCCTTCAAAGCAATGCAAAGAAAATATCTGCTTTTCTTATATTCATTAGTAGATAGGTTTATTGAGATATTGTATAAATGCTAATAGAATTTAGTGAAGTCTGTGAAAGTAGGAAGATGACTGAGTACTTATTATTCCAGTAGTCAAATAAACTTGGTAGCTTTATTTGCCCAAATAATTCAGATTTTCAAATTGTTTTCATCTCTTTATCATTACTGAACTAGGAAAGGAGCTGAAAAATAAATTTCCCTCTCCAAACAGGGTATGCAAACATCTGTCCATTCTTTTTGAAGTCTTGCTAAAATCCTAATAGCTCACAGTTATGAAATGACAGATATAAACATCCCCTTCTCAGAAAGTTGAATAATTTTGCTTTGTCAATCCAAAGTGATCTTCCTCACAATACATCTCCATATCAATGGTTCACTTCCTGAAACTAATTTTATCTACTAAGAGAGCTGAAAAAGATGTTACAGCCCTTCAAACAGACATTAACAAGTTCAGGTCTACAGCTTTTAGAAAGGAGGTTTTAGGACATATAAGAGTAAGATGGAAAATAAATTCACAGTTATGGTCTTCAAGTAACACTGTGTACACTACAAACTACGTGGTTTTCTAGTGACAGTGTTCAGTTCAGTTGCTCAGTCGAGTCCAACTCTTTGCGACCCCATGAACTGCAGCATGCCAGGCCTACCTGTCCATCACCAACTCCCAGAGTTCACTCAAATTCACATCCATTGAGTCAGTGATATCATCCAGCCATCTCATCCTCTGTCATCCCCTTCTCCTCCTGCCCCTAATCCCTCCCAGCATCAAAATCTTTTCCAATGAGTCAACTCTTCGCATGAGGTGGCCAAAGTACTGGAGTTTCAGCTTTAGCATCATTCCTTCCAAAGAAATCCCAGGGCTGATCTCTTTTAGGATGGACTGGTTGGATCTCCTTACAGTCCAAGGGACTCTCAAGAGTCTTCTCCAACACCACAGTTCAAAAACATCAATTCTTCAGCGCTCAGCTTTCTTCACAGTTCAACTCTCACATCCATACATGACCACAGGAAAAACCATAGCCTTGACCAGATGGATCTTTGTTGGCAAAGTAATGTCTCTGCTTTTCAATATGCTATCTAGGTTGGTCATAAGTTTCCTTCCATGGAGTGTCTTTTAATTTCATGGCTCCAATCACCATCTGCCGTGATTTTGGAGCCCCAAAAATAAAGTCTGACACTGTTTCCACTGTTTCCCCATCTATTTCCCATGAAGTGATGGGACCGAATGCCATGATCTTCATTTTCTGAATGAATAATGAGCTTTAAGCCAACTTTTTCACTCTCCTCCTCCACCTTTATCAACAGGCTTGTCAGTTCTTTTCACTTACTTCATGCCACAAGGGTATTGTCATCTGCATATCTAAGGATATTGATATTTCTCCTGGCAATCTTGATTCCAGTTTGTGCTTCTTCCAGTCCAGCATTTCTCATGATGTACTCTGCATAGAAGTTAAATAAGCAGAGTGACAATATACAGCCTTGATGTACTCCTTTTGCTATTTGGAACCAGTCTGTTGTTCCATGTCCAGTTCTAACTGTTGCTTCCTGACCTGCATACAGATTTCTCAAGAGGCAGGTCAGGTGGTCTGGTATTCCCATCTCATGAAGAATTTTCCACAGTTTATTGTGATCTACAGTCAAAGGCTTTGGCATAGTCAATAAAGCAGAAATAGATGTTTTTCTGGAACTCTCTTGCTTTTTTGATGATCCAGTGATGGTGTTAAATGAACTCATTTTAAAACATAAAATAAGACTAGGTACAAAGCTATAGAATTTCTAAACAGAATAAAACTGCAATTTGAGATATTTTTTCAAAACAAAAAACTTATATTGTGATTATCATTATCCATTGTAAGCATTAAATCAAAGTTATTTTCACAGTTGCATATGGAAGATATTTAAAACCAATAAAATTACATTTATGATAATTTTAAAAATTACATTCTGTAACCATGCATATATTTGGAGATACAAATGCAAGACTTCTAAAGCTTTTAAAAACTAAAACCAGTTTATATCTCACTATAAATTTTAATTTTCTTAAACAATTTTAAAAATTTGTTTTTGTCTTCTGGACTTTGGGGGGCATTATATCTGTTTAATTACTACACAGTTCCAGCTGAACCACCTGCCAACTTGACATTGGTATTTCTCTAATTAAAACTGTAATTAAATTTGTGATAAAATATAATTACCCTAAATTTTAGGGCAGATTTGAATCTTCCAACTTTGCCCAGAAGCTCCAAAGACTTTAAGAGTTCATGCAAAATTCTAAAAAATAATAAGCTTGAGTTTTAAGTTCTCTTAGACATTTAATACTCAGGGTTTGAAGATCTACTAAAAGAATGCTGGGATTGTTAGTTTTGCTAAACATTTCAGAACATTTAGGATACACTTATTGATCTTTGTCATTAATATTTATAAAATTATATTTAATATTTGCATGGTACTGCTGCTTAAGATTTTTTTTTAAAGAAGACAATCTGCCTATCAAAATTACAAGAGCATATACCGACTGACAATCCTAGGAATATTAAGTGTAAAACAGAGAAAGACTTTGACAGTGTGATCAAAGAAAGGACAAAATCAGTACATAATTTAATAAAAGCCTTTATGTAATATAATTTAAAAAGTTAAAATCCACAAGGAGTCTAGGGGAAAATGGATATGTGTTTATGTATGGCTGAGTTCCTTTGCTGTAAACATGACATTATCACAACATTGTTAATAGGCTATACCCCAATATAAAATAAAAGGTTTAAAAGAGAATAATGGAATCCTCAAGGGTGGATATACCTTACATTCTAAGTTTTAGATTAACGAAAACTGAGTTTAAAGACACTATAAACATTTTACAGACAGGACCTATGTTTTGGCTTTCTCGAATGAATGCTGATAAAGTCACTGGCTCCCTGAAGAATGTCAAATAATCTCTCAAATGATTTGGATGTACAGTGGATGTTTCTCAACAGAAATGCTGCTCCCCACTGAGTGAGGTGACCCACAAAACTCAGGACCTTGTCTATCACTCTGGGCCAAAGAATGCTTGACCCAGTGTGGAAAGGAAGCCCAAGGAATCATGTGGAAGGTCCTAGACTTATTTCTGAGCCTATGGGTGTACTCGTCTGGGATTTCTGAGACCTGTAAGTATCCTGAGTTGACTCTAACAATCCAAATCTCTCTTAATTCACCAAATAATTGATAAAAATATTAGATTTTTTTCTCTCTCCTTCCCCCATTGAATGTAAAATTTCTCAAAAAAAAAATCTGTTGGATGAATCAACGCAATTTGCCTGTTGATGAGATCAAATTATTGGCCTTTTATCAGTATTTTAAATTAATGAGATTAATAGGTATATTTTAGGATATATTCAAACTGTTTACAACTAAACCATTCATATATGTAAAGAATCCTTAATATGTTTACATATCTGTAAAGTATCATGACTCAATAAATGGATTTTTGATTCAACTGGTTTTATCTTTGTGGAATATTTATGAAAAGAGAAAAATATTCACTAACAAGTAGTACATGATCAGGAGTCAGAAGCCATGGCCAAAATCTGTCATCTTCAGAAGGTAATTGGATCCAATAATTCTCATTGCTTGATTCCAACATGGGGAAGTCTCTTCCAGTTCTCAGGTCTGAGTATAGAACGTCTTAAGATGATTATTTTTCTACATTTGTAAAGAAACAGAATTTACTGGCATGGGCTAAGACAAAAGTAAAAATAACATTGTTTCCTGTGGCGATCTACACATTTATAATTTAAAACTGACCTCTATCCCTCTCTTTGTAGGTTATTTAGTAAAGCTTCAAGGAAAGTTAAAATTCTCTATGCTTCCCAGTAATGTTGCCAGAAAAGCTGGAAACTTGAGAAAATGTGTAAAGTAAAGGTTGCTTTGCACCCTAGTACAAGAGACAGGTCATCATTCATTTGCCTCTGAAAATGCAAGGCATAACTGAAATCAACAAAGAGAAATGGCAGCTTGGAAAAGTTAAGAGAGGAGAAAATGAAAGCAATATTTTACTGTGGGTGTATATGTGTATGCTCACTCACTAAGTCATGCTTGACTCTTAGCGACACCATGGACTGTAGTTACCAGGTTCCTCTGTCCATGGAATTTTCCAGGCAAGAATAATGGAGTGGGTAGCCATTTCCTTCTACTGGGGCTCTTTCCAATCCAGGGATCAAACCTGCATCTCCTGTATTAGCAAGCAGATTCTTTACCACCGTGACAAGTTCCCACATCTGGGAGGCCCAATATGTCACTAAACTAACATAAAACATAATTATAAAAACCTTAGAATCTCAAGACTAGAAGCATTCTAATGCCTATCCAGTCCAATCTCCCACCAAAGTCTAAGCCTCTTCTGCAGAATATCCTCTTAGTGGCTACCAGAACAGATTTGGACATTAGTTGTGGCAATGAACTTCCTTCATCCATATCAATTTCAAACCCGAGACTGTGAGCCACGCGGCAGAGCAGTTCTCCTGGGTTTCCTTACCCTACTGCTCTCCACGCGGGTGCCCTTTCCCAATAAAATCTCTTGCTTTGTCAGCACATGTGTCTCCTCGGACAAGTCATTTCCAAGTGTTAGACAAGAGCCCAGTTTTGGGCCCTGGAAGGGGTCCCTCTTCCTGCAACAAATGGTGACTCTAGCAGGACTCTTCTTCGCTGAAACTGACATCCTGACCACTCGGGGTACTCAGGGGCCAGGTTGCCTGCCAATGGACCAGACCCAACGGCCGCAACTGGGACCCTTTTGTCCCTTGTCTCCTCCTGACACAGACAACTGGCAGAGTGCCCCGACTGATAAGGAACAAGAGATTTTATTGACCTCTCTCTCCTTCCCTCTCTCTTTCCTCTCCTTAACCTTTCCTATCCTTCCGTTTTTCTAGTCCCCCGGTCCTGGACACAGGAATTGGTTGAAGGGCCCTCAGCCTGAGCTGAGGATTGGAGACTGATCACCTCCTCTTGGCAGAGAACTCGGATTCTGGTTCTGGTCTGGTGTGATTTCTGGTAGGGCTGAGTTCCAGTCCTCCCTTCTCTGGAGGCCCAGAGAAAAGTCCCATAACGCCTGGGTATCTGTAGGTGGCAGGAGACGTCTGTAAGGCCACCCCTTTCTCCCCCTCTCCCGCCTCCTCCCCCTTCTTCTTTCAACCTGGTTTCCTTTCTTCCCTTGAAATCTTTGATGTTAGTACTTAGATCTAAAGTTCTGTGTCTCTATAGGAGGTTTCCTGAGAGACTGTATTCTTGTATTTAAGGGCATCCCTGGTGGAGCCGAGGTTAAAGAGTCTGCCTGAGATGTGGGAGACCTGGGTTCGATTCCTGGGTCGAGAAGATCCCCTGGAGAAGGAAATGGCAACCCACTCCAGTATTCTTGCCTAGAGAATCCCATGGACAGAGAGGCTTGATGAGCTACAGTCCACGAGTCGCAAACAGTCGGACACGACTGAGCGACTTCACTTTCACTTGAACAATTTTATTAGCAAGTCTTCTCTTTTACTGACCATCTCCAGATTCAACAGTGAGGGTATGATCGCTACACTAATGCTTTTAGAGTCACTTTTCCTGGGCTCTTCTGCTTTGTAGCTATGTACACTATTGAGCAAGTTACCAATGAGTAGAACATATTCATAATATTCATGTCTTAGAGTTCTTACTTTCCTTCTCTTTATGAAAATGGAAATACTTCCTCTGTAGAACTGTTGTGGGAAATGAAGAAAACTGATGAATAAAGTATCATTACAAGTCAGTGCTCAATACTGACAGCTGTGTTTATTATTAAATTACTTCATTATATTGCTCTATTTTATCTGAGTTCATTCTAGGTGATCTATTTAAGGTATATTCCAAGCATCAGATGCAAAGCTTCAAGTATTATCAACTCACATAAATGCAAAGTAAAGCAAAGCTATATCATTCCCTTTTCATAAAATATACTTCTATTACAATCCACAAATTCAATTTTTGTTTTTTCTTTGGTCCAGTATTCATACTGTCCAAGAGAACCAGGTTCAATCCCTGAGTCAAGGAAGTTCCTCTGGTGAAAGGAATGGTTACTCTTTCCAGTGTTCTTGCCTGCAGAATTCCATGGAAAGAGGAGCCTGGTGGGTAACTGTTCATAGGGTTACAAAGAGTCAGGCACAATTAAGAGACTAACTTTTTCTCAAACTGTCCCGAAGCTTTAGGGTAAACCTTTTATTTAAAGTATCTTATGTCCACTCTCATAGAAAACCATTAATGACTCAGGAAATTATACAGATATGTATCACTGAAAATGAGCCCTAGAAACCAGCATCAATGTCCAATCTCCTATCAGAACTTCATAGGGATTTCCATTAACTAAAAACAATAGAACTAATATTTACAAAGTTCTTCATTATGTGCCACTTCGGTTTAGACCATCGGAACAAAAGCTGAGACACTGTCTCCTCCTGCCCAGCATGCTCCCGTCACACAGCACAATGCAAGCGCCACCGGCACACAACGCCTCTTCACCTGGCTTTTCTTTGGAAAAACCTGACTGCAATTACTCATAGTCTCAATTCTACAATCTTTCTTCACTAGATAAATTTTTGCTGGAGCAGTTTCTCCAAGTTACAAAGAAAGCCTGCTAGAAGCCAGGAACTGAGTATCATACTTCTGACCAAACAGATAAGTGAATCAGGGTTCTTTTTACATCAAGATGAAGACTGGAACCACATCAACATATTAAGCGAGATGGACATATAATATACTGATGATTTAGTTTCTATTATAAGAATGAAAGAGTCCACCAAGCACTCAGAAAATAATAATACACATAAGATTCAAACATATAAGTATTGGGGGTATTAGAATGTTTCTCCTGAAGTATCAAGTTCCAGAACTCAGAGAATTCTGGAAGGAAACATTTGCGAAGAATTTTACTCGAATTAAATGATATTTCTGTAACCCTCTCTCATGCGAGGGTTACAGAAATATAAACTAACATGAAACCAAGGAGAAACACATCATACATATAAATGTAAAAATGTTGGTGGATGATGTAATTCACCTGTTCTACAGAAAGTTTAAAATTAATAACCCAGGACTGCATAAATCATATAACAGTAGCAATAACATTTTATCAATTACACAATTCCCAAGGTACCATGAAATGTATATATTAAAAAATTACTTCAGCAAAGCATACCTGACTAGCTATTCTAATGCACTCACTTAAACATTACTATAACATACCATTTTTGTGATACCTGTCTATTCCTTAAAAGCGAACTACTGTGTTATCCCTAACTATGAAAACCAATATACAGTTCAACTGAAAAAATTCCCCTTGAAACACATCACCTGTAAGAGTTTATTATTCTTTGATGCCATAGCAAAGTAACCCACAGAAATTTTGCATCCATATATATATATATATATATATATAAAATTATATAGAAAACATAATTTATACATGATTTTAAATTCACAAGCATACTTGGCAAAATAAATCACATATAAAAATATAATGTTGGTGATGATGTAGGAAAATATAAATTTGTATACAAAACCAAAGAAGAAAATATATGAAAATATTATGATCATTGTTGTTGGTGCTTTTCTATGTTTCTACATTTGTTAAATTTTCTTTGCTGAACATATACTACTTTTAAATGTTTAAAAATTCAGAAAAAGTTTTCGCCAGACTTGTTAATCCATATAACTGTATCTTAAATATCTTTTTCATATCTGTGTATCTAAATGAGAATGTTGCTGATAAATTTATACAGATGCCAAAAATATGTTTAAAAGGTCAGTTTATTCTTTATACCCATTAAAACAAAAACATTCTATCTCAAAATAATAGAAACATTTTACCAATTGACTAAATGCTGTGAGAATGTATAGCATGACATGAAATTAGCATCAACTCAAATACTTTTTTAAACCTCTTAAATATTTTTTAAAAACTTTAAATTTTAACATACTAGAAAGTTATGAAGAAAAGCCATTTCCAAAAGTTGAAAAAGTAAACCCAAAAACTACATAAATGGTCAAGTTGCTGCTATTGTAAGCATTTTCTGGAAAATACCTTTTACAAAAGTCAAAGGTTTAGTTGATATACGAGTATCCTAATGATCAGAAATCAAAAAGGAGTGAGGGAGCTAGAGCCTTTAGAAGAGGAAACTCAAATTCATTTAATGTAACAAGCCACCCTGTCAAGGGACCCAGAGGAATATCAGAAATCATGGACTGCAGCCTACCAGGCTCCTCTGTCCATGGGATTTTCCAGGCAAGAGTCCTGGAGTGGGTTGCCATTGCCTTCTCCAGGGGATCTTCGCAAACCAGGAATCAAACCTGGGTCTCCCGCAATGCAGGCAGACGCTTTACCATCTGAGCCACCAGGGAAGACCTTAGTCTCGTTAAAGAATATAAAACATAAAGTGGCTACCTCGTGTACCATTCCTATGTACACTAAGGACTTGCCATTGTTTTATTTTACTACATATATTAAATAACTAGAAACAATTGTTTGAAAAAGCTTTAATGATAAAATTATGACTTGTTATTTTTGATTATTCTGTTTTCATGCAATCTTCAAATAAATCCTGGCCAAACATGTACAATTGCTATAATTGTGGATGCACAAGGCTAGGGTAACAAAGTACCAAATTGATTCTACTGTTTGAATTCTACAATGCAAAGTGTTACCGTAGCTCACTTCTCAGTGAAAAATTAGAAAAGAATATCTGAATTCTTTCACCCCTAAGGTAACTTACAAAGATCTACAGTCTTATCTCTCCTAGTTGGTTGCAGAAATTAACGTATTTCTTGACTTAAGTTATATGAATAAATGAGTGGAACATAACTGAATGGTCAATTTCTCACCAAGAATTAAATAAAAAGGGAAAGTGTGGGGAAAGTTTGCTATTCTAGACAAAATAAACTTACATAAACCACAAGACAGTATAGTTAAGCAGGTTTCCGGATGAATTTACCAGTCCTTAAACTAAGCAAATATGAAGATCCCAGAGCAAAACATAGCTATTATCTCTGGTCTAATCTTGAACTTTACTAGCATGTGAGATGAGTGCAATTGTGTGGTAGTTTGAGCATTCCTTGGCATTGCCTTTCTTTCGGATTGGAATGAAAACTGACCTTTTCCAGTCCTGTGGCCACTGCTGAGTTTTCCAAATTTGCTGGCCTGTTGAGTGCAGTGCTTTCACAGCATCATCTTTATTTTCTTGGGCTCCCAAATCACAGCAGATGGTGATTGTAGCCATGAAATTAAAAGATGCTTAGTCCTTGGAAGAAAAGTTATGACCAACCTACATAGTATATTCAAAAGCAGAGACATTACTTTGCTGACTAAGGTCCGTCTAGTCAAGGCTATGGTTTTTCCAGTAATTATGTATGGATATGAGAGTTGGACTGTGGAGCACCAAAGAACTGATGCTTTTGAACAGTGGTGTTGGAGAAGACTCTTGAGAGTCCCTTGGACTGCAAGGAGATCCAACCAGTCCATTCTGAAGGAGATCAGCCCTGGGATTTCTTTGGAAGCAATGATGCTAAAGCTGAAACTCCAGTACTTTGGCCACCTCATGCGAAGAGTTGACTCATTGGAAAAGACTCTGATGCTGGGAGGGATTGGGGGCAGGAGGAGAAGGGGACGACAGAGGATGAGATGGCTGGATAGCATCATGGACTCGATGGATGTGAGTCTGAGTGAACTCCAGGAGATGGTGATGAACAGGGAGGCCTGGCATGCTGCGATTCATGGGGGTCACAAAGAGTCGGACATGACTGAGCGACTGAACTGAACTGAATCTTGAACTGTTTCTAGCAAATGATATTACATATCTTTAACATTTTAACTGCTGACATATATAATATGTTCAATATTTTAGTGGAGTTAAAAACTAAATCTTTAGGGCTTTAAATTATATTTATAGGACATTATCCTAGCAAACTAATAACATTTTGGTGTTAGATAAATCAGGGTTCAAAATTTAAATGCACTTACTAGCTATTGGATCTCAGATAAATAACTAAGTGAAATAATGTTATTGTAGTATTTCAATAATGTAAATAAAGCAAAGGCTACTTTGATTCATATAGTTTATAATTTGTTAATATGTGAAATTTACTTAGCCCATCAGTTTATTTGTAATCACAAAAATTAACTCCTTACTAATTTGAAGAATAAAAGTTTGTTCAGCCACTTAGAAAATTACAAAGAAATTCATGTATGTTCAAGCTAATCACATTGCTTAAAAATAACTTCCTATAGTCAATTTTATTTTGTTTTCAGTCAATTGATAGGAAAACACTGTCCTGCCAAAATTAGAGCAGGTTAGAAGACTGTCATTTTGCAATGAATCAATTAAAAAAAAAAGTCACCACCCAGGGACAAACAAAGCACTTGGCACTCCAGAAATGTTAGAATTCTAAATGGCTCCATTCAACTTAATCCTTAATTTGCATATGTGGTTTGGATTGCTTTACTGATCTCTCTGTCCCATGTCACTCTCCAACTTCTGGAAAAGTGACTATCTATCCATAATTTCATTTGTCTATTTAAGGAGGTTCCTTTGGTCCTGTTCTTTTGTGTCTCTTCATATGAAAGCAAATAGGTTTGAATCCATGTTATTTCTGAATTTATTAAACCAATGGTTTTTAATTAGGGACAACCTTACCATCAGCTCCCAACTTTTTAAAGTAAGAATCTCTCCAAAAATGTTATTGAAGATAGGAAAAAGTAAAAGCTTAAAAGCATTGTTATCTAAGAATCTAGGTCAAAAAACAGTTAAGACAAGGGTAAAGGAAATGCAAAACCACTCAGGAAAAGATGGTCTGCTCCATGTAATTGTTGCTGATCAAAATCCACGTAATGGAGATGGAGCCAGCAAACCTTTTATAAAGTAACAATCTGCATTGTGATTTAGAAACAGGTAATACATGAGATTAAGATGCCCTTTATATATCATCAGGAAGCAGTCAACCTAAAATGTAATCAATATAAAATAAGCCATAAATTTAGAAAAGTTGTGAAAGTATATTAAGAAAAAGAATGAATGAGGCTGTAAGATGAGTAAAATGGACAACGGTCAGCAAGGAGCCTGTCCAAAGATGTGTTGGAGGGAAGGATGTGTCTGTGAATCTCCCCTACCATGGAAATGCATCTCCAGCCTCTCCTCAGAGCAGGGTGTCTTGAATCTTTCACAAATTTTCTGACTATAGTTCACTAAAAAGATAGGAAATGAACTACTGGTACACAATCCAGTGTGTGCTGAACCTTTTTTCCCTACCACCAAAGCTCCTCAAAAATGGAAATTGTATTTTGTGCTTGATCTAAATATAACTGCTTGCATTTTGCATTTTCCCACATACTCTGTAGCATACTTGTGTTTCTTTTCATGCAAATATTTTATATGGTTTAACTAATTCCTGATAGAAGAAATACAATTTTGCAGCAAAATTAGTACTCCACAACATGTACCCTCATGTTCTCCCAAGGTACTTTACTTTGGAAATCACAGCATAGACTGCCAGCTGGTTTAAAAATATATATTCTCTCAAAGCCACATCTACAAAGTAGATTTCCAATATTAATTAAGTTTTTCAAATGCCTTAATTCTTGGAACAGACTCCTGAACCACTGGACACAAATGTTTTGCTATGATAGTCTACTGATTCCCAATACAAATTAGAATTAGTATACTGGCATTTTCATTTACAAATCCATCCAACAATGTTGGTTACAGGACTTGCACATTTGTCTCTGCTAACCATCATAATGTTAGCCTTTCATAGGGCTAAAGTACCAGATGCTATACCCCAAGGTTCTGACTTAAGAACACTGTCTCATGCAGTTCATCTGTAAACAGATGACCAGTTTGCAATTATGTGTTGGCTGGCTTCTTAGTGTGAAAGAGGAAACCCAGTGAAAGAGAGGAGAAACACAGAAGGCAAGTAATATACCCTCCTCTCCCTGCCAACATTTACTTCAAAACTAGATCCTACACTATTTTATTACTCCCTCATCCAAATAAAACTGGACCCATCTAACCAACACCATTACTAATGTTGACACAGAGGCAGAATACAGTCTGTCACCAACTTGTTGTTTATTCACAAAGTCCTGTCTGACTCTTTGCAACCCCACGAACTGTAGCCCACTAGGTGCCCCTGTCCATGGAATTTTCCATGCAAGAATATTGGAGTGGATTGCCACTTCCTTCTCCAGGGATTCTTTGCAACCTAGGGATTGAACCCATGTCTCTTGCATTGCAATCAGATCCTTTACCACTGAACCACCAGAGAAGTCTCTATACCAAGTTCAGTTCAGGGCTCAGTTGTATCCGACTCTTTGCGACTCCATGAACCACAGCACTCCAGGCCTCCCTGTACATCACCAACTCCCGGAGTCCACCCAAACCCATGTCCATTGAGTTGATGATGCCATCCAACCATCTCATCCTCTGTCGTCCCCATCTCCTACTGCCCTCAATCTTTCCCAGCATCAGGGTCTTTACAAATGAGTCAGCTCTTCGCATCAGGTGGCCAAAGTTTTGGAGTTTCAGCTTCAACATCAGTCCTTCCAAAGAACACCCAGGACTGATTTCCTTTAGGATGGACTGGTTGGATCTGCTTACAGTCCAAGGGACTCTCAAGAGTCTTCTCCAACACCACAGTTCAAAAGCATCAATCCTTCGGCGTTCAGCTTTCTTCATAGTCCAATTCTCACATCCATACATGACCACAGGAAAAACCATAGCCTTGACTATATGGACCTTTGTTGACAAAGTAACATCTCTGCTTTTTAATATGCTATCTAGGTTGGTAATAACTTTCCTTCCAAGGAGTAAGCGTCTTTTAATTTCATGGCTGCAATCACCATCTGCAGTGATTTTGGAGCCCAGAAAAATAAAGTCAGCCAGATATCTTAACAAGACACTAGTCCTACACATGAAGACCTGAGAAGACAGAAAACACCTGTCACTGTGGGTCAGCATCATGACTTGCAAGCTGTAAAGCTCTATCCACTGAAGGTATAAGATTCAGTGTCCTACATCTCAGCTGTGTTCTACAGTATCTCATTTGTTAAACCATGGCCTATGCTTCTCTCTCTCTCACTCCAGCTCCCTGATTTCCACTGCCTCAACCTAAAACTGAGCAGATTTGTTTCATTGCTATGACCAGTAAAGAGAAGACTCTACACATGGACATCACACGGTGGTCAACACTGAAATCAGACTGATTATATTCTATGCAGCCAAAGATGGAGAAGCTCTACACTGTCAACAAAAACAAGACCAGGAGCTGACTGTGGCTCAGATCATGAACTCCTTATTGCCATATTCAGACTTAAACTGAAGAAAGTAGGGAAAATCGCTAGACCATTCAGGTATGACCTAAATCAAATCCCTTATGATTATACAGTGGAAGTGAGAAATAGATTTAAGGGCCTAGATCTGATAGATAGAGTGCCTGATGAACGATGGAATGAGGTTCGTGACATTGTACAGGAGACAGGGATCAAGACCATCCCCATGGAAAAGAAATGCAAAAAAGCAAAATGGCTGTCTGGGGAGGCCTTACAAATAGCTGTGAAAAGAAGAGAAGTGAAAAGCAAAGGAGAAAAGGAAAGATATAAGCATCTGAATGCAGAGTTCCAAAGAAGAGCAAGAAGAGATAAGAAAACCTTCTTCAGTGATCAATGCAAAGAAATAGAGGAAAACAACAGAATGGGAAAGACTAGAGATCTCAAGAAAATTAGAGATATCAAGGGAACATTTCATGCAAAGATGGGGTCGATAAACGGCAGAAATGGTATGTACCTAACAGAAGAAGAAGATATTAAGAAGAGGTGGCAAGAATACACAGAAGAACTGTACAAAAAGATCTTCAAGACCCAGATAATCATGATGATGTGATCACTAATCTAGAGCCAGTCATCTTGGAATGTGAAGTCAAGTGGGCCTTAGAAAGCATCACTACAAACAAAGCTAGTGGAGGTGATGGAATGCCAGTGGAGCTATTTCAATTCCTGAAAGATGATGCTGTGAAAGTACTCAATATGCCAACAAATTTGGAAAACTCAGCAGTAGCCACAGGACTGGAAAAGGTCAGTTTTCATTCCAATTCCATAGAAAGACAATGCCAAAGAATGCTCAAACTACCACACAATTGCACTCATTTCACATGCTAGTAAAGTAATGCTCAAAATTCTGCAAGCCAGGCTTCAGCAATACGTGAACAGTCAACTCCCTGATGTTCAAGCTGGCTTTAGAAAAGGCAGAGGAACCAGAGATCAAATTGCTAACATCCGCTGGATCATGGAAAAAGCAAGTGAGCTCCAGAAAAACATCTATTTCTGCTTTATTGACTATGCCAAAGCCTTGGACTGTGTGGATCACAATAAACTGTGGAAAAATCTGAAAGAGATGGGAATACCAGACCACCTGACCTGCCCCTTGAGAAACCTATATGCAGGTCAGGAAGCAACAGTGAGAACTGGACATGGAACAACAGACTGGTTCCAAATAGCAAAAGGAGTACATCAAGGCTGTATATTGTCACTCTGCTTATTTAACTTACATGCAGAGTACATCATGAGAAACGCTGGGCTTGAAGAAACACAAGCTGGAATCAAGATTGCCGGGAGAAATATCAATAACCTCAGATATGCAGATGACATCACCCTTATGGCAGAAAGTGAAGAGGAACTGAAAATCCTCCTGGTGAAAGTGAAAGTAGAGAGTGAAAAAGTTGGCTTAAAGCTCAACATTCAGAAAACGAAGATCATGGCATCCGGTCCCATCACTTCATGGGAGATAGATGGGGAAACAGTGGAAACAGTGTCAGACTTTATATTTTGGGGCTCCAAAATCACTGCAGATGGTGACTGCAGGCATGAAATTAGAAGACACTTACTCCTTGGAAGAAAAGTTATGACCAACCTAGATAGCATATTCAAAAGCAGAGACATTACTTTGCTGACTAAGGTCCGTCTAGTCAAGGCTATGGTTTTTCCAGTAGTCGTGTATGGATGTGTGAGTTGGACTGTGAAGAAAGCTGAGCATCAAAGAATTGATGCTTTTGAACTGTGGTGTTGGAGAAGACTCTTGAGAGTCCCTTGGACTGCAAGGAGATCCAACCAGTCCATTCTGAAGGAGATCAGCCCTGGGATTTCTTTAGAAGCAATGATGCTAAAGCTGAAACTCCAGTACTTTGGCCACCTCATGCCAAGAGTTGACTCATTGGAAAAGACTCTGATGTTGGGAGGGATTGGGGGCAGGAGGAGAAGGGGACGACAGAGGATGAGATGCCTGGATGGCATCACTGACTCGATGGACATGAGTTTGAGTGAACTCCGGGAACTGGTGATGGACGGGGGAGGCCTGGAGTGCTGTGGTTCATGGGGTCGCAGAGTTGGACCCAACTGAGTGACTAAACTGAACTGAACCAAACAGAGAAAGAGGTGATAAATAGCCTATTTGCCAGCATGCAAAGGGAGGCATGACAATTTAAATGGGTATGTTATCTTCTAGAACCTTAGACTGATACACAAGTTGATTACCTCACTGCCACTTGACATCTTGTATCTGCCTGGAACTAATATTTAGCATCTCTTACATTCTATTTTGACTTCCCTGGTGGCTCAGACGGTAAAGCATCTGTCTACAATGCGGGAGACCTGGGTTCGATCCCTGGGTCGGGAAGATCCGCTGGAGAAGGAAATGGCAATCCATTCCAGTACTATTGCCTGGAAAATTCCATGGACAGGGGCACCTCGTGGGCTAGAGTCCATGGGGTCACAAACAGTTGGACACGACTGAGCGACTTCACTTACTTACATTCTATTTTAGTACTAAAAGATAGAATAACAGTTTGAAAAGGGACACTGATATGGAAATTTCTCTAATCAAACACAGCATTGCTATGTAGAAAAGAATTGTTAAGTATGTTTCACTTTGTTGGAACAGCCAGGATTCAAGTATAATGTTCCATCCAAGTAGTTCTCCATAGTCCAACTGAAAGTAGACCTTTTTCTGAGTACACTGTGAAGTTCTATTTATTTTTTTGAGTTTGACTCAAGATTTATATAGTGACATATTTGATAAATATTAAAGCACTTGGTAATTTTTTATAATTGATAGTATAAAACACATAAAAAGGAAAGACATGGACTTATCTATAATGTATGTCTTATATGATGGTCAAATTGCTACTGACAGCCAAGATGAAAGCGAAAGTGAAAGTTGTTCAGTCTGACGCTGTGTGACTTCATGGACTACACAGTCCATGGAATTCTCCAGGCCAGAATACTGGAGTAGGGAGCCTATCCCTTCTCCAGGGGGTCTTCCTAACCCAGGGATCAAACCCAGGACCTCCACTTTGCAGGCTATCTATTTACCCAGCTGAGCCACAAGGGAAGCCCAAAAATACTAGAGTGGGCAGCCTATCCCTTTTCCAGCAGATCTTCTCAACTTGGGAATTGAACTGGACTGTCCTAAAGAAAGGCAGATTCTTTACCAACTGAGCTCTCTCAGGGAAAGATCCTTTAAGAAAATCATCTGATTATAGGCAGAAAGCCTTAGAGTCTTATGTCCAGAAACTAGACCATTTCTTGACAGCTCATGAATGGGTTACCACAGCACTGTATGTCAGAAAGACCTTGAATTCACTTCACTGATCATTTGTGGATACTTTCCTTAATTATTTGCATGTGGAAGATATTGAACTGGCAGTAACATATACTTTAATTAATCAGTTTGCTTTCTCTTCAACTATTTTTTATTTCCTTGACATAAAATCATCTAGAACTTTTCAGTTCAGTCGCTCAGTCATGTCCGACTCTTTGCAACCCCATAAATCGCAGCACGCCAGGCCTCCTTGTCCTTCACCAACTCCTGGAGTTCACCCAAACTCATGTCCATCGAGTCTGTGATGCCATCCAGCCATCTCATCCTCTGTCGTCCCCTTCTCCTCCTGCCCCCAATCCCTCCCAGCATCAGAGTCTTTTCCAATGAGTCAACTCTTCTCATGAGGTGGCCAAAGTATTGGAGTTTCAGCCTCAGCATCAGTCCTTCCAGTGAACACCCAGGACTGGTCTCCTTTAGGATGGACTGGTTGGATCTCCTTGAAGTCCAAGGGACTCTCAAGAGTCTTCTCCAACACCACAGTTCAAAAGCATCAATTCTTCCCCACTCAGCCTTCTTCACAGTCCAACTCTCACATCCATACATGACTACTGGAAAAACCTTAGCCTTGACCAGATGGACCTTTGTTGGCAAAGTAATGTCTCTGCTTTTTAACATGCTATCTAGGTTGGTCATAAGTTTCCTTCCAAGGAGTAAGTGTCTTTTAATTTCATGGCTGCAATCACCATCTGCAGTGATTTTGGAGCCCAGGAAAATAAAGTCTGACACTGTTTCCAGTGTTTCCCCATCTATTTCCCATGAAGTGATGGGACCAGATGCCATGATCTTTGTTTTCTGAATGTTGAGCTTTAAGCCAACTTTTTCACTCTCCTCTTTTAATTTCATCAAGAGGCTTTTTAGCTCCTCTTCACTTTCTGCCATAAGGGTGGTGTCATCTGCATATCTGAGGTTATTGATATTTCTCCTGGCAATCTTGATTCCAGCTTGTGTTTCTTCGAGCCCAGCGTTTCTCATGATGTACTCTGCATGTAAGTTAAATAAGCAGAGTGACAATATACAGCCTTGATGTACTCCTTTTGCTATTTGGAACCAGTCTGTTGTTCCATGTCCAGTTCTCACTGTTGCTTCCTGACCTGCATATAGGTTTCTCAAGGGGCAGGTCAGGTGGTCTGGTATTCCCATCTCTTTCAGATTTTTCCACAGTTTATTGTGATCCACATAGTCCAAGTCTTTGGCATAGTCAATAAAGCAGAAATAGATGTTTTTCTGGAACTCTCTTGCTTTTTTGATGATCCAGTGGATATTGGCAATTTTGACATATGTATATTTAATCAACTTTCAAGGGGAAAAGTCTGAGAAAGAGGAGGCTATTCTCCCTAATACCACCACTGAAGAGGATACGAGAAATGATTGTGTAGGTTAATGAAATAGAAAGCCTCAAGATTCTTAAGGACTCCTGCTCCTGACCAAAGTGTTAAAAACAAAGATTTCAGGAACAATGGAATATAAGAGCTAATTTTTAGTTGGTTTAAAATGAATCCAAATCATGTGATACAAATAAATATTATGTTCATATTAACATATTAAATTCAATACTAAACCCCAAAGCAAATTTTGGTAATAAGGGGATTTGTTAATATTTTTATTATTCTACCCTTGTTTACCTCCATTAGTACATGACATCATTCATTTCTTCCTTTTAAAGTCTCTTTTTCCTTACTTCCTTTGGGGTGTATGTGTATGTGTGTGTACTTATACGTGCATTTCCTTCTAGGATCACGTTTTTCCTAAGAGCTTTGGAAAACATTTTGGAGCATCTGCTAATGTAATGCCTCTTTATGTACTAAAATGTTCACAGTAAGAGCAAAATAATTATACTACATAATGGAAAATCATTCTTCTTACAATATCTAAACTTCAGACAATAAAATGATGCCTAAGAATAAAAACACCATTTTTAGAGGTTTTCATAGTCACTTTAAAAATAAGTATGAAGTTTATACCTTTACTGATAGGTATTATCAAAGAAATGAAGTTTTACTGTAACAAAGAAATTTTGGTTAAATAAAACCAACTTAAATTTCTGAAAAATTTAAAATGGAATTATCTATAACCCCACCCTTATGAGAGAAAGCAAAAAGGAACTAAAGAACCTCTTGATGAAAGTGAAAGAGGAAAGTGAAAAAGCTGATTTCAAACTCAACATTCAAAAACTAAGATCATGGAATCTGGTCCCATCATGCATGGCAAATAGATGGGGAAACAATGGAAACTGTGACAGACTATTTTCTTGGACTCCAAAATCACTGAAAATGGTGACTTCAGCCATGAAATTAAAAGACATTTGTTCCTTGGAAGAAAAGCTATGACCAACCTAGACAGAATATTAAAAAGCAGAGACATTACTTTGCCAACAAAGGTCTGTCTAGTCAAAGCTATGATTTTTCCAGTAGTCATGTATGGATGTGAGAGTTGGACTATAAAGAAAGCTAAATGCCAAAGAATTGATGCTTTTGAACTGTGATATTGGAGAAGACACTTGAGAGTCCCTTGGACTGCAAGGAGATCCAACTAGTCTTTCCTAAAGGAAATCAGTCCTGAATATTCATTGGAAGGACTGATGCTAAAGCTGAAACTCCAACACTTTGGCCATCTGATGTGAAGAACTGACTCATTTGAAAAGACCCTGATGCTGGGAAAGATTGAAGGCAGGAGGAGATGACAGAGGATGAGATAGTTGGACGACATCACCGACTGGATGGACATGATTTTGAGCAAGTTCCAAGAGCTGGTGATGGACAGATAAACCTGGCGTGCTGCAGTCCATGGGTTTGCAGAGTCAGACACAACTGAGTAACTGGACTGAACTGATAAGTAGTCTATTAAATTTGATAGTGTGGATAACTGAGAATGATCACATGTATTCTTAATGTAATTCTAAATTTTTTTTTAAAAAGTAAAGAAATCAGGAGGCATTAGTGTCAGAGACAAAGACATGCAGATTTGATCCCTAAATCAGGAAGACCCCCTGGAGGAGGCAATGACAATCTGTCTAGTAATTCTTGCCTGGAGAATCCCATGGACAGAAGAGTCTGGCGGGCTACAGTCCATAAGGTCACGGAGTGCGACACAACTTAAGTGACTTAGCACGTGCACACATTCTATTAAATTTAATTGTGTAAATAACTGAGCATTACCACATATATTCTTAATGGAATTCTAAGTTTCAAGAAAATAAGTAAATAAGATCAAATAAATCACTAAAGCTATAATGAATACTCTAATTATTAATGAAGCATTTTGGGATGATTAGTTATACTAAATATCAATTAGCATTTTTCTCATATGCTTATTTTTCCTGATTTCAGACAAAGTGGAGGTCACTTTAACAGCAATTCACAAAAGCCTTGCAAATTGCTTTTGCTTTTTAACCACAGCATTTCTTAAAAAGCAGGGTTGGGGGGGCTTCATTACTATTGCTACAAGAGGAAAAGAGATGTTAAGGTTAATTGGAACAAAGGATTTTTTTAACAAATGAAATAAATGTCATACTAGTTCAAACTGTCATTTAAAAAAATTGCACTTCTCTATATAATTTTTTGGAAACTGCTAAAATGTCTTTCTTTCCTAAGATATTTTGGCTGGCATTCAGCATTTCTTATTTTTATGTTATCTCACGTGACTTTTTGTTAAGAGACACTTCAGGATATTTTTCATAAAATGTATTCAGTTTAGAGACTCAGGTTTAGTTTATTTTTTACACTAATGCAGCATTATCTTTGCTCTCCTTACAAGAACAAAGATATCTCGAAAGAGTAAAGCTTCTCAAGGTCATTGGCCTGTGTCTTTCCAACTCCTCAACTAGGTATTCATTTTTCTTAGTTTCTTGTCAGTGCGCCGTGATAGCCTTCACATCTGTCGGTGCCTTTGCTTTTATTAGCAGGAAATACAGCTATAGCTTTAGTGTCATGTGTACTATAAAGACAGGATTTTCAAGAGATTTGACAACTCTCATATTTCCCGAAGTATTCTCAATGTAACACAGAAACAGTTTATTACTGCTAAGTAGTGACTGTCTCTCCAGCTTGAATAATGAAGTTCTCCAGGTCAATATTTTATACAATGATACATTTAAGGAAGCATTTCTCTTCAACTTGGCACTAAAACAATGGCTGTCATAACACAGATCTATGTATTATCAATCTCACATGCCACCATAATCAATCTAATTCGCAGGGCAGGGAAAGTATAATATGTTATTGAGTTAAACCAGGAATTTTCTTCTACAAAAGTGTTTATAAAGGAACATAATACAATTATTTACAGAGATGAACTCCTACTCTATAGCATGGAATAAATTTAACCTTCTGTGAAGAGTGTTCACAGCTGCAGGTGATTTACCTGTGTTGCTGGAAAGGCCTTTCAGTTCTGCAAGCCTCAAGCCTGAGCTTCACAAATCCACTCAGAGAGTGAGACAAGAGAGAGAGGAAGATAGGCATTAAATAAAAGTCTGGCTCTGAAAAACACACACACACCCATAGCACAAAGTGCATTTTATGGAATCATTAAAAATCAAAACCTTGCCCATCTTTCATTTGAATATTTCATGACAAGAGGCCATTTCTAAGGGAGAACTGCTTCCTTGTTGGTCAGATAACAGTGGGGTTTAACATGGAATAAATTCACAAACTTTTCATTTCAGTCTAGAGAAGCCAAAGCGTACATCTGCATCAATCCTCTTGGCAGCAAAAAGCAAGTCCCTTTGAAGCTTTAAGTTTGTACCGACACCTGTTAAGACTCTCCCTGCCCTCGATTCTATTTTATATCTGGCAGCATTGCAAGCAAACTCCAACTGAAGATGTTTCCACAAAATAAAGAAAATGTACCTTGGCCAGAGATGTACATCCATTTTTTTTTCTTTCTCTTATTTTTCTCCTCTTCATAGCATCTGCTCCTATTGCTCTGAGTGAGGAAAATCTCACTGGGTAACTTTTCTCATCTCTGTGGACTGGTGAGTAATTCATTTCAATGGGAAAACTTTGACCTGCATTTTCCACTGAAGCTTTATGCATTATCAAGCTGACTCTTGTATATATTTTCAATGGTTCAGAGCCAATGGGAAGAAAGGTATCATTGGCACCCCAGAACAAAGCACAATAATATGCTCATCACTTTTCACTTCTCTCCTGGCAGACTGCATCATACCAAGATGGATACACCTAAGCTTATTCTGTCCCACACATTTCTCTTTGATGTTACAGTAATACAACTCTATCAAGAGATGCAGTCCACATCCTTTCCCCTTGAACTTAGTGCATTTTTGTAATTGCATCAAATAGAAGTTGGTGAAAGTAACTTTCTAATTTATATGGCTATAGTATACCAGGTGCAGTGACTTCTTCCTGGTTCTCTTTCTCTGTCTCTCTGTCTTTCTGAACCTGGACAACATGTTGTGAGAAAGGCTAGGCCTTATGTAGATATTATGTTAAAGTCTTCTAGGCAGCAGTTTCAGCTAAGTCCCCCACTGATAGCCAGCATCCACCACCAGACATGTTAGTTAGTTGCATGACTTCAGATAATTTTAACACTCAGCTTCCAACTTTTCCAGTTGAAGCCCAAAATGTCATGAAAGAGACAAGCCATCTCTGTTGTGACTTACTTAGTAACATTTCTGACACATAAATCATGAGAGATAATAAATTGTTTTGTTTTAACCATCAAATTTGGGGGGTGGTTTGTTACAGAGCAGCAGATAACTAATATAGTCCACCACATCTTTCAATTTATCTTTCAAAGTTGTATTTTCAAACAGTTACACCAGGATCTACATGCTGCCTTTCTCCCCACCATGGAAGTCTGTCCCCTGCCAAAGCCCTTCTTAACACTGACCATATCAGTGTCAAAGGAAACTGTCACTGATTCTTGCATTTTCCCACTACAATGTCTGCAGAAACCTTAATGAAGTACTTATGTGTTTCAAGATACATTGGTTTGGGACCTGAGAAATTTAATGTGTGCCTCAGATGCCTCCAGAATGATCTTGTCTATAAAAATGCCTTAGGCCAAGTGACCTTGCCCAGAGCACAATGTGTATGTAACTCACCAGAGCAGAGGCCTGGAGGACTGATTCAGTGAGTCCATGAGAAGGACCTCTTTTCTGTCCTCCACACTCTGAGAACTAGAAGCATGAATATAAATTGTCACTGCATACCATCAAGTCCACATACCATTCAAATCAATATCCATAAGGGGTTCAAAGACTCAAGACTTTGCAGAGAACTTAATCACTGCATGGATACTAGAAAATGAGAAACACATTGCTATAACGTTTATTCTAACAAGTGTACTTGAGTATTACAAATACCATCAAAAGATAATTTCCAATTGTTTTGGTCACAAAATTATTCCTTCAAGTAGAATGTTATAATGGTTAGCTCCATACATAAAACAGGAATGGCTCCAAGTTTGAAGGGGCAACTAGAAATTCACATCCCAGCTTTTCTGTCTTGCTCTATTTCCCACTACAGAAGTCCCAAGGAATTGCTCAGAAACCCTACTGTGACCCAGAGATGCAAAGTTGGTAAACCAATGTTGTCATTCTTTAACTCTGCTCTAATATGAAACCAGTTTTGAAAATTAGTAAAAAAAAAAAAATGCTCTCAGTTATGACTGGGGAATATTTTTTATAGCATCTAGATGGGATTTCTCAGAGGTTCTTCAGATTCTACAATTTCTATGTAACTGAAGAACTCACTGCTGCTGCTGCTGCTGCTGCTAAGTTGGTTCAGTCGTGTCTGACTCTGTACGACCCCATAGACGGCAACCTACCAGGCTCCCCCGTCCCCGGGATTCTCCAGGCAAGAACACTAGAGTGGGTTGCCATTTCCTTCTCCAAAGAATTCACATGCTACCACAAAGAACCTTATTAATTTCACAGAACTGTTTCTCTAATTGCACCAAGTAAAAAATTCAAAGTTACTTATCCATACAACTAAGAACATTTTCCTTTTCCTTCATCAAGCTCTATAAGAGATGCCTCTCGATCATTAACTATTATTTGGGCTAGTCTGTGGCTCAGCTGGTAAAGAATCCGCCTGCAGTGTGGGAGACCTGGATTCGATCCCTGGGTTGGGAAGCTCCCCTGGAGAAGGGAAAGGCCACCCACTCCAGTATTCTGGCCTGGAGAATTCCATGGACTGCATAGTCTATGAGGCCACAGAGAGTTGGGCGTAACTGAGCGACTTGCACTTTCACTTTGATTCAATGTGTATATTTGCTTCCATTTATTTGTTCCAATTTTCAATTGTTTCCAAGTTCTACCACTTTAGTCTCAAATTTACCCTCTCTGTGTGTCAGTCCTACACAACTGCTATATATTCTAGTCATTACCTCACCTCTTTACCTCCTAACGCACCTTCATACTTTCAGTCCCCTAACCTTTCTGCTTTTTAAACACTGATGACAGAATAATTTCCAAAATCATTATGACTCTCTCCTGTTCAGGCATCTTCATTCACCCCCTCATCGTGTAAACATCTTTGCTTATTTGGCAAAATTTTCCATTCTCAGATATTCAAGTGCAGTTTTTATGACTCCTCACAAACCCTTTATTCCAACCAACACCAATATCATTTATTCACCTAAAAGTATTTGATAATGATTAGAGAAACTCAATGCCTAAAAGAAAAGTAACTAGATGAAGGCATAGCGAAGAATACACAAAAATGGTAAAATAAAATTAGCCATTTTATTCAGTAAAGATTTATAGTATCAAGTCCACTGAATTTTCAAATCAAAAATGGAAATGTGATTATAGTATTGACATTCATCACATCTCTAGCATCTATATATTCAAAGGCGATCTGAGTTCATAGTGTTATATACACCCATTTCATTTTCACTGCCTTTCAGAAAAATGGCCATTATTACATGGTAGTAATAAAAGTAGTTTTAGCAGTTGTAGCAAATGCTATTTGTTATATACCCAGCAGTTTGTTTATGTTACTTATTAATCACACCAACCTAGAGAAACTTCTACTGTTTTTGTTTAATAGATAGGGAAACAGAGGGTCAAGAAAAGTTAATTAACCTTCCCTAAGGACCCACCTGCTTAGTGGTATTGAGGCACCAAACTAAGCAGTCTGGCTTCAGAGCCAAAATTCCTAAGCAATATTCCAAACTTCATTCACAGACTCTCATGGATATCTGTTGAAATAGCAGACAAGTGAAGCATATGTTCATTTCCTTCCAGTTCTCCTAGATAATGTGTTGGGGAACAGCGAAGGATGCTACAGGGATTGATACATGTCTCAGGTATGTGTCGATTTTACTTTCTCATTTGTCACTCATTCATCTGTTTCCTGTTCTTGGCCTCTTATTATCCACTTCTGTGTCTCTGAGAATGGTTGGGAAACCTGGAGAACTGTATGAACTCTTAGGGGTATGTTTTGTGTTAACCTGCTGGTCTTACCCTACCTCCATGCTATACTTTGCCAAATTCCTCAGTCACTTGGGTTCTGAGAAGAGAGCCTCCTATGTATCGGCATCCTCAGCTCTACCCAACAATCCTGCCCTGGCCGTGTATTTAGCCTCTCTTTCTCCATCTTCTTCCCAGGCCTGTCAGTTATGGTAAGTGTTTATATCCCTACCACTACAAAGCCACCTCACTAGAGTGCTTACACACGTATATACCTGTGGAGATCTGAGGAGGCAGGAGATGGGTTGTTTTAACTCCACCCTCAATATATCCCCTTAATTCTCTTAAAGAATAGCTTCCTAATAAAACTCATGTTTTTAGTGGTGATCATGGTAAAAAGCGTCATATTTTGAGCATCTTTCTACTCAGAAGAAAAAGAATGTGCTGCGCTTACTTGCTCAGTCGTGTCTGACTTTGCGACCCCATGGACTATAGCCCACCAGGCTCCTTTGTCCATGGGGATTCTCTAGGCAAGAATACTGGAGTGGGTTGCCATTTCCTACACCAAGGGATCGCCTGACCCAGGGATCAAACCCAGGTCTCCCACATTGCAGGAGGATTCTTTACTGTTTGAGCCACTAGGGAAGCCCAAGAATACTGGAGTGGGTAGCCTATCCCATCTTCCCGACACAGGAATTGAACCAGGTCTCCTGCAGTGCAGGCAGATTCTTTACCAGTTGAGCTACAATCCCTGATTTTATGTCAAACTTCCAAATATGTGAAATTTCACCAATATCCATGTTCCATTTTAATACTTTTGTACTCAAAGTCCCTAAGGACACCAAAAATATTGAGATATTTTCTCCCAATTCTACTCTTCTAAGTTACACAAGTTTCCATTTGTTCAGGTTCTGATTTTCTGCATGAATTATAATTAAATCCCATAATGTCTTATAGACCCTGATACTACCAGTGAACAGGCCATGTGTTTTATCATGATTTTGTGGCTTCTATCCATGAAAACTTATTATAAAGTGCAGTTAAAAGACATACAAGATGTGGGTACTTAAATTAAGCCATCCAGAAAGAAATCACTTAAAAGCATATGTGTTTATGTTAAAGGAATGATACTTCGTATGTTAGATAACGATCTTGTTGAGAATTTGCTATGATGCTCAATGTCTGCATTTAGTGTCAAAAACTCAACAGTGAAACCCTGGGGAAGGCTTCATAGCTGAAAGGAAACACTGAAGTAACATTATCTTTAGTTTTCTAGGTGTGTTTCCACAAAAATAGATGCAGTAATTGCTTCTAAGGAGGGGTTATTTTGGTTTGGAAAAGATATATTAATAAGAGAATTGTGGGGGGGGCGGTCCTAAGATGGCAGAGGACTAAGACGGGGAGACCACTTTCTCCCTCACAAATTCATCAAAAGAACTCAACGCTGAGTAAATTCCACAAAACAACTTCTGAATGCTGGCAGAGGACATCAGGCACCCAGAAAAGCAGATCATTGCCTTCAAAAACAGGTAGGAAAAAATATAAAAGACGAAAAAAGAGACAAAGGAGGTAGGGAGAGAGCTCAATCCTGGGAAGGGAGTCCCGTCCCAGGAAGAGACTCTTAAGAAGAGAGGTTTCCAGACACCAGGAAACATTCTCGCTGCCAAGTCTGTGGTGAGCCTTGGAAGCACAGAGGGCAACATAACAGGAAGGAAAAATAAATAAATAATTAAAACCAACAGATTACGAGCCCAACAGTAACTCCCCAGCAGAAAAGCAGCACAGATGCCTGCATCCGCAACTAGCAAGTGGGGGCTGGGCAGGGAGGCGCAAGAGGCGCAGGCAGCAGTGCTTTTTAAGAAACGGGCCAGAACGCCCGCACGTGACCAGAGCAAACAAACTTGGGCTAGCAAACCAGACTGTGGGATAGCTACCACACGAAAGGCTCGAACATAAGACACCACCAGGACCGTGCACAGAATAAAGGACAGAATGAAATTAGCTGGCTGCAGACCATCCCCCCTCAGGTGACAGGCAGTCAGAGCCTTAAGGGCTGGAAGGGGGCAATCGCAGCCCAAGACTGACATTACCTACCAAAATGCAAGCAGGCTTCTTTGCTAACTAAGACTTCTGGGGGTTCTGGACAGTCATCATCCACCTGAGAAGGGACGCCAGCGGTACACCCAGAAAACAGAGCAGCAAGCAAAGGCGATAAATTGCAGTGACTGCGCTCGCCAAACTCCTGAGCTACTCGGACCTGGGAAGGGCACAAAATGCAGGCCAACCAAATATGCACGTCTGAGGGCTACCTGAGCACCGAGCCTGAGCGGCTTAGACCAGGGAGGTGCATGAAGCCTAGGGCCGGCCTCAGACGGTTCCCCGGCAGAGCAACGTATAGCCTGAGCGGTGTGCACCACGAGCAGGGGCAGGCCCAGCATGGATGAGACACTGCAAGCACTTGCCAGTATTATTTGTTTGCAGCATCCTTCCCTCCCCTCAGTGTGACTGAACAAGTGAGCCTTAAAAAAAAAAAAAAAAAGTGTCCACCACCGCCCTCCCTGTGTCAAGATGGAAATCAGACGCTGAAGAGACCAGCAAACAGAAGAAGTTAAACAGAGGACACCACCTTGGAAATGACCCCACACTGCCCACAACACCACAGAAAGGGCCAGATATATCTTTACTATTTTTATGATCATTCTGTGTGTGTGTGTGTGTGTGTGATGTTGTTGTATGATTGTTTTTTTCTTTTTCTTCTTTTTTTAACTTTCTTAAATTTTTAAGTCCTCTATTTCTCTAATTTTTATTTTTATAACCTACTATTACTTTTCAAAAAAAAAAAGACCCTATTTTTAAAGCAAACGCCATCTATAGTCTTTTTGTGGTTGTTGTTGTTGTTTTTAATAATTCTTGTGGCTTTTTTCTTTTCTTTAATATTGTATTTTTGAAAATCCAATCTCTACTCCAGATTTTTAATCTTTGCTTTTGGTATTTGTTGTCAATTTTGTACATTTAAAAACCCAATCTTCAGTACCCAATTTTACCTGAGAGCGTGATTACTGGCTTGACCACTCTCTCCTCCTTTGGACTCTGCTTTTTCTCTACCAGGTGGCGTCTGTCTCTTCCCCGCCCCCTCTCTCTTCTCTACCCAACTCTGCGAATCCCTGTGTGTTCCAGAAGGTGGAGAACACTTAGGGAACTGGTTACTGGCCGGATCTGTCTCTCTCCTTTTCATTTCCCTCTTTTATCCTCCTGGCCACCTCTATCTACTTCCTCCCTCTCCTCTTCCCTGTATAACTCCGTGAACACCTCTGAGTGGTCCAGACTGTGGAGCGCACATAAGGAAGTGATTACTGGCTAGCTTGCTCTCTCCTCTTCTGATCCCACCTCATCTCATTCCAGTCACTACCCCCTCCCTCTTCTCTTCTCCATGTAACTCAGTGAACCTCTATGGGTGTCCCTCAATATGGAGAAACCTTCATCTTTAACTTAGATGTTTTATCATCAGTGCTGTATAGATGGAGAAGTCTTTAGGCTAATGTAAAAATAAAACTGAAAACCAGAAGCAGGAGGCTTAAGTCCAAATCCTGAGAACATCAGAGAAATCCTGAATCCAGGGAACATTAATCAATAGGCGCTCAAACAGCTCCATACCTACACTGAAACCAAGCAGAATCCAAGGGCCAACAAGTTCCAGAGCAACACATACCACGCAAATTCTCCAGCAACACAGGAACACACCCCTGAGCTTCAATATACAGGCAGCTCAAAGTTACTCCAAAACCACTGACATCTCATAACCCATTACTGGACACTTCATAGCACTCCAGAGAGAAGAAATCCAGCACCACCCACCAGAACTCCAACACAAGCCTCCCTAACCAAGAAACCTTGACAAGCCACTGATACAACCCCACCCTCAGTGAGGAAACTCCATAATAAAGAGAACTCCACAAATTCCCAGAATATAGAAAGGCCACCCCAAACGCAGCAATATAACCAAGATGAAAAGACAGAGGAATACCCAGCAGGTAAAGGAACAGGAGAAATGCCCACAAACCAAACAAAGAGGAAGAGATAGGGAATCTACCTGAGAAAGAATTCCGAATATTGATAGTGAAAATGATCCAAAATCTTGAAATCAAAATGGAATCACAGATAAATAGCCTGGAGACAAGGATTGAGAAGATGCGAGAAGGGTTTAACAAGGACCTAGAAGAAATAAAAGATAGTCAGAATATAATGAATAATGCAGTAAATGAGATCAGAAACACTCTGGAGGTAACAAATAGTAGAATAACAGAGGCGGAAGATAGGACTAGTGAAATAGAAGATAGAATGGTAGAAATAAATGAATCAGCAAGGAAAAAAAAACCAATTAAAAGAAATGAGGACAACCTCAGAGACCTCCAGGACAATATGAAATGCTCCAACATTCGAATTAAAGAAAGACCATGAGAAAATACTTGAGGAGATAATAGTTGAAAAGTCCCTAAAATGGGGAAGGAAATAATCACCCAAGTCCAAGAAACCCAGAGAGTGCCAAACAGGATAAACCCAAGACAAAACACCCCAAGACATATATTAATCAAATTAACAAAGATCAAACACAAAGAACAAATATTAAAAGCAGCAAGGGAAAACAACAAATAACACACAAGGGGATCCCCATAAAGATAACTGCAGATCTTTCAATAGAAACTCTTCAGGCCAGGAGGGAATGGCTAGACATACTTAAAGTGATGAAAGAAAATAACCTACAGCTGAGATTACTGTACCCAGCAAGGATCTCATTCAAATATGAAGGAGAAATCAAAAGCTTTACAGACAAGCAAAAGCTGAGAGAATTCAGCACCACCAAACCAGCTCTCCAACAAATGCTAAAGGATATTCTTTAGACAGGAAACACAAAAAGGGCATATAAACCCGAACCCAAAACAATAAAGTAAATGGCAACGGGATCATAGTTATCAATAATTACCTTAAATGTAAATGGGTTGGATGCCCCAACCAAAAGACAAAGACTGGCTGAATGGATACAAAAACAAGATCCCTATATATGCTGCCTACAACAGAAACACCTCAAAACAAGGGACACATACAGGCTGAAAGTGAAGGGCTGGAAAAAGATATTCCATGCAAATAGAGACCAAAAGAAAGCAGGAGTAGCAATACTCATATCCGATAAAATAGACTTTAAAACAAAGGCTGTGAAAAGAGACAAAGAAGGCCACTACATAATGATCAAAGAATCAATCCAAGAAGAAGATATAACAATTATAAATATATATGCACCCAACATAGAGCAATGCAATATATAAGACAAATGCTAACAAGTATGAAAAGGAAATTAACAATAACACAATAACAGTGGAGACTTTAATACCCCACTCAGACCTATGGTCAGATCAACTAAACAGAAAATTAACAAAGAAATGCAAAAATTAAATGATAACAATAGACCAGTTAGACCTAATTGAAATCTGTAGGACATTTCACCCCAAAACAATAAATCTCACCTTTTTCTCAAGTGCTCACAGAACCTTCTCCAGGATAGATCACATCCTGGGCCATAAATCTAACCTTGATAAATTCAAAAGAAATGAAATCATTCCAAGCATCTTTTCTGACCATAATGCATTAAGATTAGGTCTCAATTACAGGAGAAAAACTATTAAAAATTCCAACATATGGAGGCTGAACAACACGCTTCTGAATAACAATTACAGAAGAAATCAAAAAGAAATCAAAACATGCATAGAAACGAATGAAAATGAAAACACAACAACCCAAAACCTGTGGGACACTATAAAAGCAGTGCTAAGAGGAAAGTTCATAGCAATTCAGGCATACCTCAAGAAACAAGAAAAAGTCAAATAAATAACCTAACTTCACACCTAAAGCAACTAGAAAAGGAAGAAATAGAGAACCCAGACTTAGTAAAAGGAAATAAATCTTAAAAATTAGGGCAGAAATAAATGCAAAAGAAACAAAAAGATCATAGCAAAAATCAACAAAGCTAAAAGCTGGTTCTTTGAAAGGATAAATAAAATTGACAAGCCATTAGCCAGACTCATCAAGAAACAAAGAGAAAAAAAATCAATAAAATTAGAAATGAAAATGGAGAGATCACGACAGACAACACAGAAATACAAAGGATCATAAGAGACTATCAGCAATTATATGCCAATAAAATGGACAACGTGGAAGAAATGGACAAATTCTTAGAAAAGTACAACTTTCCAAAACTGAACCAGGAAGAAATAGAAAATCTTAACAGACCCATCACAAACATGGAAATTGAAACTGTAATCAGAAATCTTCCAGCAAACAAAATCCCAGGTCCAGACGGCTTCACAGCTGAATTCTACCAAAAATTTTGAGAAGAGCTAACACCTATCCTACTGAAACTCTTCCAGAAAATTGCAGAGGAAGGTAAACTTCCAAACTCATTCTATGAGGCCACAATCACCCTAATACCAAAACCTGACAAAGATGCCACAAAAAAATAAAACTACAGGCCAATATCACTGATGAACATAGATGCAAAAATCCTTAACAAAATCCTAGCAATCAGAATCCAGCAATACATTAAAAAGATCATACACCATGACCAAGTGCGCTTTATCCCAGGGGTGCAAGGATTCTTCGATATCCACAAATCAATGTAATTCACCACATTAACAAACTGAAAAATAAAAGTCATATGATTATCTCAATAGATGCAGACAAGGCTTTTGACAAAATTCAACATCCATTTATGATAAAAACTCTCCAGAAAGCAGGCATAGAAGGAACATACCTCAACATAATAAAAGCTATATATGACAAACCCACAGCAAACATTATCCTCAATGGTGAAAAACTGAAAGCATTTCCCCTAAAGTCAGGAACAAGACAAGGGTGCCCACTTTCACCACTACTATTCAACATAGTTCTGGAAGTTTTGGCCACAGCAATCAGGGCAGAAAAAGAAATAAAAGGAACCCAAATAGGAAAAGAAGAAGCAAAACTCTCATTGTTTGCAGATGACATGATCCTCTACATAGAAAACCCTAAAGACTCCACCAGAAAATTACTAGAGCTAATCAATGAATGTAGTAAAGTTGCAGGATATAAAATCAACACACAGAAATCCCTTGCATTCCTATACATTAATAATGAGAAAGTAGAAAAAGCAATTAAGGAAACAATTCCATTCACCATTGCAATGAAAAGAATAAAATACCTAGGAATATACCTACCTAAAGAAACTAAAGACCTATATATAGAAAACTATAAAACACTGATGAAAGACATCAAAGAGGACACTGATAGATAGAGAAATATACCATGTTCATAGATCAGAAGAATCAATATAGTGAAAATGAGTATACTACCCAAAGTAATCTACAGAGTCAATGCAATCCTTATCAAGCTACCAGCAGTATTTTTCACAGAACTAGAACAAATAATTTCAAGGTTTGTATGAAAATACAAAAAATCTCGAATAGCCAAAGCAATCTTGAGAAAGAAGAATGGAACTGGAGGAATCAACTTGCCTGACTTCAGGCTCTGCTACAAAGCCACAGTCATCAAGACAGTATGGTACTGGCACAAAGACAGAAATATGGATCAATGGAACAAAATAGAAAGCCCAGAGATAAATCCACACACCTATGGACACCTTATCTTTGACAAAGGAGGCAAGAATATACAATGGATTAAAGACAAGTGGTGCTGGGAAAACTGGTCAACCACTTGTGAAAGAATGAAACTAGAACACTTTCTAACACCACACACAAAAATAGACTCAAAATGGGTTAAAGATCTAAATGTAAGACCAAAAACTATAAAACTCCTAGAGGAGAACATAGGCAACACTCTCTGACATAAATCACAGCAGGATCCTCTATGATCCACCTCCCAGAATACTGGAAATAAATGCAAAAATAAACTAATGGGATCTAATTAAAATTAAAAGCTTCTGCACAAAAAAGGAAACTATAAGCAAGGTGAAAAGACAGCCTTCTGAATGGGAGAAAACAATAGCAAATGAAGCAACTGACAAACAACTAATCTCAAAAATATACAAGCAACTTATGCAGCTCAACTCCAGAAAAATAAGTGATCCAATCAAAATGGGCCAAAGAACTAAATAGACATTTCTCCAGAGAAGACACATGAATGGCTAACAAACACATGAAAAGATGCTCAACATCACTCATTATCAGAGAAATGCAAATAAAGACCACAATGAGGTACCATTTCACACCAGTCAGAATGGCTGTAATCCAGAAGTCTACAAGCAATAAATGCTGGAGAGGGTGTGGAGAAAAGGGAACCCTCTTACACTGTTGGTGGGAATGCAAACTAGTACAGCCACTATGGAGAACAGTGTGGAAATTCCTTAAAAATTGCAAATAGAACTGCCTTATGACCCAGCAATCCCACTGCTGGGCATACACACTGAGGAAACCAGAATTGAAAGAGATACATGTACTCCAATGTTCATTGCAGCACTGTTTATAATAGCCAGGACATGGAAGCAACCTAGATGTCCATCAGCAGATGAATGGATAAGAAAGCTGTGGTACATATACACAATGGAGTATTAATCAGCCATTAAAAAGAATACATTTGACTCAGTTCTAATGAGATGGATGAAACTGGAGCCGATTATACAGAGTGAAGTAAGCCAGAAAGAAAAGCACCAATACAGTAAACTGACACATATATATGGAATTTAGAAAGATGGTATTGATGACCCTGTATGTGAGACAGCAAAAGAGACACAGATGTATAGAACGGACTTTTGGACTCTGAGGGAGAGGGAGAGGGTGGGATGATTTGGGAGAATGACATTGAAACATGTATACTATCATGTAAGAAACGAAGCACCAGTCTATGTTCGATACAGGATACAGGATGCCTGGGGCTGGTGCACGGGGATGATCCAGAGAGATGATATGGTGTGGGAGGTGGGAGGGGGATTCAGGATTGGGAGCTCGTATACACCCGTGGTGGATTCATGTCAATGTATGGCAAAACCAATACAGTATTGTAAAGTAAAATAAAGTAAAAATAAAATTAAGAAAATAAAAATAATAAGAGAATTGTACTTAATGAAAATGTAATGAGATTGAAATAACAAATATAGGGAAATGAATACTAAATATTATAAAGTATGTTGAATGCAACCCCTAAATATCATCTGAACAAACAAATTAATTTCAGATAATGTATGCAAAGCATGTTAGATGCTCAGTCATGTCTGACTCTTTGCAACCCCTTGGAGGAGCCCATCAGGCTCCTCTGTCCATGGAATTCTCTAGGCAAGAATACTGGAGTGGGTAGCCATTCCCTTTTCCAGGGGATCTTCTCAGCAGGGATCGAACCCCAGTCTCCCATAATGCAGGCAGACTCTTTACCATCTGAGCCACCAGGGAAGCCCAAGTACAATATATAAAATAATTAATTCAGAGGGTTCATTAACAACATAATAATGTGTTATTAGACACTGCTAAATGTCTATCACAAAGTTTCAGGTTTTTCAATCAGGATATTCTAGCATTATGTTTTACTCAAAACAACCCCAAATCTCAGTGCCACATCACAATAAGTTTATTTCTCAGTCACATAAATTCCACTGTGGGTCCAGGTAGCTCTTCAGGGCTTCTCTAAGCTTATGGCATCTCCTATATCAATGTATCACTCAAATTCAAATTTTATTGGTCAAAGCAAGATCCATGACTACACAAAACTCCAGAGAGGCAGAGAAGTACTATTCTGTGTCTAGAAAGTTATTTTGGTGAATATCATAATAGTGACCACAAAAGTCAACTGGATTTTCTATAATTGCTGACAAAATGCTGTATTAGCAAAATCAATTTGTCATTAGGTTACTTTGCGATGTTAAGATGAGAACAAGGGTGGTGAAATAATTGTCTTCTCTTATGCCATCAAGTAATTTTGTCTATACTGGTATCATGCAACATAGACCAAATGTAAACAATATTTGAGTTTATAAACAGCTTCTAAAAGTGCTAAATAAAATGAATTAACCAGTCAAAGTAATCCTTAAGTAACCACCTAAACAGCTTCTAAAAGTGCTAAATAAAATGAATTAACCAGTCAAAATAATCCTTAAGTAACCACCTAAGAACCCTTAAGGAAACTGTCAGTGTTTAACATGTTTTCGGCATGGGCAAAAACCAACAAATAAGCCGTTAACAGACATAGAGAAAAACTAAGCACATATTATGTATTGTTTAAAAAAACATTAGTTGAACCAGAAAATTATAGCAATCAATCTAACTCCTTCATTTGAACAAAATGTTATGTAATTAATATAATTAAAGAAATCCCTGTAATGAGTTAACTGAAGTACAAAAAGTTTGCATATGTAGTTCATAGAATCGCTTTGTATCAAGGTCACTGAAATAAGTCAGCACAACTAGTTAGGCAGGAGTCTGTAAGATAAACCTGACCCTTCCATACCATCCTGATCCAGCTTCACTTTTGTGCTACCTGGCAGTTGCCCATTTTAAGAATATATAGGATGACCACTATTATTCAACATAGTTGAAGTCCAACATGGAAGTCCTAGCTAATGCAATGAAAAAAAAAAAAAAAAGGAAGGAAGGAAGGAAGAAAAGGAAACTAGACTGTAAAAGAAGTAACACTTTCACTGTTTGTAGGAGACATGATACTATACATCGGAAATCCTAAGGATACCATCAGAAAATTACTAGAGCTAATCTGTGAATTTAGCAAAATTGCAGGATACAAAATTAATACATGAAAATCACTTGCATTCCTATGCAATAACAATGAAAAATCAGGAAGAGAAATTAAGAAATAAATCCCATTTACCATTGCAACAACAAAAAATTAAATACCTAGGAATAAAATACCTAGAAAGATCTGTATACAGAAAACTATAAGATACTGATGAAAGAAATCAAACATGGCAAACAGATGGAAAGATATTCCAGGTTCCAGTGTTAGAAGAAATCAATATTATGAAAATGACTGTACTACCAAATGCAATCTACAGATTCAGTGTGGTCCCTATCAAATTACCAATGGCATTTTTCACAGAACTAGAACAAAAAAATCTTCCAATTCACATGGAAAAGCAAAATACCCAGAGTAGCCAAAGCAATCTTGAGAAAGAAGAATGGATTTGGAGAAATCAACCTTACTGACTTCAGACTATACTACAAAGCTACAGTCATCAAGACAGTATGGTAGTGGCACAAAACAGTAATATAGACCAATGGGACAAGATAGAAAGTCCAGAGATAAACCCATGCACCTACGGGTACCTTATTTTTGAGAAAGGAGGCAAGAATATACGATGGGGCAAAGATGGTCTCTTCAATAAATGCTGCTGGGAAAACTGAACTGCTACATGTAAAAGAATGAAATTAGAACACTTCCTAACACCGCACACAAAGATAAACTCAAAGTGGATTAAAGACCTAAATGTAAGACCAGAAACTATAAGACTCTTAGAGGAAAATATAAGCAGAACACACACACACACACATTTATATATATATAAATCACAGCAAGATTCTCTATGAGCCACCTCCTAAAGTAAGGGACATAAAAACAAAATCAAACAAGTACGACCTAATTAAACTTCCTTGGCACAGCAAAGGAAGCTATAAACAAGTTGAAAAGACAACCCTCAGAATGGGAGAAAATAATAGCAAGTGAAACAATTGACCAAGGATTAATTTCCAAAATATACAAGCAGCTTATTCAATTCAATAACAGAAAGACAAAAAAAAAAAAAAAAACCCAATCAAAAAGTGGGGGAAAGACCTAAACAGACATTTCTCCAAAGACATACAAATGTCTAATAAACCTATGAAAATATGCTCAACATCGCTCATTATTAGAGAAATGCAAATTAAAACTACAATGAGATATCACCTCACACTTGTCAGAATGGCCAACAAAAATCTACAGATGATAAATGCTGGAGAGAATGGGGAGAAAAGGAAACCCTCTTGCACTGATGGTGGGAATATAAATTGATACAGCCACTATGTAAGACAGTATGGAGATTCCTTAACAAACTAGGAATAAAACCACCATATGACTCAGCAATCCCACTGCTAAACATATACTCTGAGGAAATCAAAATTGAAAAAGACACAAGTACCAAGATTCATTGCAGCTATATTTACAGTAGCTAGGACATGGAAGCACCTAGATGTCCATTGACAGATGAATGGATAAAGAAGTTGTGGTACATATGCACCATGAAATATTTTTCAGCCATATAAAGGAATGCATTTGAGTCAGTTCCAATAAGGTGAGTGAATCTAGAACCCATTATGCTAAGTGAAGTAAGTTACAGAGAAAAACAAACATCGGATATTATCACATATATATGGAATTCAGAAATACGGTGCTGTTGAACCCACTTGCAGAGCAGCAATGTAGACACAGACATAGAGAACAGATGTATGGACACAGCAAGGGTGTAGGAAGAGAGGGTGGGAGGTATGAAGAGAGTAACATGGAAACATATATGTTACCATATGTAAAAGCAATAGCCATTGGCAATTTGCTTTGTGACTCAGGGGACTCAAACTGGGGCTCTGCAACAGCCTAGAGGGGGTGGGATGGGGAGGGAGGTGGGAAGGATGTTCAAGAGGGAGGGGATATAGGTATACTATGGCTGATTCATGTTGATATTTGGCAGAAATCAACATAATTCTGTACAGCATTTATCCATCAATTAAAAATAAATTTAATTATATGAAAAAAGAATATATAGGACGAATCAAACCCTGTGGTTCCCTGATTTCTAGCACAGTGGCCATTATTTTAGTAAATTTTATGGCTGGTAAATGTGCATTTTCTAAGGCATGGAGTGTGGGTCAGGAGAATACTAGGGTTAAGGGGAACTTCTACTCCTCTTCTCCTTCCCCAAAAGAGGTGTCCTGCAGTTTCATCTTCTGGCCTCACTTTCTATGTACTCTTTTCCCATGTCCAACAGTTTAAAAATATACCCTACTTTGATTCAAACAGGGCTGGATAGGTAATAGTAGCCTGTAGTATATCCAGTCATATGTACCTAAATTACCAGTGCTTCTGCACCAAAGAATTGATGCTTTGAATTGTGGTGCTGGAAAAGACTCTTGAGAGTCCCCTGGACTGCAAGGAGATTCAACTAGTCCATCCTAAAGGAGACCAGTCCTGACTGTTCACTGGAAGGACTGATGTTGAAGCTGAAACTCCAATACTTTGGTCACCTGATGTGAAGAGCTGACTCATTTGAAAAGATGCTGGGAAAGATTGAGGGCAGGAGGAGAAGGGGACGACAGAGGATGAGATGGCTGGATGGCATCACCAACTCAATGGACATCAGTTTGGGTGAACTCCAGGAGCTGGTGGATAGGGAGGCCTGGTGTGCTATAGTTCATGGGATCACAAAGAGTCGGACACGACTGAGCAACTGAACTGAACTGCATTTATTTACTTACTTCAAGCAATTCTGAAAATTGTAAAGTAAAAAGTCTCTCTCTTAACTCCAACCTTATCCCACTTCATTCTACCAATTTAAATATGCTGACATAGGGGCTTCCCTTGTAGTCCAGTTTCTAAGACTTCATGTTACCAATGCAAGGATCCTTTAATATAAATATTAAAATACATAATAACATATAAGATCTGTTACCTCTGTATAAAAAGCAATAAAGAGAGTGGTTATTTTGCTTTCACTTTGCAACTATGATACAAAAACTAGACACAAACACAAAATTAAAGTTTGGAAATTTTGATATTAACAAAATTAGTGATAATCACCACTAATTTAGAAGGAAAATGCCTTAATAAAATACATTTGGAGACTTGAATTTCCAATTCATGTGCTAAAATAAATTGCCAATTCTTTATTACACTTTGATCTTTAATATTTTTTAAGCTGATGAAGCATTTTCTACTCCAGATCTCACTGGAATGTTATTAACTTGCCAACTCAATGGGGCTTAATCGTTAGCAATTTTTAATATTTTTAAAGTTGTACACCACCCACAGGAGTTTCCAGTGAATTAGTTCCCACAGCTCACCCAGTGATTTTATATGCATATCTAGCTTTAAGCAATTATTACAATTTTAGAAACCACAGGCAATTTGATTTTTCTCCTGATGAATTAATTTAGTTCTCATAATTGGTCATGGCCTTGTTCAAAAGTTCCAATTCAGTAACTGAGTATCAAAGCTTGATTCTTCTCTTGTCCACTCTGCATTTTTGATTCAATATTACATAAAGATTAATCCTCCAGCCTCACCAGAGTCACTTCATTTCACCACTAAACTCATTTCACTGGCTACCCTTCATGCACGTTTGACATCTCTTTTCATCATCATTGTTTATAAGGTGCTCTTTACCTCCTTGTCAACTTCATGTAGTCCCATTTTCCTTCTGTTTTTAGGCTCTAGCCACAAAGGTAACTTTTAGGGGGTGGGGGAATATATGGGAAACATCAATATACTGTACTGCCTTGAGAAGAGATTTTCTAAATAATACTCCAGTGACTAGATACAGCTCTTGTCACTTCAAAAGCTACACATCTTATTCTTCTTCACTGTTTACTACTTGAAGAATCAGCAGCAACTTAATGCTAGGCATTACAGCATCATATATTTTAGTCATTTTTATGATATTTCTTGAGGCTTCTGCCATAATATTTAAGTGGAAATGGATTCGGTTTCTGCCCTACAGCTTACACTATAAGTGTATGTAGGCATCCATTTAATATCAAGAGGGAATTTGAAATTTCCATTTCTGAGATTACGTGCTCTTTAAATGTAGAGTTCACAGATACAAGGCTCTACAGATAGAACTAACCTGAGTTATAGGAAACTAGAAGCATACTGTAATTTTATAATTAATTATTCATATATATTCACCTTAATTATTTAAACCAATTTACCTGTTAACTCTATATCCTTTTAACAATGTTCTTTATACTAGAGAGAGAGCTGTATCCCTGAAAGATTCTTAGCTCTTACTCCAGCTTCTCCTCAGGGCCTCAAGAGATTTAATGTGTCAGTCTAGCTCTTGTAAATGCCCTAGCTACAGCTCTTTTTATTATGTTCTCATATAATCTTCTCGTGTCAAGGGTCTTCACTCACTTGGAGCATACTTTTGGGCTTAGACAGAAACTCTACAGATTCAGCATATTTCTGTATTGTATCTTTGAGACCTATTACTGGGAGAGACTTGAATAACTGACACAAAACAGCCATTAGATGATGCACAAAGAATTTGATGATCTAGTATGATATCCTCCCAAGCAAACTTCAAAAATCAGAATTTAAACTGTCCTTATAAGTAACAAAATTAGAGAAATATATTTTTTCACTGTTCTTTTTAATGCTTTTGTTATTTTATGTCTTTGATTTCAAGAGGTCCTGATAAAACCAGAGTTATATTAATAGTATTTTCTAACGTGCTGCTGCTACTGCTACTAAGTCACTTCAGTCGTGTCTGACTCTGTGCGACCCCATAGACAGCCTCCTACCAGGTTCCTCAGTCCCTGGGATTCTCCAGGCAAGAACACTGGAGTGGATTGCCATTTCTTTCTCCAGTGCATGAAAGTGAAAAGTGAAGTTGCTCAGTTGTGTCCGACCCTCAGCGACCCCATGGACTACAGCCTTCCAGGCTCCTCTGTCCATGGGATTTTCCAGACAAGAGTACTGGAGTGGGGTGCCATTGCCTTCTAACATGATTCAGATCTATTTGTTCATGACATAATTGTATGTGTGCGCATTCCAAAAGAATTATTGAAAAGCAAAAGCAAAGCCCAAACATTACTGGATCTAATAACTGAATTCAACAGTCTGAATATAAAGGGGTCAGCATTTAAATAGTACATATATATGTAAATCAGAGAAGGCAATGGCAACCCACTCCAGTATGTTTGCCTGGAAAATCCCATGGACAGAGGAGCCTGGTAGGCTGCAATCCATGGGGTCACTAAGAGTCAGACACGACTGAGCGATTTCCCTTTCACTTTTCGCTTTCATGCACTGGAGAAGGAAATGGCAACCCACTCCAGTGTTCTTGCCTGGAGAATCCCAGGGACAGGGGAACCTGGTGGGCTGCCATCTATGGGGTCGCACAGAGTCGGACACAACTGAAGCAACTTAGCAGCAGCAACAGCAGCCAAATAGAAAATAAAATTATCATTAATACTGCAGTTTGCCAAAATTAAGACTGTTAATGAAAATAAACTTTTAAACCAAAAAGCAAGCTAGTGAGTGGGAGAGAACATTCCGTATTACATATATCAGACCAAAAAAAATGTGTATCTAAAACTATACTGTCTCTTTTGCTACTAGTCACATGTGGCTATTTAAATCAAAGTTAAAACTTTTGTTCCTTGGTCATACTACTGCTACCTTCATCGTAAGTACTTAACGGTCAAATGTGGCTAGTGGACAGTATCTAAAGCTCTATTGGACAGAGCTACTCTATATAGTATAAAGAACTTTTAAAAAGCTAATAATGAAAATATTATGTCCACCAACAGAGAGTAATCCAAATGTATAATCAATAGGTGAATGAATAAATACTGGTAACTTTATATTAAAAATTACTATTCACCAATAGAAAATAAACATATATCTCATAAATGTAAGACATAGAAGAATTGCACACTCTTTTTGTTGAACCAAAGAAGCCAGATCTATGTATCCTATGAGTCTATTTAGGTGAAGGCAAGGAACTTACAAAAACAAATCTATGGAGACTGAAATCATAATTTTTAACCTTTGAAAAGGATAGAGACAGTAGGGACAGAGAGAGTATGAGAGAATTTTCTAGACCTAACATCTACCACACACACATATGTAGCCAAAACTTCAAAGATGATCATTTTCATTTAACACCAAAAAGCAACAAATTAATCAAACAAAGCAATACTAGTATGCACCAAACCGAAATGTCTAAAATAAAAATTGAAGTTACTAACGTCGAAGAGTTAGAAGTAACTAGGACATGCACATACTCCTGGTGGGATTGTAAATTGATATGATCATTTTGGAAAACATTTTAGCAATATCTAATAAAGCTAAATACATGCATACATCATAAACCAGTGATTTCATTTCTGGATATGTATCCTAGAAATGTACATGTTTGTTTGCAAAGAGACCTACAGAAGAATGTTCATAGCAGCATTATTTATAGTAACTCTAAATAGAAATAGCTTAAATGTTCTTTAACAATATGGGGGGGTTAATATATAATATCAGTATGATGAATTTCTATTGAGTGATACATAGCAAATCACAACTACATGCACCAACATGTCTGAAACACACAAATATAATGTCACATAAAAGGACCCAAGCAGAAAAACAGACATACTCTATGATGTCATTTACATTAAGTTTAAAAACAGACTAAATGGCTCTACAAATAGCTGTGAAAAGAAGTGAAAAGCAAAAGAGAAAAGGAAAGATACAAGCATTTGAATGCAGAGATCCAAAGAATAGCAAAAGAGATAAGAAAGCCTTCTTCAGTGATAAATGCAAAGAAATAGAGGAAAACAACAGAGTGGGAAAGACTAGAGATCTCTTCAAGAAAATTAGAGATACCAAGGGAACATTTCATGCAAAGGTGGGCTCGATAAAGGACAGCAATGGTATGGACCTAACAGAAGGAGAAGATATTAAGAGGTGCCAAGAATACACAGAAGAACTGTACAAAAAAGATCTTCAAGACCAAGATAATCACGATGGTGTGATCACTCATCTAGAGCCAGACATCTTGGAATGTGAAGTCAAGTGGGCCTTAGGAAGCATCACTACAAACAAAGCTAGTGGAGGTGATGGAATTCCACTTGAGCTATTTCAATTCCTGAAAGATGATGCTGTGAAAGTGCTGCACTCGATATGCCAACAAATTTGGAAAACTCAGCAGTGGCCACAAGACTGGAAAAGGTCAGTTTTCATTCCAATCCCAAAGAAAGGCAATGCCAAAGAATGCTCAAACTACCACACAATTGCACTCATCTCACATGCTAGTAAAGTAATGCTCAAAATTCTCCAAGCCAGACTTCAGCAATACATGAACCGTGAACTCCTGATATTCAAGCTGGTTTTAGAAAAGTCAGAGAAACCAGAGATCACATTGCCAACATCCGCTGGATAATGAAAAAGCAAAAGTTCCAGAAAAACATCTATTTCTGCTTTATTGACTATGCCAAAGACTTTGACTGTGTGGATCACAATAAACTGTGGAAAATTCTGAAAGAGATGGGAATAGCAGATCACCTGACCTGCCTCTTGAGACACCTCTATGCAGGTTAGGAAATAACAGAACAGGACATTGAACAACAGACTGGTTCCAAATAGGAAAAGGAGTATGTCAAGGCTGTATATTGTCACCCTTCTTATTTCACTTCTATGCAGAGTACATCATGAGAAATGCTGGACTGGAAGAAACACAAGCTGGAATCAAGATTGCTGGGAGAAATATCAATAACCTCAGATATGCAGATGATACCACCCTTATGGCAAAAAGTGAAGAGGAATTAAAAAGCCTCTTGAGGAAAGTGAAAGAGGAGAGTGAAAAAGTTGAAAAAGCTCAACATTCAGAAAACGAAGATCATGGCATCCGGTCCCATCACTTCATGGGAAATAGATGGGGAAACAGTGGAAACAGTGTCAGACTTTATTTTTGGGGGCTCCAAAAATCACTGCAGATGGTGACTGCAGCCATGAAATTAAAAGATGCTTACTCCTTGAAGAAAAGTTATGACCAACCTAGATAGCATATTCAAAAGCAGAGACATTACTTTGCCAATAAAGGTAGATCTAGTCAAGGCTATGGTTTTTCCTGTGGTCATGTATGGATGTGAGAGTTGGACTGTGAAGAAGGCTGAGTGCCGAAGAATTGATGCTTTTGAACTGTGGTGTTGGATAAGACTGTTGGGAGTCCCTTGGACTGCAAGGAGATCCAACCAGTCCATTCTGAAGGAGATCAGTCCTGGGATTTCTTTGGAAGGAATGATGCTGAAGCTGAAACTCCAGTACTTTGGCCACCTCATGCGAAGAGTTGACTCATTGGAAAAGACTCTGATGCTGGGCGTGGGGGGGTGGGGAGGTGGGATTAGGGGCAGGAGGAGAAGGGGACAACAGAGGAAGAGATGGTTGGCTGGCATCACGGACTCGATGGATATGAGTGAGTGAACTCTGGGAGATGGTGAGGGACAGGGGAGGCCTGGCGTGCTGCGATTCATGGGGTCGCAAAGAGTTTGACACTACCAAGCACTTGAACTGATCTGAAATGAAACTGCTCTATGGTGTTAGGATAATGATGATCTTTGAGAGCAAGAAGAATAAAAAATAGGATGTGGGTTTCAGAGGTGCTGATCATGTTCCAGTTTGAGTTCTGAGCACTGCTTACATGATGGGTTCACTTTAACAAAACATCACTTCTGTACAGCTCTGACATGTGCAATCTTCTCTACATATTTTACACTTAACATGCTTATTAAAAATTTTTTCATCAAAATATATCATTAGAAAAATGAAAAGAATGCAAGAATATATTTGCAGTGCATGAAACAGATCTCTTTTATCAGGGAAAGTTTATTGATGGTTCCCTATGAGTTACTATATGGTTGCCTTAACATCCATCATCTCAGATAATCTTCACAGCAACCGCATGATTAACCCCATTTGACTGAGGAACCTGAGGCTTAGAAGGTTTGAGTGATTTTCCTCAGGTCAACAACACAGGCTGACTTCAAACCCATGCTTTCAAGCACATAAGTCATACAGTAACTGCTAGAAGGATTTTCCCAGCCATTCTTCCAGCCATAATTATATACCTATTTTTCCTCAGATTGTTTAAAGAATTAAGATAGATTTTTGAGTGCATATATGTTCAGACAGATAATATACTTTGTACTACAAACAGAAGCAACATGGTATATCAGAGCATGAACTCTGGACTCAGAAGGAATCCTGGGTCAATCAATCACTGGTCTGGTCTTGGGAAGTAACTGCCCTGAATCTTGGTGTCCTCCTTGGTAAAATGGTAGTACTTTCATATCTCCCTAGAACAGTGTTTGGCACTATAAAAGAACGAGTGCTATTTTAACATGTCAAAGTGGTCAATACTTACAATGAATATCTGTTAAGTATGTTAAAAAGTTTGAAATGTTATCACATGCAGTCTAATCTACAGCACAATTTAATTTGAAGCTGAGCAACGTTTTGTATTTCAATGCCTAATAATGTGTAGAACAGTTCTATTGTATAATAAATGAAGTTCATCATGTAAAGATAAGAAAAGGTAACTAATATAACAAATTATATTTTTATATATAACAAAATCTATTTAAAAATTATATACTGTTATAGCATTATAGTTTCAATTAGATATTTTTAATCTTAAAATAAATATAGAACATGAATAAATAAAAGCTTAATAGAAATTTGTTACTCCTTTGACAATACCAGAAGGCAAGTTGAAAAGTACCCATAATATTTGAGATTTTTAAATCCATATATATATGTGTGTGTCCAATCTTTAAAATTTCAATTTTTGGAAAGTAATGCAGGCCATCACTTATTTCATTTCTGGAATCTGATATCAGTATAGAAAATTTGGACATGTTATTCCTTTCCAAATGAATTAAAGCACATATTTGTATAACTACTTTTGAACTCATTTGCAGCGAATTATTCAAAGTGTTTATTCAAATGAATTATAATGCCAATTTTTAAAAAGCCAAGTCTTTGAGCCAATATTTTCTAGCGAGCTGACATAGGCACTTTCTCAAATGATATTAACAAATTGGTATCTCTCGTAAGTAAAAATCATCTCCTGGTGTATTATGCCAACAGTGTCATCTGATCTCCATGTAGTACACCAGACCTCTACATTCACCAATCAGTCATAAACTTATTGTGACTTAAATCAAGATTATTTAATCCATGATAATCATGACCACATCCATGACTTGTTCTGTTTTTAGTATTTTATCCTTCCCCCACAAAAGAAAAAATGATTCCTGGAGAATAATTCAATGAAGAGAACTATGTTCAAATTAGTGTCACTTAAATTTATCTTTTGTACCCACACCAGCTTCAACAGCAACCAATGAAAAAAAGATTTTTATAATTTTGGCTTATTTCCATTAATTTTAAGACATTTCTTAACATATGTGTGCCTGCTAAGTTGCTTCAGTCATTCCCAACTCTGTGTGACCCTATGGACTGTAGCCTTCCAGTGTCCTCTGTCAATGGGATTCTGCAGGTAAGAATATTGGAGTGGGTTGCATGTCCTCCTCCAGGGGACCTTTCCGATCTAGAATCAAACCTGAGTGTTTTGGGTCTATTTGCATTGGCAGGTGGGTTCTTTACCACTAGCGTCACCTAGGAAGCCCCTTAACATATAAAAATAAATAGTTGTTTATTATTCTTGGAGAAACTAATCAAAATGTCTTTCATTGCATTATTATGCATTGTATCATGTAGCCCCTTATCCATATGTTGAAAGAACATCGAGCTACATACCATAATCACCAGTTCCTAAGAGTGTGGCCTTGTTTGGAAAAGGGTCACTGCCGTGTAATTAGTTAAAATGCACACAGGGAGAACACTCTAAATATTGGAGATGCACTGCCACAAGCCAAGGAAATGAGAGAAGTTAGGAGAAAGATCTAAAACAAGTTCTTCCCTCGTACTTTCAAAAAGGAGCATGGATCGCTAACACTTTGACCTGAGATATGGCCTCCAGATCTATGATGCAGTACCTTTCTGTATCATAACTTGAGGTACTGTTATAATAGATCTAGCTTAGCTTGAGGTACTATTATAACAGACCTCGCAAACTAATATACACATCCCCCATCCCTGGGATTCTCCAGGCAAGAACACTGGAGTGGGTTGCCATTTCCTTCTCCAATGCAGGAAAGTGAAAAGCGGAAGTGAAGTCACTCAGTCGTGTCCGACTCTTGGTGACCCCATGGACTGCAGCCCACCAGGCTCCTCTGTCCATGGGATTTTCCAGGCAAAAGTACTGGAGTGGGGGTGCCATTGCCTTCTCCAATATATACAGTACATACCTTTTTAGACCATTTGTAAAATGAGATGACAGGAAGGAACCACAAATTATTTCTCTCTCTCCTAAGTTCAACTGTATCAGCTCAGTTCCGTCACTCAGTCATGTCCAGCTCTTTGTGACCCCATGAACTGCAACACGCCAGGCCTCCTTGTCTATCACCAACTCCCGGGGCCTATCCAAACTCATGTCCATTGAGTTGGTAATGCCATCCAACCATCTCATCCTCTGTCATCCCCTTCTCCTCCTGCCCTCAATCTTTCCCAGCATCAGGGTCTTTTCAGATAAGTCAGCTCTTCGCATCAGGTGGCCAAGGTATTGGAGTTTGAGCTCAATATCAGTCCTTCCAATGAACAGCCAGGACTGATCTCCTTTAGGACGGACTGGTTAGATTTCCTCGCAGTCCAAGGGACTCTCAAGAGTCTTCTCCAACACCACAGTATATGTATTAGATCAGATCAGTCGCTCAGTTGTGTCCGACTCTTTGTGACCCCATGAATCACAGCACACCAGGCCTCCCTGTCCATATGCAAGACTAAACGAAGCAATACTATTAAACTACCTTTGGAAATGTTTCTTTCTGTTTGAAACACAAAATTCTTATATTGCTACATAGATGATATTTTTAAACTTCAAAGTTTAAATATAAGAGTTGTCAGGTTTATATTTTTAATTATTCAATAGTTTTATTTCATAATATTGTCATTTCATTTGCTTTCCAAAACAATGATTATTGAAGCTCTTGATTATTTGTTCATTTCACTAAGGTTTTTTTTTTTATCATATCTTTTCTGAAGTGTATTTAAAGTTCTTACTACAGATTTTTTTTCATGATGACATATTTTCAAAAAGTTACACTGTGCACATTAAACAGACAGCAGAAGTCTATATTTCCATTAAGAAAACATTTGCTCCAATTTTCCTTGCATTAAGTAGCCTGTTGGAGAATGTGTTCTATGTCAGGGTTTTCCCAATGGCTCAGCAGGTAAAGAATCCGTGTGCAACGCAAGAGACACAGGTTAGGTCCCTGGGTCAGGAAGATCCCCTGGAGAAGGAAATGGCAACTCAAGAGAGTTAACTTAGGCAGGTTGATACAAAGTCTAAGTCTAAAGCCCCTTTAAGGAAGAGATAAACACTCTCTTTTTCACATTCTTTTGCCTCAGACAAGTAGGCCGCGTGAACATATCTTTTTTGAGCTTTGGATGTATGTTACGGGAAAGGGTCTGGGCAAAATTCTCACAGCCTTGAGGTATTTTTTTAAAATTCTATTCTCAGTAGCTAGTTGAGAAAAATATAAGGCCCCACTTAAGCTAGTGGGACAGGTACTCTCCTGCCCGCTTCTGATGTCTAAGTCAGAAGCTTTTTCTGTCACTTGCACTTTAAATAACATCTACACAAAGCTCTGAGTGACTGAGACTGTCTTTTGTCCCAGAGTTAACTCTTCTCCTTCAGAGACCACGAATCTGGCGACATCGTTCACCATTCACTGTAAGCTATCACGGCCCACTCCAGTATTCTTGCCTGGAAAACCCAATGGACAGAGGAGCCCAGCAGGCCACAGTCCAAAGGGTCACAGAGTCAGACACAACTAAGCATGCAGGGAAGACATGGTGACATGTAAAGTTTTGTTTTTAGTTTTAAATTCTTTTAAGAAAGTATGAAATATAATGACAAATGTCCACCCCAGAGTTGAAAGACAATAGGATGTAATGGGTTTCCCTAGTGGCTCAGACTGTAAAGAATCTGCCTGCTTTGCAAGAGACCTGGGTTCGATCCCTGGGTTGGCAAGATCCCCTGGGGAAGGGAATGGCTACCCACTCCAGTATTCCTGTCTGAAGTTCATGGACAGAGGAGCCTGGTGGGCTACTGTCCATGGGGTCTCAAAAGAGTCAGGCACAAATGAACAACCAAAACTTTCACTTTGGGATTCCCAGATGGCATTAGTGGTAAAGAACCTACCTGCCAGTGTAAGAGACTTAAGAGACAATATAGGTTTGATCCCTGGCTGAGGAAGATCCTCTGGAGGAAGGTATGGCAACCCATTCCAGTGTTCTTGCTTGGAAAGTCCCAAGGACAGAGGAGCCTGGCTGGCTACAGTTCATAGGGTCACAAAGAGTTGGATGCTACTGAAATGACTGCAGGCACGCAGGATGTAATGGAACTTCCTGAGCTCCTGTCCTGTATATAGGGGATGTCAGCCAACTCCAGTGACATCCTCCTAGCATGTTACCAGATTTGCCTTTTTAAATGACAGTAAATTTTAAGAAAATGGTGAAGATTTTAAAAAGAAGTACATGTTTGGTTTATTCGTGGCTTCCGGGATTCCTGCTCGACACCTGTGCTCTGTTACTGTCACTAGGTGCTCACAAAATCATACACTCAAAATAGTCAAGATTTTTTTTTGTTTTTGAGCCTGTGGCCTTGATTAATGAACCCCCAGTCAGAGACAAGACTCCTGCTCAAAGCAGAAAAAACAACAACAACTTGTGGTTGTGGATTCAAGATTGCATTCCCCGATTCCCCCGCCCCAGACACTCTATGAGCCACATGTATAGAAAGCCCTGGTCTCTGATGAACCTCTGAGAAAAGCAAAGTGTGCAGAAGCCCCTTTCTTGGATGAAGGCAGCAGTGTGGGTGAAGCTCAAGTCCAACAGAATATAGGCCTAGGTTCCCAGAAGACTGGGATGGAGGGACAGCCTGCTGTCAGTATCATGGGGCCAGTGGAAACTCCAGGAACTTCTGGGCTCACAAGAACTGGGGAAGGGAAGCTTCAGCACGGAGTTCTGCGAGCGTGGGGCTGGGAGGGCAGAGTCGTTTCTGCACCGCTGTGAGCGGAAGAGGGCACGGAAGGAGGACGTAGGGATCTCAGTGGATCCTGCTCCTGTAGCGTGATTGGCCTGAAGTCTGGCTGACTTTCTGCTTTGGAAATGGGGAAGAGACTGCTGGGAGTGACAAGCTCATCTGTCAGCAGGTCAGTAAAGCAGCTCTGTGCCTGTTCTGCCCACAGTCTGGCCGAGGGCTCCCAGCCATGATGTAGGGAGCAGCAGACAGCTCTCGGCTCCAGGGACTGTAATAAACTTAACCCCAGTTTATTAAGTACTCCTAAACTTCCTCAAAAAAAAAACAAAAAAGGAGGCTGGGAGGCCCCTCTAGTGCTTAATTGAGGGCCATCTCTAATAACTCTTCTGCTTGGTCTTGCCTGAGCATGAGAGAGCTCAAACCACTGAGGGGGCACACCGCAGCCCAGCCGTCCTCAGACCCAGCTGACCTTGCTCTTAGCCGGGCCCCTCCTGATGTGTCTGTCCTGCCCTAGGTCCTTCATCCCTGCCGCGGTGAGGGGCACAATGGGGCACAAGGATTCTTTAAGCTAGACCCACTCTTGCAGCTTTCGCCTCCTCATGATTTCACCTAGACATCCAAGAGCAGGAATCCTGCTGTCATAAACTTATGCATCCACACAGTACTTCTAGTTTTACTTTTTTAAAACCTAAACCTACACTTCTCCTTGAAATTCTACCTTTTTACCAATAATCAGTGTTTTTCTAGATTTTTTAAGTCCTGTTACTGAAGGATCAATTAACCCAGAGTTCCCTTTCTGCAACTCAAACTATCCATATATATTATATATACACACACACAAATCCTTTTAGAGATATTTAAATTCAAAAATGGAAAAATATAAAATGGAAAATTAAACTAATGAATAAATGAATAATAGCTGTTATTTAACTTAGTATCAAAAGCGTGACAATTTCTCATTCGGACTAAGATTTCAGAGTTCAGGGTTATATATTTTAAGACCTAGAGCAGTCCAGGCCCCTTGCAAAATGACGAAAGGGATTAATTGGCAAATAAAACTGGTAGCATTCTCCCTTCTTAAAACTTGTATTTTATTAGAATAAAATTTAATTATATAGACAAAAAAGTATATAATGTTAAAATATATATGTTCTAGTATATAAAATCCAAATTCCTGAGACTTCGTCTTTTAGGGTTTTATATCCACTGTACCTTTTTCAAAATTATTTTATTTAAGCCCAGAACTCTACTATGAGCTCTTTGAGAGCAGAGTTTGCATCATTCTCCTTTGTATCCTGACTTTCTTGCACAAGACTGGGCCATAATCTGTAATCATACACGTTTTTTTGATCAATAATAATTATTCTGTTTACTTGATTATTTCTTTATCTTCCCTCTAAAAAGTCCTTACGGGAAGAATTGTTTTTATTCTCTTTCTCACACACACACATATATATATACACACACACACATATATATATACACACACACATATATATACATATATACACACATACACACCTGTATCAGTTCAGTTCAGTTCAGTCGCTCAGTCGTGTCCGACTCTTTGCGACCCCATGAATCGCAGCACGCCAGGCCTCCCTGTCCATCACCATCTCCCGGAGTTCACTCAGACTCACGTCCATCGAGTCAGTGATGCCATCCAGCCATCTCATCCTTGGTCGTCCCCTTCTCTTCCTGCCCTCAGTACTTCCCAGCATCAGAGTCTTTTTGAATGTGTCAACTCTTCACATGAGGTGGCCAAAGTACTGGAGTTTCAGCATACACGCATACACACACACACACACACACACATATATATTTTATTTCTCTAGAACTACTATTCCATTTCTCTGGAATTACTACTGGGTTTATGGAGGAATCTTAACAGTATATGCTGTATACCTCATCATTTTCAACATGCTGAACCAGGATCCCCTGGAAAGAGACAATAGTTCTTCTGGCAGACACATACACTCCTTCAATATTCTTAGCATTCGGTACCCTACAGAGGAGTGTGCTTAAAGCTTCTGAAACTGATCACCTTTACCTACATAATTTAGAAAGGCTGACAAAAATATTTTTGTTATTTGAATACTTAATTATACTAACTAACTAATCTGTAAAATCATGTACAAAGTACAGATCAAGGAAAATAAGTAAATCACCCTAAAGTGAGCACCCCTAGTGTGCTCATACACTAAATAGGACTTCCCTGGTGGCTCAGTTGGTAAAGAATCTTCCTGCAATGCAGGAGACCTGGGTTTGATCCCCGGGTTGAGAAGATCCCCCAGAGAAGGGAACAGCTATCTACTCCAGTATTCTGGCCTGGAGAATTCCATGGACTGTATAGTCCATGGGATAGCAAAGAGTCAGACATGACTGAGAAACTTTCACTTCACTTTATACACTAAATCACTTATACATGAAAAGAATCCATTTTTGACCTGAATTATCTATTCCTTCATTCAAATGACTCTGTATACTGAATACACTAAGAATATACAATGCCTTTTAACATTTCTTTGATAAATAATTCGCATTCCTTTTTCCCAAGTGAGAAATAAATGTGGCCATACACAAATCTGATAGTTTGATGATATTATTAAGAGTTTGAATGAGATCAAATATGAGATTAGTTCTCATATTCTTTTACACTATTGTTGCTTATAACTTACAGAAATATCTTAATTTCTATAATAAATCAATTAACTAAAATTCAGTATTGTACTTTTCCAGATAGATAATGAATTGACAGCTGCAATGGCACCCCACTCCAGTCCTCTTGCCTGGAAAATCCCATGAACGGAGGAGCCTGGTAGGGTACGGTCCATGGGGTTGCTGAGTCAGACACGATTGAACAACTTCACTTTCACTTTTCACTTTCATGCATTGGAGAAGGAAATGGCAACCCACTCCAGTATTCTTGCCTGGAGAATCCCAGGATGGGGGAGCCTAGTGGGCTGCCGTCTCTGGGTCGCACAGAGTCGGACACGACTGAAGCAACTTAGCAGCAGCAGCAACAGCCATACAAAGAATTATAACATTAATACTATGTAACATCTTTATATTTCATTTAAACAATGATATATAGCATCAATTTTTATAAAATATTAGACCTTTTAAAAATTATAAACTTAGGATATGTGTATACTAAATGAAAATGGGATACATGATTTTCTATTATTAATTTTAGTTATAAAGTTTACATGTTTTCATAATTCTAGATAGTATCTTTGAATATATTAAGTTTTCTGCTAATAATGACATTTAACAAATGATCTCCAAGACTTAATTTTCTATTATTCCATATGCTATTTCATATCAATTTTTAACCAGAAAGAGAATTAATGTGAATTTGAACCTGCTGGGTGTGGTGGTGTTAGTTGCTTAGTCATGTCTGACTGTTTGCAACCTCATGGACTGTAGCCTGCCAGGATCTTCTGTCCATGGAGTTTTCTAGGCAAGCATATTGAAGTCAGTACCATTTCTTTCTCCAGGGATCAAACCCAGGTGTCCTGCACTGCAGACAGATTCTTTACTGTCTGATTCACCAGGGAAACTCATGGAACCCTCTTACAAAATACTTATTCATTTTTCAAAGTAAATGCAGAATCAATATCAACATATGAAATTATATAAAACACTTGGCAAAGCAACTGTTGCATCTCACAGGAAGAAAATAGTGTAAGAAAAGAAAGAAACAAGACACATTAAAGGTAAGCCATTTTTAAGCAACTATTCTATAAGTAGTATGCACTAACAAATTCCAAGACTTCTAGAGATGCACCCTCGAAAACTTAGAAATAATGCAAATAATGGTATCTACTAAAAGTTAAACAAGAAAATCAAAACAATGGATCAATTAAAAACCTGGCTGAAGTTCTAACATAAAAAAGAAAGTAACAATTAAACGAAGCATCTGACATAAATAGAAACAACACATTCTGTTAGCAAACTCAAACATATCCAGAGAAAGGATATTCTGAGAGCAGATGTGAATGCGCCTCTAAAAAGATGGGGTGCCTAATGATGATACAACCTAGTGCCATTACACCCCCAAACTCCTGTTCTTCTGAACACAGCCTACCACGTAATATTCTGATGATAATATGGCTAACATGGCCTATAGGGAGAGACTACACTTGCCAAATGGAGAAGGCAATGGCACCCCACTCCAGTACTATTGCCTGGAAAACCCCATGGACGGAGGAGCCTTGTAGGCTGCAGTCCATGGCGTCACTAAGAGTCAGACACGACTGAGCGACTTCACTTTCACTTTTCACTTTCATGTACTGGAGAAGGAAATGGCAACCCACTCCAGTGTTCTTGCCTGGAGAATCCCACGGATGGGGAAGCCTGGTGTGCTGCCGTCTCTGGGGTCGCACGGAGTCAGACACGACTGAAGTGACTTAGCAGCAGCACTTGCCAAAAATTGTATCTTCACACTGCATTTGAAAAATGAGAATTTTAAGGTATTATAATCAGTGTTAGACAGTCTTTCTGAAGCCAGTCAACACTGAATGATCAAGAGTACTAGTGACTGCATCAATAAGATCATGATGATGAAGCTGAAATTGACTGAAGGTTTTACCACATGCCAGACACCATATTGAGCATTTTAAGACTTTAAATTCACTATCTCATTTAATCTATGCACATATCATCTCTGTAAGGGAGGTCATTACATTAAATGTATATCCATTTTTCTCTTCGTGGACAAATTAAGTTGCAAAGCAATCAGGCTGCTTGCTCAGGGACCCTAGTAAGTAGCAGAACACAAATGCAATTACAGGTCCGTCAAGCTTTGGAGCCTATGCTGCAGGCTTCATTCCACTGCTTCCAGAGTGATTCTACTCTAGGAATGATCTCTTGACCTCACTGACCAATTGTTTTATTTTAGATTTCCACAACCGATGTATTTTGGGTAAAAAAGAATAGTAGACATTGTATCTGGGATCTGGTGGGCCAATAAATTTTCAGTTTAAAACAACTAAATCAGTGTTATGAATAAGTGTTTTAGGAAAGAAAAAAGAACAAGGAAAAGCTCAATCCTTTGTTAGGCATGAGTGTTGCAGCATAGTAAGAGGCACTAATGGCCCCTCTTGAGTTGTTGTTACTTTCTGAAATTGAAGCACTTTAATCTTCATGAATGTCAGTCTTCACATATACTAGTGTAGCTTTAAAAAAAAGAAAAAAAGAAAAGGAGCACAGAAGCCCCATCCATCTTCTGAGACGTCATATCATGACTTTCTATAGAAGCACTTTGCATTTAAAACACTGAACATGTTCAGAAACATTATGGCTTGAATCTAAAAGTTAAAAGCTTTAAACACAGGCTATGGTAGCCAACTTCAGGCAATGAACATAGAAATATGGTAGCAGTGCCATATGCAATGTTGACGGATGGTCCTGTGACACAAAGTATTTGCTAATAAATGTATTACATAAAATCCTATTTTGAGAATCTACTAATAAAACTCAGCAAAGGACAGGAAATAGATAAATGCATGTGATTAAGCACCTGCACCTGTATTTCCACTGCATAACTCATCTGATGCCATAATTTTGCCAGCCGTAACTCATCTATACATTTTTAACTGTTATTTCATTGGTCTGTTATCCGAACAACATCTCTGAAAGAAATATTTATAGATAAAAGTACCTCTTCTTATCCACTCATTTGTAATTAATACATATTTGGACCAAGTTATGACCAACCTAGACAGCATGTTAAAAAGCAGAGACCTTACTTTGCCAACAAAGGTCTGTCTAGTCAGGGCTATGGTTTTTCCAGCAGTCATGTATGGATGTGAGAATTGGCCTATAAAGAAAGCTGAAACTCCAATACTTTGGCCACCTAATGCGAAGAGCTGACTCATTGGAAAAGACCCTGATGCTGGGAAAGATTGAAGATGGGAGAAGAAGGGGGCAACAGAGTATGAGATGGTTGGATGGCATCACAGACTCAATGGAAATGAGTCTGAGTAAACTCCAGGAGTTGGTGATGAACAGGGAGGCCTGGCGTACTGCAGTCCATGGGGTTGCAAAGAATCAGACATGACTGAATGAATGAATTGAACATATTTGGATAGAAGAGAGAAAATTCTGAATGAGAAAAATAGTATTAAATCTATTTCATTCTGGAGTAAGACTAGGGAATAAAAGTCAAAAGCTATTCCCCTTGGTTTACAACAGAACCCATTTCCTAAATTCACCAATGTTGTACCTTGAGCTGGACTAGGAAAATGCCACTATGCAGCAAGCAATAGTAATGGCTTGGTATGAATAATATGTCAGGTTGACACTACATTCAGAATTCCAAGAAGTGCAGTGGTTGATAAATACAGTTTAACGTAAAGGATATTTTTTCTACTAGAATATTCAAGTAGGATGTGCCTATTCATAAAAATCATCAGTGGCATCGGATATTTGTGTATAATAAAGAATGGTGACAAGTTAGGTTCTGACTTCAAGGGATTCAGAAAATAAGACATACGTACATAACAAAAAAATAAGATACATATAACAAATAAGAAATTAAATACTCAAGCAAAAGACAAAGGCTGGGAAAGAAGATGTGTGCTTGAATGGGCACTTAGTCATATCCGACCCTGTGAATCCGTGGACTGTAGCCTGCCAAGCTCCTCTATCCATGGGATTTTCCAGGCAAGAACAATGGAGCAGGTCACCATTTCCTGCTCTAGGGGATCTTCCCGCCCCATGATGGGGATGGAACTCCTGTCTCTTGCATTTCCTGCATTGGCAAGTGGATTCTTCCCACTGCACCACCTGGGAAACACGAGAAAGGAGATAATGGGGTACAAATCTTAAAATTGGTAACAACTTCATCACCAAGAAATTGGTCAGTTCAGGGAAAAGGGTAATGATATAAGCAAAGTATAAAGAAGCATATGCACATCGAACATTTCTTAAATGCTTTAGCATCAGAAACTAAGCTATCACAGTATCTTTATATTATTTCACTTAGTCTAATTAAAAACTGTCAAATACAGTCGGGTTCATTTTATACATGAGTATACTTAGATTCAAGGAAAGTTACTTGTATAAGTCATACAAGTAGCATACGATAACTAATAGGTAATAAATAATACTTAGGATAGTGCATACAGTAAAGCCAAGGAAATAAAGATTTTCAGAAAAATGATGGTATAGCAGAGTAGATAGTCATGGATCTGTGCTCATGAATACTTGGTCTTAAAATCTGGCTCAATTAGACCAGCAATATGATCTTGAAGATGTTAGTAGATAATTATAAATGTGTAAAACGACATGTATGTGTATATAAAGTGTATATTTGATTGTTGTTTAGTCGCTAAGTTGTGTCAGACTCCTTGTGATCTCATGGACTGTAGTATGCCAGGCTCCCCAGTCCTTCACCATCACCCAGAGTTTGCTCAAACTGATGTCCATGGAGTCAGTAGTGCTGTGTAATACTAACTTCAATGTAAAGTTTTATGTTGTCGTTCAGTTGCTCAGTCATGTCTCTTTGTGACCCTATGGACTGCAGCATTATTTTTATAGAGATGGAAATATTTTATTATTTAGAGTAAAGATATGTACTTAAACACTGTCTCAGAACAAGCAGACAATCATTGTTTAAGGATTACAGCTACAAAGTTGTCACTATCCAATTTTTCTTTTGACAATGATGCACAAAAAGATACAGAAATATTCTATCTCAACTCTTTCAGGATCATGGATAAGAAGACCATCCCCTAAACGTCAAGGCATATTAATGAGGAGACTTTTAGGCTATTCAGTGAAATATCCCCAACATCTCATTGGCTTAAAATGACAATGTGTTCTTCCCTGTTTGTGAAAATATAATCTGTTGACTCCAAGACAACTGGTTTCCATGCTTCTGTAACAATTCAGACTGACAAAAGTTCTACTACTTTATAATTTTCTGATTCAGATCACAGTCTCCAGGTTAAAAAAAAGGGGGGGGAGAAGAATGCTCAGGGTCCTCCACTGTGCTTAGTTGCTCAGTCATGTGCTTCTCTTTGTGACCCCATGGACTGTAGCCCACTGAATACCTCTGTCCATGGGGGATTCTCCAGGCAAGAATACTGGAGTGAGTTGCCATGCCGTCTTCCAGGGGATCTTCCCAGCCCAAGGATTGAACCCAGGTCTCCTGCATTGCTGGTAGATTCTTTACCAGCAGAGCCAACAGAGAAGCCTGTCCTCCACTGTGATGAATTCAATCTGTTTCAATTAATATCCAGAATGCTCTAATCCTCTCAAGATAAAGGAAGTGGAGGATTAAAACTAACCTTGTTCAAAAGAGAACCAAAAGAATTTTAAATGTGAATTGGTACCAGAAATCTAAGACAAAGCAAGAAGTGGGGTCTGAAACTTTGGAAATGGGGAACATGTTTGACAGAGCTACTGGGAAATAGGGGAGTTATGAAAAGCTTAATAAAAGTATGATCAAGTAGTACCAGAGGTCTAATTTGAGAGCATGGATTTATGATGTTTCAGTCCTTGAGTGATTTTGATTTTTAGAATGTATAAGGAGAAAGACTATGAACTGACATAGTTGAGAGTCAAGGGAGAGGAAATTACATTGCAATCTCAGGGTGAATTTAAATAATTTTCTTATAAAATATTGAGCCTGGATAAAAGCCAAGTAAAGCCAAAAGAATCTAAAAGCCTGGGTCAAATAGATATCAGTGGTGACTGCTGCTGCAGGTGCCTAGACGCATTAAGAGGAGTCAGTTTCAGCAGCAGCATCTTTTCCGACCAAGGGTCAGTAGCACCTCTGAACTCTTAAATTCAAAAATAAAATTGTTCCATTGGATGGATAGTTATAAAACAGCTATGCACTCATTGCCTACCCATTCAAGCCTAACAATGAACTTTGACTAAAACTGCCTCTCTTGAGTAATGCCTTACTTTTACATGAGAGGCTGCTTCAAATCTCACTGCTGAAACTTTGTATTGGAAATATGTGTATGGTAAAATTGTTCCATTGGATGGATAGTTATAAAACAGCTATGCACTCATTGCCTACCCATTCAAGCCTAACAATGAACTTTGGCTAAAACTGCCTCTCTTGAGTAATGCCTTACTTTTGCATGAGAGGCTGCTTCAAATCTCACTGCTGAAACTTTGTATTGGAAATATGTGTATGGTACTACTTCATAGGGTACTTCACTTGAAAGAACAGATCACCCTTGAAGTTGATGTTCATATGAACAAAGTATTGTGCCAGAGAAAAGCATCTTCTAAATTAATGAAAATAGCACATCTGTGATTTTTTTCTTTTCCTTTTTGCTATTTGTATGTTAGCCAGTAGAGTGTAACAATAACAATCATATAAGAAAAAGGAAGAAGAAAAGCCATATATCCTCATAGTCATTATGAAGAAGTTAGAGGATAGTAATTTGCACCAGTGATGGGCTATTTAGCTTCTGTATAGTTGAAAGGAACGCAATCCATATATTGACCTGAATTTTCCCTGGTAGCTCAGCAGTAGAGAATCCACCTGCATTGCAGAAGTCACAGGAGACACAGGTACCATCCCTGGATGGGGATGATTCCCTGGAGGAGGGCATGGCAACCCACTCCAGTATTCCCTGGTGAATCCCATGAACAGAGTAGCCTGTTGAGTTACAGTCCATTGGGTCACAGTGTCAGACATGACTGAAGTTATTTAGCATGCAAACATGAAATTAGCTAATCATGCAAAACCTTGTCAGTTATGTGACAAGGTTTGTGACGGACCCTTGTCAGTTTATCACAGTAATTTGTTGACAAAAAGGAAAGAGTGTTCATTAAAAATACTGACTCCTGTTTGATTATATTTTTCATATTTTAAAAACCTACAATTACTTTAAACAAGAGAATGTTAAACATTTTAGACAAATATTTGCAGAGTCAGATCACCAATGTGTCATTGAAAATGTACTTTGGGGACTGTAAATCAGAAGCATATAATCTTGAGTTTTAGAGCTTTGATTTTTGGATCTCTACCCTAGTCAAAACTTTCTCAAGAGATATCGCGTCAGTAGCCAACTTGGCATGTAAGCTATAAATATTAGGTCTACTGTAAGCATGTTTGGGGTTTGGTATTTAATTTCACTCCTAAGTATATGGTTATTTAAGACAAATTCAGTGTCATTAATTTGTGAGTATCTCTGCTTGATCCTCAAACTGGCCCCAGTCTGATCAGTATTTGAAATAAAATCCTATAGAAGCCTCCAGTTCATATGTATGTTATAAATGTGCTACCAAAAATGTCATGAGCCAACAAAATGATCATATGAATTTTTAACATTATTTAAAGTTGAACTGAAAGGCAATTAAATATGATTTAACATTTATAAAAATATATTGAAAAATGTAAAAATTTCCCTTAGACATTTTACTACAAAGTCTTTAGCGAAAAGATGTTCCAAAGAGTGAATATTGATTACTGTTTGGTGTGTTTTCCTCTCTACTCTGGTCTTGCAAGGGCTGAAAATATACCTTTTTCTTTTCATCGCTGACCTATGTCCCATAATTGATACTAAACACATCTTTGTTTATTAAACAATCTAATTACACAATTCTAGACATCCTTCTACTTATCACTAACCAGAAGGAATATTTTTTAAACATTAAATTCATACTGAAAAAATTCTCACTCTATATTTTAGTGAATTCTCATTACAGTACATCACTTTTGCTTCTGACATAAAACAACTTGTTTTAAAAAAACTATGGTTTTTTTATAATATTTGTTTATAATGTTATAACTGAGCTTCATTAAAATCAAAGGCTTGGCCTTATTACTTTCCTTTAACATGTATTGAATTTTTTTGTTTGAATCGCATTTCCTTTATATTCTTATTATCTGTCACGCTGAACACATAATAGATGTGATACATTTCGATTAAAAAGAAAGAAATGAAGGAATAATTGAATTTACTGAGGACACTTGCGTGGAATAGTTGCACATAGGAGACAAGACTGGTGAGTTTTACAATGAAATGCATTGCTAAAGAGGGAACAATGCAAAGGTCATATCTACTTTTCATGGTATAGCTTAATCTTGAACATGTAAGGCTCACAAGAAATTACTTAAGTGTTTCCGATTACACAGTCAATTATTTTCACATAACTTATATGAGTAAATGGATTGTTAACAACATAATCCCACTTTATTACTTGTGAAGATAGTTGATTAAAAATTTTAATAAAATAGGTTTTGCTCTTTTACATTTGTTATTAAATAAAAAGTGGCAGACAATTTTTTTAAAGGCCTACCTTAAATCAAACATGATTTTATAAGTGTTTCCAATGAATTTGGCTATCAAGAAATATTGCTTTAGTAAAATAATGAAGACATTTGAAGGAGAAATCCAAGTTTTTAGAAAATGTATGCAGTTTAAGCCTCAGAATTAACACAGAGCATAGGAGAATAATCCTTGTATAGTTCACGAGAGCCTGTCTTTGCAAATTTGCCAGCTTTTTGGAGTTGCAGGGTCCCCTCAGTCAAGAGACCTTTTATGCTAGGCTGCCGTTTTAAACTCTGGCTTTATTTTGAATTTTAGATTCTTTACGGGGAAACTCTCCCTTTCCCCAATTTATGTTTGTTTTTTTTCCTTGACAGTGTCTGAAGCTGTTTGAGGACACTCCCCTAGAAGCATCCAAACTATAGTGTTTCTTGAAGAAAAATAAATTATCACTAAGATTCCCACATACATACACATAGACACTAATTAGAGATCATATCCTAGATACACCAGGGACTTGTTTTTAGCATATTGTTTATGATATATTATTATTTTCCTATTTGCATTTATAAGACATCAGAAAATTATAAATAAGGGCTAAGTTTAGATTCATGAACACACAGCAAATCATCTGGGGACTCCGTATTTATACACTGTTGGAAACTGACATTTATTGTGACCAGCATAAATGTATATTGGCTAAGACCACAAAATATTTAATAGTTTTGCATATTAACACATACAATATACAGACCATTAAGAGTTAACGGCTCTAGGCCAAGTCTAAGTCAGTATTGTATTCACACATCTTAGCTTTTCTTTTTCCAAAATCAATATCTGCAAATAATAAATGAGATCCCAGAGGGTTGAGTTAAGCTCCAACCACCGCAGAGCAACTCCACAATTGGTCATTGACTCAATAATGCAGGTGAGTGCCACGCTATAGAACATCTTTAGCACACTATAATAGAAAATTAATAGCTTTCAAATCAGCACTAGGGTTACCCTAAGGATTACCTAATAGCTTGAGTTAGAACACTCATCCAACTCCAAGAAGTACAAAATGCCGTAAAGATCTGAGAAAGATGCAACAGCCTGAACGTGATGCTTAATTCTTTCCTTCCACATTGTTTTCTATTTGGACAACAAAAGGCTAATGATACAAAAGTGTCATGTTGAAACAGTGTGCTAATAAGCTGCGTTGCAGGGGTCTATGGCGTCCCTATGAAGTTCATGTATCGCTGGACAGGGATTTGTATATCAGACTCAGGAACCTGTGTATTGTGACTATTCTTTCTTAAAGTCAGTAAAAAGTTAAACATTCTACACACATCTTCATTCTATCTCAACACTTAGAGAGGTTAAAGTTTCCCAATGAGAAGCAAAAGCTTTATTTCCTCTGCTGTGTGACCCTTTCATTCATGAAGATTAGAATGGCACTCTAACTGTAGGTTTGCAAATAACCATAAAGAAAAAAAAGCATAACTTCCTTACTTACATATACTTTATTTTACAGAATTCACTACCAATAGTGCAACAACTAAAAAGCCCTCAGTCAAGAAACTGTATTCCCAACATGATGTCAGATAATTTGTGAGCTGCACAGCATAAAATATGCTTCTGTAAGAACACAATAGCATGTGATAGAATCTCAATTATTTATTTATCTACTTTTCAATGCTTGAGAAATCTATGGGCACAGAGGGCCCAAAAATAAAACTTGGAGGGTTCTGTTTTTACAATGAGTATGTTAAAGACAGGCAGAAAGTAAACAAATTCTTTCTAAGCTTTATAAAGTTATTGTTTCCTTCCATTACTTGACATTTTTAAAGCAGACTAGTTCACATCTGTATAAAAACACTTTTGTCCTCAAAAGCTGTAAATAAGTCAGACTTTTAAAGGAGCAGATATATCTCCTAATGCCTCTTGTCAAGTAAAGTACGTGACTTAAATCTGTATTTCCAGGTATTAGATATAAAATCAAAATTTTAATAACTATACCTCAAGCTCTAAGATTGTCCATTAGTCTTAAAAACAAAAAACCAAACCCAAACAAGACAAAAACCAAAGCAAATATTCCTGAGAAAATACAGACACTAAAGGACAGTAGATACTTACCCACAGGCTGCCAACATCCAGTCATTTGCTAAAGCTAAAAGCATATGACATTTCCCCACAGGCTACTTGTCTTTTACTTTTCAACGGAGTTTCATCACCTAATTTAGCACTATCAGCAAAGATTTGGGACAGCAAAAAAAAAGTCTTCCTTCCTGGTTTTGTCCTTCCAGTTCTTTCTCTTAGTGGCTTGTGTCCCGCACACAAAATGGCACCTTTCTTTCGATGCGGAAGCAGGTTTTATACACCAGGCATGTGTGAGTGTGCCACAAAACACACGTTCCTTATCATGCGCTTGTTAGCTTGTCCAATCTATGGCAATCACTTCAGTCCCAGGGGTTGAAAGACACAAGACGCAGGGAAAAAGGGAAGCAAAAGCTGAAGAAAGATCAATACTGCACAGTGAAACAAGAAGTGTAGGCTATTTACTTTTCATTGATCTGATGATGCAAGAGAAACACCTCAAACTGGCATTAAATTGAAGGAATACATCTTCTGTGTTTTTTTCACCTCAAGGTCAAGAAAGAGCAAAAAGAAATTAGAACAAACAGAAACTAATCACACGAGTACAATAAAACTATTAATCCACATTACAAAACCACATAGTAACGTAATTAAATTTCAGGTCGAATGAGATTCACAATAAGACAGATACTGTCCAGCTTTTCAGTTTAAGTTGTTTAAACTTGTACCTAGAACAACTACAAAACATACACAGTTGTACATGAGGACTGAATTAGACCAACATTTAATACCTGGCTAGCGGCCCAGCCTTATTTTGCAATAATCACAGAAAATTAGAAACAGGCTTTATTCCAGCCACAGAGAAAAGTATTGAACATGAATCCTTAGGTTCTAAAGTAAAGATCACAAATGGTTTTCAAAAGAGTTCTTCCTAGAATTCAGTGCCAGTTTTCCTTCAGGTTAGAAAATTCTGGGCTTCTAATATATCTGGATAAAAGAAATTTCAATATAGTCAAGCAAGCCATAGACTAAAGCACTTGAAATTCCTATAGTGACACGATGTGAATGGACTTGAGAGATTGGATATACGTTTTGACATCAATGCTAATGTGAAGAAAACCTACACTGTCATTCATTTAACTATTCATTCATCCATTCGTGTAAGTTTTTGGGGCGGGCACCATAAGCATACATATATACACAGACATATTTTTAGTATGATTTTTAAGAATACCATGGCTTCATTTGGGTCAAAATTTCATAATTAGAGAAACCAAGGCAGTAAAATTATATATTTAAGTTAATATTTTCTATATCTACTACAGAATTTTGCTTTGTGGTTACCTTGAGACTTACATTTAACATAGTTATAAAAAGACTGAAGTATAGTTGATTTACAATGTTGTGTTAGTTTCCAGTGTATAGCAAAGGGTAAGGAGGGTAGCATAAATTAGGAGTTTAGGGTTAGCAAATACCCTACCACATATATTTATATAGTTATTATATATATTTATATATAGTTATTTGTGGTAGCAAGTAACTACCACATATAAAATAGATCAACAATAAAGTCCTACTATATAGTACAGGGAACTATATTCAGTGTCTTATAATAAACAATAATGGAAAAGAACCTGAAAAATATGAATAACTGATAAATTAACTTTGATCACATAACAAATAGTCAACCCTTTTTCTTCCCTCTTTCACATTTTGTGTTTTGATGTCACAATTTAAATCTTTTTATACTGTGTATTTATTAACAAATAATTGTAGCTACAGTTATTTTTAATGCTTTTGTCTAACATTATACTAAAGTGACTTATATACCCCTACTATAGTATTAGAGCCTTCTTGATTTGACTACATATTTATCTTTATCAGTGAGGTTTTATGTTTTTGTTTAATTAGCAATTTTTCATTCATTTCAGCTTGAAGAAACCTCTTAACATTACTACAAGGCAGGTCTAATGGTAAGAGGAACTCCCTCAGCTTTTATTGTCTGGGAAAGTCAATCTCTCTTTCATTGCTGGAGGACAGTTTTGCCAGGTAAAGCGTTCTTGGTTGGCAGGTTTTTTTTCTCTCTCTCAAAACTTCGACTATATCATCTTCTTTTCTCATAGTCTGCAAGGCTGTAAACCCCACTGATAGCTTTATGGGCACTCCCTCTATGAAATGAAGCTGTTTGGTTTCTTTTTTTCCCTTGACATGGTCAAAAGCTTTACCTGATTTTTGAACAGTTTTCTTATGCTATCTCTCAGTGAAATCTTATTTTGGTTGAATCTACATGGATACCTATGAGTTTCATGTACATAGAAATGAAGAAGCTTTCAGTGTGGTAAATATTTCACAATGTATACATATGTCAAACTTGCAGGTTATACACTTCAAATATATACAATTTTTTCAATGATGCCTCAAAAATCTAGGAAAAATAAAAATTAAAAACTCAGATGATAAAAAATTATTTGTCTAGTTCACCTTGAATCATCTACAATGGGTTTTTGCTCAATTCGAATTCATGAATTTTAATATTTAATCACAATTATAATACATGCACCCTCTATAAAAGCATCCAGCTTTGAGTTTGCTAAATGAGGATCTTGGACATTTTAAAAGAAATAATGACAACAACTCAGGTCAGGTGTGACAACTATAAAATTTTATCAGTAAGACAAGAGATATTGTTCCTGTTTACTGTCACAGTCTTGCTCCATCCACAACAAGTTTGCACAAAGATATTTAAAAGGTTAAAATTTTGCAATGCAAGTTATTTTTCTTTAATCCAGAACCAAAGATCAGACAGTCCTTAAAACTGATTTAAGTAAAACTATTAATCAAATTACACCTCAAATTTTCTAAAATGTCACTGCAATGTTCCTTTGAAGTGTTAAAATACACAATATTTTTGCTGTTAGTACATCTTAATGCCAAGACTTTTTATATCTAGAAATCTTAATGGCAATTCATTTGAATTCCCCCATGTGTTCATTTCTAGAGATTCTATTATTTTGTGTCTATTTGAAACATAAATTCAATTTTTAAAATTTGAAATGATTTGTTCTTGCTGATTATTCAAAATATGAATGTCTGGAAGCATAATTTATAAATACATCTTTATAAAAGCTATAAATGTATAAAATAAGCTAATATCCTTTATATGCTATGGGATTCTCAGCCATTCTTTTTCATATTTGAAAATATATTTCCACGTTTCCTATAAAATCTTAATTTTGTACCTACTCTATTAAAAGGAAATTGAAGAGCTTTCTCACATATTCAGAAATGTTTAAAAAGCTAACACTGTATCATTTAAACTTTCATTTAAATGTTTGATTTATCAGAATTTAGAGTAACATGAAAAATCTGAAGATAAACTTTTATGACATTTTAAAATTAAAAACATGGGAATTATTTTATTCTAAAGCCCTGCTTACCTGAAAACTAATTATGGAATGACTTTTTATAAAATAAACATTTCTATATTCATTTTTAAAATGCAACTTCATTTTAAGTTGAACAGCTTTGTGGATATGTCACTATTCTGCCCATATGGCATAAGTCCAGAAAATCTTCTCTATTAGGTCAATCTGCATTATGCTTGGCCAGGAAGCAACTTTTTGGGAAAAAAAAAGAAAAGAAAAAAACAAACAACAACTTGATACAGTCAGAGCAGCAAGGATGGTACTTACTAGATGCTGCCTAGTCCAGACGCATTCTCAGAAGCTAAGACTAATCCTAACTGGCAGAAAGAACAAAGCAATAGAACCAGTGTTACTATGATATCTTAGGTGGAACATGATGGAAATTTGTCTTTTCACCATAAATTCTGTATCTTATTACAATTCACTTGATGAAGTAATAACTGACAAGGATTTGTTATATTAAAAAAAAAATGGTTCAGGGTTTGAATCTTGAGAGAGGTAAACGAGAAATTTTGTTTTCATCTATGCAATCTAGATTTCATCCTTATTTCTGAAACATTATCCATACTGATGTGAAGAATAAAAAGATTATAAAGAATCTTTTGTTGTGTTGTTCAGTTGCCAAGTCGTGTCCAACTCTGTGACCCCACAGACTGCAGCATGCTGGGCTTCTCTGCCCCTCACCATTTCCTGGAGTTTGCCCAAGTTCATGTCCACTGAATCAGTGATAACATCCAACCATATCATCCATTAAAAGCTCTACATAACCCTTACAATCTCAATTTTTCTATAAAACATTTTAAAAGTTGAGACTTGTTTTTTAAAAATACATTGAACTTTTATTTTAAAAGATTCTAAAATTTATTATATTTAATGAATTAAAGATACAGAAACATTTTAAGGTTATGTTTATTATTCAATCCCCACATGCTTTTTTAAAGTTTCTTGATAAATGATGACCTGTTTTAAGTATATTAAAATATTTAAAAACTTATAAGAATATAATTATTTCTTTTTAACAAAATTACCAGGAAATATGAATTGAAATTAATTATAGATTAACAATTTGGGCTAAGGTGAGAATCATTTCTATGTTACATTTCCTAACATGACATAGACCATGATACCAATTCTTGGTCATATTTAATCACATAACTGAAGTACTGTGTGTGCCAATTAATTTCACATCCATCACAGGTTCTTTAGATAGTAGGAGTTTTTGGAGGGCACTTTGATGACCCAGTTAGAATCTTCAGGCAATAAGAAATCAGGAGGCGTTTTAGAGAAAAGAGCATTAGGAAGTAACATTATTAACTTAAACATTTCACAAGGGAGCCTATATTTCATTCTTGTTCTCATTTTAGACAGTAGCAAATAATAATATCCCTCAATGGAGAATTTTTGCATACATTTCTGCTTTATATTCCTAACTTATACTTCTCAAATCCCTAAATTTAGTCTGCTGCTGCTGCTAAACTGCTTCAGTTGTGTCTGACTCTATGCAACCCCATAGACCGCAGCCCACCAGGCTCCCCATCTGTGGGATTCGCCAGGCAAGAATGCTGCAGCGGGTTGCCATTTCCTTTTCCAATGCATGAAAGTGAAAAGTGAAAGTGAAGTCGCTCAGTTGTGTCCCACTCAGCGACCCCATGAATTGCAGCCTACCAGGCTCCTCCATCCATGGGATTTTCCAGGCAAGAGTACTGGAGTGGGGTGCCACTGCCTTCTCCAAAATATGGTCTACATCTGCCCATAATCATGTAATTTGCTGTCAAAATCAAACGTTCAAAACTAAGGATGTATAGCAAGTGTAATTCTAATTTTTATTTAAAGAAACAAAAGTGACTTTCTATGGTCTTAAAATATGAAACAAAGAAGTCATGATTTTTATAAAAAGGAAAAAATTTACAGATAGCCACAACAATTTATCTTTCTTGTAATCTCTCTTTTTTTTTTTTTTTTTGCAATTCCCATTGGCTATCTAGTTTACATATGGTAATGTAAGTTTCCATGTTACTCTTTCCATATATCTCACCCTCTCCTCCCCTTTCCCCAGTGGTCTTTCTTTTAAAGTCTATTTTGTTGATTTAAAAAAAAAAAAAAGTTTGAATGTTATATAGTTATTCATTAATTGTTATATAGCTTTCAAATTATTTTATAATCTTATCATTAAAACTGTCCATATCAGCTTATCCCAATCCAGAAGGCAGATTGTTGAGCAAGGAGAAATGTCCTAATAATTTACCACTGGATTGCTATTCAAAGTTTCAGGAACTTGCTCACTGTCTTTCATTGCTTAAAAAGGAATGAATAAAATGCACTTTTGTAATTTAGCATTTCCATATTTTCTATTTAAATGTTGACATGTATCTCTTTGAGGGATTCATCTGACATGCCTATCAAGCTTGCCTTCTCCATTTTTAATAGGGTGAATAATAGGTGATAAAGGTTGATTAGAAATGAACTTGAAGATGTATCTTATTAAAGTCACTCTCTTTTATACCCACACTTGCAATCTAATTTGCTTTGCCACTAAGTCACATGAAGGAACTGTATTCTTTCTTTACAATTTTGAATTGAAAAATTTTAAGATGTGCCTCATTGGATCAAACATATGACCACCTTGAAAGTAAGGTTGTCTTTTTCAAAATAAATACATGTGAAAATTGTGAGATAATTACCTGCTAAATATTTCTTACTTTGCAATTAGGAAATATGTTTGCCTTTGAGACTGAAGTATTAACTAGAACAGTTTTGTAAAAATAAATTGAAAATTTACAAGCTCTGAAAATCCATTAAATGAATTTATTAGGATTTATTTATAATTCTTGTGTAGTTATAAGATCCTAGGTATAAATAAATACACCCAAATTTTTTTTTATAACTGAAATTTTAAGATAATGAAATCCAATCTTTCCTCCTATAAGGGTTTTGTCTGATGCTTTAATTGAAAGAACATTTGCTTCTGGAAGTAAGGCATATATGATACCTTCCTTTGTCCTAATTGGAAGGCAGAAATCAAGCTGCTGAGTGCTGAATTTCAACCCCAGAAGAATTCTGTCTTTATCCTTGTATTAATGAAGCTATGGAACTCTATCCTCACTCTCAGAGAATGGGAAATAATATGGCCCTAGAGCTGGAGTTTGATGCTTCAGAGGCTACTGAATGGGACAGAAAATAAGAATATTCTTACACCTAATAGAGAAGGGCAGCAATGAGAAAAGAGGTGGTAGAAAGATGCTAAGAGGATAGAGAGCCAAAAGGGCTGATCCAAGAACTGTTAAAGGAGGACTTTTATAGAATAGAGGTGACTAATATTGAGGTTTGTATTGCTGCAATATAAACCTACTTTGTCCCAAATTCTCAATAAATTCTTCCATTTATATAGCTACTGAAAGAGAAGAAGAAGGGATGAAGAGGGAAGGAAGGAGAGACAGAGGGAGAGAGGAAAAGAGACTGAGGGAGGCAGAAGGAGGGAGATACACTGAATGTATAAGCTATGGAAAGAGAAGATATTTCACATCATCTTCAATCGTGCACAAAAGAAGATCAGCAGAATGAAATTTTTTTAAAGCCAAAGAAATTCTACTGCACCATGTTTAAAGCCACTAGGTGCAAGTTTTCCAGTTGGTTTTAATGTCAACATTAATAGCTGATTGACCACAACTAACATCTGAAATGAAGAAACATTCTATACTTACAGTCAATAGTTGATGGTATTAGATCTTAGTTTTACTCATATGACAAGATCATACTCATCTAATACCTCTATCTCTACTTTCCAAGAAGGATACTGATTTCCCTTTCTTAGGTTAAGAGGCAGAAATCTGCAAAAGAAAGACATGGGAATGTGGTATAACCCATTCACATCTAACTCTTCTTTCTTGGGTATGCTGTTAAGTCACTTCAGTCGTGTCTGACTCTGTGCGACCCCGTGGACTGAAGCCTACCAGGCTCCTCCATTCATGGGATTTTCCAGGCAAGAGTACTGGAGTGGGTTGCCATTGCCTTCTCCTTCTTGGGTATACAAGAGGATTATTCTTGTTCATTTCATCACAGAAAACCAGAGTCATGTGACAAATGATGAGGTCTGACTAAGGGGCTGTGAGAGAGAGGGAGTCATGTACATCATCTCCAGATAGAAGCTTTCTATTGCTGTTTGAATCCATTTAGTGACCTCTTTCCTTATGACACCAGTGACTGCTGTGCATTTCAGATGGAAGAACTATAAAATGGACAGGACTCTGGTCATCCTAGATTACTTTGTTGTTGCATTGGAAACATATCCAGGTCTGCAGTGGATTCTGCAGAAATAAAATAAATGGTTGTCTTCTTAAGCTAATAAGATTTTAAGGTAGTTCTCACTGTAACACATTCAGCTTATCCTAACAGATATTAATTCTATAAGTTGGAAGCTTCAGAAACAAATAACTAAAATGTGCGGCCTTGTTTCCTCGATAGGTTGAGGAAGACACTGATTAATGTCATCAGGAAAGACAGTGATCTTTCTACTGCTTCCAGTGACAAAATATGATTGGGAAGCTAGATCATAAGCCTAATGAATTTGAAATCCTAAGAAATGACTTAAGAAAACTGAATGTTACTCATCTGAGATAACTCCTGTTATCTACTTTTGACAGGGTATTATTTAAAATTTTTGCTTTGGCTACTTTTCTTTATTCTTTCTGGATTTATTTCTCCACTGATCTCCAGTAGCATATTGGGCACCTACCGACCTGGGGAGTTCCTCTTTAAATGTCCTATCTTTTTGCCTTTTCATACTGTTCATGGGGTTCTCAAGGCAAGAATACTGAAGTGGTTTGCCATTCCCTTCCCCAGTGGGCCACGTTTTGTGAGAACTCTCCACCATGACCTATCCATCTTGGGTGGCCCTACATGGCATGGCTCACAGTTTCACTGTGTTAGACAAGGCTGTGGTCCATGTGATTAGGTTTTCTGTGATTGTATTTTTCAGTCTGTCTACCCTCTGATGGAAAATGATAACTGGTTTATGGAAACTTCCTGGTGGGAGAGCCTGACTGAGGGGGAAACTGGGTCTTGTTCTGATTGACTGGGCCATGCTCTCTAAATTGTTAATCCAATTTTCTGTTGATGGGTGGAGCTGTGTTCCTTCCTTGCTATTTACCTGGGGCCAAATAATGGTGGAGATAATGAAGATAATGGTGACCTCCCTCAAAAGATCCCATGCACATACTGCTACACTCAGTGTCCCCAACACTGCAGCAGGCCAGCACCCACCAGCACCAGAGTCTCTCTCTGCCAGAGACTCCCGGACATCCACAGGCTAGTCCAGGGCAGTCTCCTGTGGGGTCACTGCTCCTTTCTTCTGGGTCTTAGTGCCCAAGGTTTTGTTGTGCCCTCCGAGAGTCTATTTCCCAGTCCTGTTTAAGTTCTGGCAGCCAGTTGTGGATGTGACTGGTGATGGAAGACAGGCCCAATGCTATAAAGAGCAATATTGCACAGGAACCTGGAATGTTAAGTCCATGAATCAAGGCAAATTGGTCATGGTTGAACAGGAGAAGGCAAGAGTGAAAGTTGATATTTTGGAATCAGCAAATTAAAATGGGTAAATTTAACTCAGATGACCATTATATCTCCTACTGTGGGCAAGAATTTCTTAGAAGAGATGTGATAGCCATCATAGTCAACAAAAGAGTCGGAAATGCAATATTTGGATGCAAAATGACAGTATGATCTCTGTTCATTTCCAAGGCAAACCATTCAATATCACGGTAATCTAAGTCTATGCCCCGACCAGTAATTTTGAAGAAACTGATGTTGAAAGGTTCTATATCTACAACACCTTCTAGAACTAACACCCAAAAAAGATTTCCTTTTCTTTATAGGGGACTGGAATGCAAAACTAAGAAGTCAAACACCTGGAATAGCCGGAAAATTTGGCCTTGGAGTACAGAATGAAGCAGGACAAAGGCTAATAGAGTTTTGCCAAGAGAATGCACTGGTCATAGCAAACATCCTCTTCTGACAACACAAGATAAGACTACACATGGACATCACCAGATGTCAACACTGAAATCAGACTGATTATATTCTTTGCAGCCAAAGATGCACAAACTGTATATAGTCAGCAAAAACAAGACCAGGAGCTGACTGTGGCTCAGATCATGAACTCCTTATTGCCAAATTCAGACTTCAATTGAAGAAAGTAGGAAAAACCACTAGACCATTCAAGTATGACTTAAATCAAATCCCTAATGATTATACAGTGGAAGTAAGAAATAGATTTAAGGGACTAGATCTGATAGACAGAGTGCCTGATGAACTATGCAATGAGGTTCGTGACATTGTACAGGAGATAGAGGATCAAGACCATTCCCAAGAAAAAGAAATGAAAAAAAGCAAAATGGCTGTCTGAGGAGGCCTTACAAATAGCTGTGAAAAGAAGAGAAGCAAAAAGCAAAGGAGAAAAGAAAGATATACCCATTTGAATACAGAGTTCCAAAGAATAGCAAGGAGAGAGAGAAAAAAAAAAAAAAGCCTTCCTCAGTGATCAGTGAAAAGATAGAGGAAAACAATAGAATGGGAATGACTAGAAATCTCTTCAAGAAAATTAGACATACCAAAGGAATATTTCATGCAAAGATGGGCTCAATAAAGGACAGAAATGATATAGATCTAACAGAAGCAAAAGTTATTCAGAAGAGGTGGCAAAAATACACAGAAGAACTGTACAAAAAGATCTTCACGACAGAGACAATGACGATGGTGTGATCACACACCTAGAGCCAGACATCTTGGAATGTGAATTCAAGTGGGCCTTAGGAAGCACAACTATGAATAGAGCTAGTGCAGGTGATGGAATTCCACTTGAGCTATTTCAAATCGTAAAAGATGATGCTGTGAAAGTGGGGCACTCAATATACCAGCTAATTTGGAAAACTCAGCAGTGGCCACAGGACTGGAGAAGGTCAGTATTCATTCTAATCCCCAAGAAAGGCAATGCCAAAGAATGCTTAAACTACTGCACAATTGCACTCATCTCACATGCTAGCAAAGTAATGCTTAAAATTCTCAAAGCCAGGCTTCAACAATGCATGAACCATGAACTTTCAGATGTTCAAGCTGGATTTAGAAAAGTCAGAGGAACCAGAGATCAAATTGGCAACATCCGCTGGATCATGGAAAAAGCAAGAGAGTTCCAGAAAAACATCTATTTCTGCTTTATTGACTATGCCAAAGCCTTCTTGGACTATGTGGATCACAATAAACTGGAAAATTCTGAGAGAGATGGGAATACTAGACCACCTGTCCTGCCTCCTGAGAGGTCAGGAAGCCACAGTTAGAACTGGACATGGAACAACAGACTGGTTCCAAATAGGAAAAGGAGTACGTCAAGGCTGTATATTGTCACCTTGCTTATTTAACTTTTATGCAGAGTACATCATGAGAAACGCTGGGCTGGAAGAAGCACAAGCTGGAATCAAGATTGCTGGGAGAAATATCAATAACCTCAGATATGCAGATGACACCACCCTTATGGCAGAAAGTGAAGAGGAGCTAAAAAGTCTCTTGATGGAGGTGAAACAGGAAAGTGAAAAAGTTGGCTTAAAACTCAATATTCAGAAAACTAAGATCATGGCATCTGGTCTCATCACTTCATGGCAAATAGATGGGGAAACAGTGTCAGACTTTATTTTGGGGGGCTCCAAAATCACCTCAGATTGTTACTGCAACCATGAAATTAAAAGATGCTTACTCCTTGGATGGAGACTTATGGCCAACCTAGACAGCATGTTAAAAAGCAGAGACATTACTTTGACAACAAAGGTCCGTCTAGTCAAGGCTATGTTTTTACAGTAGTCATATATGGAAGTGAGAGTTGGACTATAAAGAAAGCTGAGCAATGAAAAATTGATGCTTTTAAACTATGGTGTTGGAGAAGATTCTTGAGAGCCCCTTGGACTGCAAGGAAATCCAACCAGTCACTCCTAAATGAAATAAGTCCTGAATATTCTTTGGAAGGACTGATGTTGAAGCTGAAACTCCAAGACTTTGGCCACCTTATGCAAAGAGCTGACTCATTTGAAAAGACCCTGATAATGGGAAAGATTGAGGGCAGGAGGAGAAGGAGACGACAGAGGATGAGACGGTGATGGCATCACCAACTCAATGGACATGGGTTTGTGTAAACTCCGGAGTTGGTGATGGACAGGGAGGCCTGGTGTGCTGCAGTCCATGGGGTTAGAGAGTCAGATACAACTGAGCAACTGAACTGACTGATTCAAAATTAGTAACCTCATATAAGATTTGGCTAATTTCACGTTAAAATGAAACAAAATGGAGACATTCAGGAAATTTTGACATTTGTAATATGTGACAAACCAAGAGTTCAGAGATAACAAACACAAGGAAATAACAAACACCAGGAAATGAAGTTAAGTAATTTAAATGGTAAAGATAATTTAAACTCAGTTTTGCTATAAAAGGAAACTAAAAATGTTGCTTCCATTTTTCAAAAATTAAGGAGACTCAGTGCAAAGATCATATTAAGAATGTAAATAGTAATCCTTTTTAAATAATAAAATAGCTGAGGAAATATTTTTAAGGGCTAATATTTATTAAACAAGAAGCTTATTAAGTTTTTAAGGGAGATAGATTGCAAAACAAACCACAGATTGATTTAAACTTCTCTAAACGATTGGTTTCCCAAACTTCTAAGGGCAGAAACAGTCTGAGAAAGCTACTCACCCCAAAAGGACATGGACTTATTTTCCCATTTGAAGACATTTCTAAGACTGAAAATAGAAAATAAAACAAAAATCTGAGAAAGAAGAGCCAACTACCATAGAGAAAAATGAACAAGAGTGATCCGCACAGAGGGCAAAAAAATAAATGTGTATAAGCCTTCCAATCAACCAAAATTTCATCTTCAGATGCACGGAGTAAAACAAAGAGTGTTAGAAAAACATCTATGTCAGGACTCTCTGAATATGACTCAAATTAGTGTTAAGTGTATAAAATTTTCACACGATGGAAGACAGTTAGATATATAGTTAAATATTTGTGTGGGGAAGTTTTAACTAATGCAGTCTATTTTAAGAAAATTTTACTAACAACAAATTTGTTGAAAAATTTTCAACGTCCAAGTCAAGATTAGAGGGGAAAGCAGGTAAATAAAGTTACTAGTTTTGTGGCTTGATGAGTATTCCTCCTGAGACCTATTTAGCTAAGAAAAATCCCAACAGCAATTGAATGATCTGAGAGAGGGGTCATTTGGCTATAACAAAGCAGATCAAGCAAGAAAAGAGAAGGAAACCCCATTACTCCGTCTTGGTTGTATGAAGTACTTGACTGTCCAAAATATGCTCTACCTGTGAGATCTGGCATTTTCTAAACTCTGCTTACCACCCCAAAACCTGAATCTCTGCAGAGTGGAGGTAATTAGCGAAATATCTAGAGTTATCTTGATTCAGATAACATATCTTAGAGATTCAGAGAAAAACTGAGCACTTTGGTAGGGTAACCAAAGAGGCTATAGAGACTGAGGGGATATAGGAAAATAGGACTAAAAGGAGAAAAGTCGTGACAAGTCTAAGGGACTTTAGATTTAAAAAGGAAAATAGGAACTAATCAGTGAAGGAATTTGGTTGAGTTGAATGAAAATGAAGAAAATGCTCTGGACCCTAATTCTATGAGCCTTCTGAATCTTCTGTGGGTTCGAACATATGATTTGAATAAGTAATAATTGGGCTTTAGCACATTCTTCTATGCAGCACAATAAGTGACGGTCAGACCTTTACCTGGAACAACTGTAACTGTTAGACCCTTTTGGCGGAAAACCAAGCTTCCTTGGTGGCTCAAACAGTTAAGAATCTACCTGTGATGTAGGTGACATTGGTTCAATCCCTGGGTCTGGAAGATCCCCTGGAGAAGGAAATGGCAACCCACTACAATACTCTTGCCTGGAGAATTCCATAAACAGAGGAGCAGGCTGGTGGGCTACAGTCCACAGGATTGTAAAGAGTCGTACACAACTGAGCAACTAACTTATATAACAACAAACAGGTTCAAAATTAGGAAAGGAGTATGTCAAGGCTGTATTTTTTCACCCTGTTTATTTAACTTATATGCAAAGTATAATCGTGCAAGATACCAAGTGGGATGACTCACAAGGTGGAATCAAGATTTCTGGATGAAAAACCAACAATCTCAGAAATGCAGATGAAATCAAGATTTCTGGCTGAAAAACCAACAGTCTCAGAAATGCAGATGATACCTAACAGCAGAAAGTGAAGAGGAACTAAAGAGCCTTTTGATGAAGGTGAAAGAGGAGAGTGAAAAACTGGCTTCAAACTCAACATTCAAAACTGAAGATCATGGCATCAAGTCCCATCATTTTATGGCAAATAGAAGCAGGTGAAGTAGAAAGAGAGACACATTTTATTTTCTTCGGCTCCAAAATCACTGCGGATGGTGACTGCAACCATGAAATTAAGAGACACTTGCTCTTTGGAATAAAAGCTATGACAAACCTAGACACCAAATTAAAAAGCAGAGACATCATTTTGCCAACAAAGGTCCATATATTCAAAGCTATGGCTTTCCCAGTAATCATGTACAGATGGGAGAGTTGGACTATGAAGAAAGCTCAGTGCCAAAGAATTGATGCTTTTAAACTGTGGTGTTGGAGAAGACTCTTGAGCGTCCCTTGAACTGCAAGGAGCTCAAACCAGTCAATCTTAAAGGAAATCAACTCTTCCAAAATTCATTTTTGGTAGTACTGATGCTGAAACTTCAACATTTTAGTTACTTGATATGAAGTGCTGACTCCTTGGAAAAGATCCTAATGCTGGGAGGATTGAGGGCAGGAGGAGACAAGGGTGACAGAGGATAAGATGATTGGATGGCATCACTGACTCAGTGGACCTGAGACTGAGCAAACTCCGGAAGATAGAGAAGGTCAGGGAAGCCTGGCATGCTGCACTTCATGGGGTGGCAAAGAGCTGGACAGCACAGCGACTGAATAGCCACATTCTCCTAGATTTCTTTTGGGTCCTCAATTGAATGTGATAAGGATTTTTAATATTAAATGGTAAATTGCACAATTCATTTCCAATTTAAAGCAAAATACTTGAGTCCCAAATTTAAAAAGAGTGGGGAAGGAAGGCATTTTGTGATATGATTTGGAAATTTAAGGGAGATTATTTGAAAACAATTTTCTGATTTGAAGTAATAAATCCCAGTATTAAGAGTAGTTTCAGCATTAACATTATAAAGGTTATGGAATCATAGGGTTAGAGGCTTTTTAACTTGTTTTCTCACGCTCTTTGGTCAAATACAGATGTTACATCTTTATTCCCAAATCACATAAACTGTACATTTCCCCCATCTGTTAGTCTAGCTTTCACTCTGTTCTATCTAACCATCTAGTTGGATGAAACTCTTATAGTGATTTTATTTTCTCCACCCAATCCTACCAAGATTCACCATTACTAGCTTTGATAGGCAAAAATACTTTTACAGAAGAATAAAATATATTTAATATAACATAATTTACTTTACAAACAAAGATTTGGCTCTTGCTGTTTATCTTGTAATATTCAAATTTTAATTTCTTCTAGTGTGTTCAAATGGCAAAAGTCACAGGGTTTCCATAACAAACTGCTTATCCAAGTAGCACTTATTATGGGCACAATTATCTGTGCTCTCTATACTTTCCATTAAGTTTGAAATAAGAACTAATTTGTCTCTGAAAGATCTAGCTCAGCACCTGGTAAATTATGGTTGGTCACTTCCTAAGCTTTTGTTATGTTGTAAGTAATAAAACACTAACTTCACAGATATGATCTCTGCCAAGTAACTTTGGTGTGGTGCAGACCACACCTTTGCTCAGCTATCCTGTTTACCATCAACACAAGAGAAAGAAATAAATTTAAAACAGTTAGAAGACAATTGGCATTACATAGTTTACTGGTAACAGATTGCTTTAGTATTAAAATTTCAGTAAGGTTAAGAATGACTAAACAAACTGGGTTTCAGTCTATTCATTGTAATACTTTCTGCATTCAGCACTAGAAAAAGGGAATTTTAAAACTAAAACACCACCTGTGGGTCTCTGGATATTTTCTTCTAAGGAAATCAAGAGCAAAACTCAGTGAGTTTTAAAAGCACTTTAAATGGGGAATTTTAATAGGGAATTGAGCAAAACTCAATGAACCAAAACAGTATTGTAAAGTAGAATAAAGTAAAAGTAAAATTAAAAAAATAAATAAAACGAAAACACAAAATGAATGTTTTACCATGAATGAATTGGTAAGAGAGCTAGTTGCCCATCAGATCACCTTCCTTGTTCTATTACTGATTCTTAGCGTTTTGAGTTAGTGTTAACTGCTAATTTAATATATATTTGTAAGAGAAAGTTATATTTCTTTTAATATAAGTTTAAGAAATGAATTTTACTGGGTACACATGAAAACTTTCCACTTTCAAAATGTGACTAGTTCTACAGGTAGCATATAACTAATCAATTAATAAAGCTTCCTGGATTACAAGACGCAACTAAGGAAACATGGATAGAAAATTTTCCCTATTTTTAGCTCCAGCTTGATGATTGGGAATCCATAACTGTAATATGAATTTAAATTTATCAGAAAAATGGGATGAATGCAGACAGAATGATAAACAACTCATTTCAAATATGGTTCAGACTAGAATATAATTATCTCTAGCCCTAGAAAGCAGGAATTGAATTAGAAGCTTTGTAGCAGATAAAATTGTATAGCAAAGCCAAGCGCAAAGCTTAAGAGAATTTTAACACAGGCTTAGAGATCAAGAGTGACAGATATGGATAGTTGCCCATATAATACACATTCTAATATGCTTTAATAATGAAACCACAATTTTACTTGTAGCCGTTTTGTTCCCAGTTAAATAATGCTTGCTTCTCCAGATTTGATCTAGAGTTGCCGTGTGATACATTGCTGTATTTCCTAACAAGAATTTCCCTTTCCGATCTACCATTTTCATTTGATTTCTACTTGGCTTATGGATAAGAATAATGGATAGAATGCCTTACTATAAAACAGTCATCTTGTACCTATCCTAACAGAGGCCTCAAGTGACAGACAATATAAACCACCAGATGTGCAAATAAATAGACCTTCAGATGAATTTGTCACTCAGTCTAGGAGTCCTCCAGCTGAGACCCTAGACATTTTAAGGCAAAAACAGGCTATATACCCTTTCTACCCTGTCTTATTTTCTGACTTATACAAATCATGATAATAATACATTATTAGATAATTTCTTACACAGACACAGTAATTGGAACAAGTTGTTGAATATGCAACAAATTGTTGTTCAATATACAAATTAGGTAAATAGAAGTTGTAAAAGGTTCCAAAGAAACCAACTAACAAATATTTAATCTGTCTTAGAAATCTTTAAGTCTTATCCAGGTTAAACAACATTGGAAAGCTTTGTCGTGATGTATTAGAAACATTGCTGTAAGGTACTAAATTTTCTTTCTCTTTTATGGAAGCATAGTTGATTTACAATGTTGTTAGATTCAGGTGTACAAAGTGATTTAGTTATAATACGTCATATGTGTCCTTTTTTTTTTTTTCAAATTGCCTTACTTTATAGGTTATTACAAAATACTGAGTATAGGTAAATTTTCTTAAAGCAACATAGTATTATCTGGATTTAAAAGAAGAAGCCACGCTCATTAAATTTAAAAGTGTTGCCAGTTAGTGATCTCTCATTTGAACATATTGTCTTTAGTACCAAAAAGAAAATGTGAAAGACTCTATAGAAAAATTAAATTCATAAAGTATTTTCTCAGTGTTTTGGGGGAAATTATGCTACACAGTCAATTTTGGAATAAATCTTACATGAGATCTCATCAATTTTAGTTGTCAAAAAAGATGGATCAAGAAGTAGCATTTCCACAAGCTTTGTAGAATATACTGATCCTACACTGAGTGGCACCATAAATTAAGGTTAATACAGAAAAGAAGTCTGAGATGCCAGAGGCTGTTACTGTGTATGTTCTTTTCCCTACAGAGATAATTTCCTATCCTTTTAACTGACCTCACCCCATGAGAACTTTTTTCCTTCTAGGTAGCAGCCAGATTCCTCGTTCAGACAAATTAAGCCTGAAGATTTTTTTTTCCACCAAAAGGGGAAAACACATGTCCAAAATTAGGTGAAATGTGAAAACTTGGTCTGATCTTTGCAAATGCTCACTTTTTAATCAGATTATTTGATTTACTTTTTCATTAGTTACAGAAATCTAAACATAAAAGCACACTTTGGAAAAAGATGAAGTGTAATAAATAAAGTCTTACTACTTTTAAACAAAATTTTGAATGATATGGATATACAACTAAAGAAGTAAACGTTCAAGATTGTAATGTCTAATTAAATGACCCAAATATTTATCAGCAGACTATTTCATATAGTGACAATAAAAGCAAAAAGATGGTTTTCACATTACTTATGTATAAAATTAACATTACATAAATTCAATTTTACAAAATATTTTAACTTGAAGGAAAGCTCTGTAGTCAACCATACTTTCATTTCATTAAAAATAAGTGTAATAAAGTTTACAAGTTTAAGACTAAAGACTGTGTCCTCTACTGTGCCTATTAAAGTTGAAATTTGAGAGAAAAGGCAAAAATAGTCTATCCTTATGATGACAGGTAAGCTCCTGTGTTCTATATTTCTTCCACAGGAACATTAACAGGGTGTCTCAAAAATCTTATTACTGATGCCAAGAGTCACATTTAAATGTAAGACACTGAACAACAAAGACAAGTAGGTCGTATCTGGTGAAGCAGCACTATAACTCCAACCTTCAAACAAGTTAAAATTTCATGAGGTTTGGAAATACAGACAGTTATTTCACCATAACTTTCAGCTGCAGATGAAAAAAGGAGAGAAGAATTCAGTAACTTCAACTTCTGTAGTACTCCATTTCATTAACTTGATTGATTCAGATATAAGTCAGAATTGCTGAAAATTTCTTGACAATTTATCACTGTGTAGGAGAAATGTTTGTTGAAATGGTAATCAATGCACAAAAATTAATGATAGTGGAACAAAGTTTCCTTTTTCAGAGGAAAATGCCACAGAAAGTTAAATGCTAATATTACTTTCTATACCCCCCAAAAGTATTCTAGGTAAATATCTTTGAAAGCATACACAGATATAAAGCCAAAAACCTTCAACAGTCAGGATTCAGGATAGCTGAAGGGCAAGATTAGTGCTGACAACTTATTGAAGAGAAGTAAAAGAAACTCTTGAGAGTCCCTTGGACTGCAAGGAGATCCAACCAGTCCATTCTGAGGGAGATCAGCCCTGGGATTTCTTTGGAAGGAATGATGCTGAAGCTAAAACTCCGGTACTTTGGCCACCTCATGCGAAGAGTTGACTCACTGGAAAAGACTCTGATGCTGGAAGGGATTGGGGGCAGGAGAAGGGGAGGACCGAGGATGAGATGGCTGGATGGCATCACGGACTCGATGGACGTGAGTCTGGGTGAACTCCGAGAGATGGTGATGAACAGGCAGGCCTGGCGCGCTGCGATTCATGGGGTCGCTAAGAGTCGGACACGACTGAGCGAGTGAACTGAACTGAAAAGTTGCTTTTATTCATTGAGGTGACTTTTACAAATAAACCACTATGGTGGCTTAGGTGGTGAATAGAGTCTGCCTGCAATGTGGGAGACCTACATTTAATCCCTGGGTTGGGAGGATCCCCTGGAGAAGGAAAGAGATACCTACATCAGTATTCTTGTCTAGAGAATCCCATGGACCGAGGAATCTGGCAGTCCGTGTTGCAGAGTCAGACACAGCTGAGCAAATTCACTTTCATGTTTTCTTGCACATAAAATAATGAGGCAATAATGGTTTGCCTGCAGTGAAAACTACTGAGTTAAATATCAGTTGTTTCCAACTACATTTAAATCTTATTTATTTTAACTTTAACATTCTTTTAATTATTGGACTTGATATGGGTTGATGAACGTAAGTATATATGGAATACAGGCAGTTCAAAAGTCTGTCATACGATCTTATAAATCTGAGATTTATTCAGACAAATTGAGGAATAAAACTGGAAGCTGTGCATTATGTGTAACCAGGTAGCAGAAGATAGTCTACTGAGTTTGGTTGAGAATCCTTAGGATTCCAGTTGAAATGACTAACCCAAAAGGATTTGGGAATATTTTTCAGGTAGAGAATGAAGGAAGAAAGAAACAGAAGACATATTTAAAGCAAAGAATTTTCTCAAATTAATGTCAAACACAAAACCATAGACACAAGAATCTCAGCAATAACTAAGCAGAACAAATGCAAAAAATTATATGTAGTCATATCATTTTCAAACTTAAGAAAAATCAAAGATAAAAAAATCTTAAAGAATTTGGTTGAAGGGTGGGGTGGAGAAATACTGGCACCTTATTTATTGAGAAGTAAAGAAAAGCCTGCACTCCATATATTCTCAGAAACCATGCAAGCAAGAAGAGAATAAAATGAAATATTTAAAGTATTAAGAGAAAAATAGAAACAAACAGCATGGACCACAAGCAGAAACAGTAAATCATATGGCATATATTTTCAATTATACAAAAAAATCACTTTAAATATCAATGACCATTGATACACCAACTACAAAACAGAGATTCTAATAGTAGATTAAAATACATGAATCAAATATATGTAGTCTACAAGAAATCTAATTTACAACACACACATATAAACACGCATATAGATTAAAATTAAAGGAATAGAAAAAATACACCATGCTAACACTAGTCAAAAAAAAAAAAGGATGGGGTATCCATATTAAAGACAGAGTGGACTACAGAGCAAAGTAAGTTATCCAAGATAAAGGTAGCCATTACATAAGGATAAAGAGGTCAATGCTTCCAGAAGGCATGACAACCAGTACGTGTACACACCTAACAACAGAGCATCAAGCTACATGAGACAAGACTTGACAGAACTGCAAAGAGAAAGAGACGAATCCACACTATTATAGCTGGAAACCTGAACAGCCCTCGATGAGAAATGTGCAGATCCAACAGGCAAAAAAATCAGTAAGTATATAGCTGAACTGAAGAGCATCATCAGTCAGATAGATATTATTGACATCTATAGAGTACTTCACCCAATGACAGCAGAATATACCTTGTTCTCAAGCTTACATGAAACATTCACCAAGAAAGACCATATTCTCTGCTATAAAACACATCCTCACAAATTTAAAAGAATAGAAATCATATCATGTCTGCTTTCTAACCACAACAGAAAAGTAAAAGTGAAGTCGCTCAGTCGTGTCTGACTCTTTGCAACCCCATGGACTGTAGCCCACCAGGCTCCTCCATCCATGGGATTCTCCAGGCAAGAATACTGGAGTGGGTTGCCATTTCCTTCTCCACAACAGAAGTAAACTAGAAATCAGTGATAGAAATATAGCTGAAAAAAAAATCCCCAAACAGTGAAAGATTAAACAAATGTAGGTAAAAAATAAATAAATAAATCTTGAAAAATGTGTGAAATGACAACATAAGCAAAATAGCTAAATAGGAGTTTCCCCACTCATCCAACAGCAACATGCATGAATGAAAACAACTTTGTAGGAGCTTTGAGATCCAGATAAGAGCTTGTAAAACCCTGGTGGAGCCCAAGGTAGAGGAAGAACATTTTGAGAAGGTAGGTCTATGCCCAGATGGCAGGACTGTATGGCACCAAGTATGGTCCTGGCTACAAGCCCTAGCGGCTAAAGGATTCAGCTACAGCTCCATCTCATCTTGGTCCTTACAATAGTAATATCCACCAAGAGATCTGAGAGGAGATCCACCATCCATGCTTTGGGTAACAGGTACACCAACCTCGATTCTGTGCGAGGACCTTGCAGGAGCCTACGAACCATTTCCCTTTCTCACCCACAGATGAAGAGCAGAAATTGTCGATCCAGAGAATCCAGGGAGACAGTCTATGTGCTCCAAAGGCATGTCTTCAATCTAGCCCCACTTAAACACATTCCCAAGCTAGCCTTGGCTACCCAACAACCTGTCCAGGAATCTGGGGGAAGTCCTCTCGGAGAACTGGCAGAAGCCACATCTGTCCATGTACCTAGTAAAAGGCTGGTTATCTGGGGATCCAACTGGGACATTTGCCCTAGTATTAGCCCTGCTGACCAAGATATTGGAGGCAGTTCCGTCTGTCCAGAGACTAGACAGGGTCTATGCCCAATCCAAGCCTCTGGTAACAGACCCAGCAACAGCAAAACCACTTGGGCATAGCAGCAACCATGAACCAGGTTCCAACCCTACTTGAGTGGGACCCCAGAGATAGTTCCATTGACCAAGAGATCTGAGAGAAGAATGTCTTTACCAGCCAAAACCAGTCTATAAAGAACAGAAGAAGTATTTTCCCTTCAAATGCACATTCACCAATGCAGGGCTGCGGTAATTGTGAATAATCAGGGAAACGTGACTCTACCAAAAGAAACTAAGAAAGCCTCAATAACTCTAAAGAAATGGAGATCTGCAAAGGGACTGACGAAGAAATCAAAATAATCAACTTTTAAGGAAGCTCAGTGAGATACAAGAGAATACAGAGGACTAAATAAAATCAAAAGAACAATCTGTGAACAAACTGAGAGGTTTAGAATCCATCTGTCATATTGTCTATCCACTGTGATTTTTCTAGCTAATGCTAACATTGGTCTGTATTTCTGGCCTTCCTAAAGAAGATATGGTCTTTAATGGGCTTCTTTGAAAACTGTTAAGTAGTACAATAATCTCCAAACATTTCTGAGCAAAATCACTATAAATAAATTAGTTAAGCATGTACATACTATATGTATATTATAATTAATGGGCTTCCCTCCTAGCTCAGTTGATGAAGAATCCATGTGCAATGCAGCAGACTCCGGTTCAATTCCTGGGTCAGGAAGATCCCCTAGAGAAGGGACAGACTACCCACTCCAGTATTTTTGGGCTTCCCTTGTAGCTCAGCTGGTAAAGAATCCACCTGCAATGTGGGAGACCTAGGTTTGATCCTTGGAGTTTGGAAGATCCCCGGAGAAGTGAAAGGCTACCCACTCCAGTACATTTCTGATCACAATCACTGTAAATAAACTGGTTTACAGTGATTGTGATCAGAAATATATATATACACACACACACACACAGAAATGTATATATAAAGTTATATATATAATATACATATGTGTGACTAATATGATTTGAGTTATATCTCTTGAAAATAATAAGAACTAAGCTTAAGGGTATGAAAAAAATGAGGCTTCCTTTAAAAGGTTATTTTGTCAGGTAAGGTTATGAGACAAGATAAGCCTCTCAGTCACTGAAGAGATTGCTTCTGCTATTCAAGGAGATTCATTAGAGTTTTGGTGTTTGGGTTTAGACATTTCTAAACTTGTTTAAAAGTCCCTATTAGAATAGGGGGTCCACGCTCTCCCAATAAATGTACTGACAATTATATAAGGAACCTGCAAAGTCGTGAATTGACCTTGCATTGAAATTTGACCAAAAGCAGACTCCAGCTGTGCTGCAGTCCATGGGATTGCAAAGAATCAGACATGACTGAGCAACCGAACAACAACTAGCTTTGCATCTAATTGCCAGCTGAGCAGGCTTTCAAACTAGAAGGAGTCAAAGATACTTTTAGGGCTTCATAGAAAACCCTTGGTCTGTGACCTTGCCAGGACATGTAAGTGTTATTCTTTCTTTATTCTCTTTATTGTATTGAGAGAGCCAGCCTGTATACTCAGTTCTCCCTTCAATGACCTGTAACAGCAAATGCTTATTCTGCCAAAGGCTATCCTCGACACCCCTTTCCATACTATTCCAGATAACACTGGAGTCATTTTTTACCCCCACATACTACAGACCTCCCTATTTCTAATGATTATGGAAAACCAGCTTCAAGCCAAATCCTGTCAAATCTCCAAAACTTATTCCCATCCTTCAGGATCTCTTAAGTACTGTAAATAAGAAGTGATTTAACTCAGGAAATTAAGGGCTTGTAAAAATTGTTGGAAGAGTTGTAGACATGTATTCTCGGTCTGGAGTGATTTCCAAAATACTCAACTGGCCATCTCTTAAGCATCATTTCCCCTTGACATACGCTGGAATCAAGAAGCCACCACGATTGCTACTACAATAACTGCCTCTGGATATCCAGGGAGTTGGAGAACGCACTGCCTATCCAAGAATCAGCCAAGTCAGGAAGACTCTGTTCTTGATGCCTTTAAACAGTGTCTTAACATCTTAAGAGCTGAAGAATGAATGTTAGAAAACTGCAGCAGAGAAAGTTCATATTCCTACTTGTGTTGTTTTATAATTCCTTGAAAGTTGGTATGTGTACATAGATGCATAATACATATAGATATGTATACATGTATATATATATAGGAAGTCTTTAATTCTTAAAGATTCCTAGACACATTTTCAATTTTTAGGTTGTTCTACATTTATTTTTCCTGCAATAGGTAACTTAATTTTTTTATTTTTTAAAGTAACTTTATTAGTAATTTACCATGATTTCAAATCGCGATTTAGAGATTTAAGCTAGGTGAGATTTCTTAAGTTTTGCTGCTCCTTCTCTCAGCTTCTTCTTTGCTCAATTATCTGTGTAAAGACTTTTCATTTTCTTCCACAGGTGCTTTTGGCATCTTCATCCAAAAGTAGGTTCAATGATGGTTCTCGGCGGCTCCTGTCTCCGAGGGGCTATTGGAAATATCGTATATCCGGTCTCTACTTCCCACAGAGCAATAAAATACCTCAGTGCCTTCTGCAGCTATCCTGGGCTCAGCATATTTGCAGCTTCGGCCCCAAGAATCACAGTGGACACTCTCTTTTGATTCACAGGAACTCTTATTTTTGGAAATGGCTATCACTTTTTAATCAGTTTTTATTGGTATCTTTTGAAATGGGTGCGTGCATGTATGTATATGCACATTGCTGTTGTGTTAGCAGCTCAGTCATGTGCGACTCTTTGAGACTCCGTGGACTCTAGGCCATCAGGCTCCTCCGTCCCTGGGATTCTCCAGGCAAGAACACTGGAGAGAGTAGCCATGCCCTTCCCTGGGGCTCTTAGCCAGTCAGAGATCGAACCAGCATTTCCTGCATTGCAAGCAGATTCTTTACCATCTGAACCACCAAGGAAGCCTGTGTATATACACATGTGTGTTCAGTTCAGTTCAGTCGCTCAATTGTGCCCGACTCTTTGCGACCCCGTGAATCGCAGCACGCCAGGCCTCCCTGTCCATCACCACCTCCCGGAGTTCACTCAGACTCACGTCCGTCGAGTCCGTGATGCCATCCAGCTATCTCATCCTCGGTCATCCCCTTCTCTTCCTGCCCCCAATCCCTCCCAGCATCAGAGTCTTTTCCAATGAGTCAACTCTTTGCATGAGGTGGCCAAAGTACTGGAGTTTCAGCTTTAGCATCATTCCTTCCAAAGAAATCCCAGGGCTGATCTCCTTCAAAATGGACTGGTTGGATCTCCTCGCAGTCCAAGGGACTCCAGAGTCTTCTCCAACATCACAGTTCAAAAGCATCAATTCTTCGGGGCTCAGCTTTCTTCACAGTCCAACTCTCACATCCATACATGACCACTGGAAAAACCATAGCCTTGACTAGATGGACCTCTGTTGGTAAAGTAATGTCTCTGCTTTTGAATATACTATCTCCGTTGGTTATAACTTCCCTTCCAAGGGGTAAGCATCTTTTAATTTCATGGCTGCAGTACATATGTGTATACATACACACACATAAATCATACACATGTAAAAGTAAATCAGAAAAGATTATCATTTAGAATTTAGGCTGCAACTAAGAGACTGCCCTCTTTACACAATACTTGAACACTTGTGAGTTTAAGTTAGAAATGGAATTTTTTTCTTTACTGCATATGCCAGTCCCTGAAACAGGTACTCAAAGTAGGCCACTTTAAGTATGGCAAAGTCACAATAAAGAAGTAACTGCTAACTTCTGACAGCCAGACAGGGAGCTATATAACACAATCTTCTAAAGGAGATCTACCCAGATTAACAAATTTGGAAATCAAGGAAAAGTTTTTAAACACATGTTTGTATTGCTCTCTGTGTATGTAAAATGAGAAAGGATAAATGGAAGGAACAAAGAAAGGGATGCAAAGACTATTATATACAAAATTATTATAGAGGAGCTAATTTTAAAAAATTATTGCGTCTGATTTCAAGGAAGATAAAGTTATTCCATCTGATCTCAAGGAAGATATCTCTGGACAGCAACTTTCATTGAAAACAGAAGAAAACTTTAGAAAATGCTTCTGGGTTAAAATGATGGTACATAAGAAATACGTAATATTGCTCCTACTGATCACCAATTAAAGTACTCAAGATTCAAAAGGAGCCAAAGAAAAGGCTATGGGCTTAACTCTGGGTACCATTTCTGCTTATTAGTTCATGATACATTCCTGTACTATACATAAAACAGTTCACACTCTGGACCAAAATAGCTCCCCCAATAAGACAGGATATGCACAGAAATTCAAAATACTGTGAACAGTGCTACCTCCAACAAGTACTGGCTTCTCTCCTTCTTATACCTAAGTAGAATTATGTTGATCCAAACGTTATATTGAGAAGTATAGAACTTAAAAAAAAAAAAAAAAAAGCAAGGAGCAGCACTGGGGAAGAAGTAAGGATTTAGCATTATTATGTTCAAAGAAGACTTCCAACAGTAAATGAATATTGGAACAGGAGAAGTAGCGCTGAAGCAGCAGATGATGGAAACTCAGTTTACAGGACTTCTTTACGAATTGCAAATCAAGCTCAGGGTGATGCTTCAGGCTGAGATATAAGCGGATACACCACCTACCATCAACTAAATAGTGATGGGAGCTGTGAGACATGGGATCATACCCTGAGGGTAAACACTCTGCCCACTCAAGACAAATAAAAATACATCTATGAATTACAACCTCTGTGTGAAGAAAAGGGAAATTACACTTAATAGTCAAGGGAAAAAATAACTTTGACGATAACCTTCACAGGAAAAATATATACTTAAAAAAAAATCAAGCAGCAGCTTGTTGTCCTCAAAATAATGCAAGAGGAAATGAATTATAGGAAGCAGAAGCAAGAAGCCTTAAGGATAAAACTGAGTTAAGATGGAAACGGTGCTGGCAGCATAAAAGAGTGGCATAATAAAAATCCACATTGGAGGTAGTCCCAATTGGATATGATTACAGAAAATCAAGTCAGTGGTATGGAGGATAAATTTGAGACACTTATCCAGAATGCACAGAGAGAGATTAAAAACTAAGATAACACGTAAAAGAAGGCACAAAATCATATCTAAGAAGATTATTAGTTTTCCAGAGAAAGGAGCAGAAGCATCACAATGCACAGTGAGAGAGATAGATTTCTTGATCTCAAAAAAACTGAATTTATACAAATAAGCTCATCAAACAGGCTCACTGAAGGTATACCACAGCCCCGTTTTGATGGAAATTTCATGTCCACTCTTCCGCTGTTACAAAGAACCTACGTGACAAACCTTGTATGTATGTCGCTTCGTATTTGTGAAGATCTACCTTTAGGGTAGATGTCAATCAGTGGAATTTCTGGGTCAAAGATAAAATTGTCATTTTTTTCTGATCCTGCCAAATAATCCTCTCATGGATTTGTAGGATTTTTCATGCTTATCAATAGTACATGAGAATGATTGTGCTCCAAAGCTTTGCCAACGGAGTATATGGTCAAACTATCAAACGTTTTCCTCTCTGCTAGTAAGAAGCAGTATTTCAGTGTAATCTTGATTTAAATTTGACTTCACACAAGTGAGGTAAAACATAGAGTCATACGGTTATGGGTAATTCGCCTTTCCTTTGAATTAATCCTCATATTTATTTCCATTTAATCAATTAATTTGGGTCTTTTCACTTTTTGAAAGACATTTATTTGGAGATTATCCCTTTAAGAAAAAAGCTGGTAATATTTCACTCTAGTTAGTCACTTTAAATTTGCTTTATGGAGCTTCTTTTACCCCATACACACAGACTTTAAAAATATATTTGAATTTAGTAATTAGTTCTGTTACCGATTCTGAATCTGGAATCATATTAGAAAGGTTTTTCATGTTCTGAGATTATAAAGCAATTCATCCTCATTTTACAGTAGTAAATCCATAGTTTTTATTTTAAATATAGATTTCTGACCCATTTATATTTTATCAAATGGATAGCCAGACACCTCAGATTTCTAAGTCTGTATTTCCCCCTCCTCATGCACACTGATTTTAGAAGCCACATATACCATATTTCATTTTCTATTTTAGGATCTACATCTAGATTTCCATTCTACTTAATTGGTCTATCTAATCATGTGCCAAAATGCACAGCTTTAACACTGATTTAATAGCAATTTTACATATTATGTTGTAATATCTGGCAGAGTTATCCTTCACCTTTTTCCTCCTTTCAGAGTTTTCCTATCTGGTCTTGAATATATTTCTATGGAAATTTTTATTGAGATTGCATTTGATTTATATACTAACTGTAGACCTAAACTCTCATGATGTAGAATCATCCTTAGAACACTTACGTCTGTTTATTACAGTTGATTATTTTGATGTGCAGGTATATTTGAAATTTCTAGATTTTGTGGTTTCCTATTTACATTCCTAAGTAAAGTATATTGCACTCCTTATGAAATCTTCTTGCATTTGGGTTTTCTATTGAATTACAGTATGCTTTGTTGTTGCTCAGTGACTAACTTGTGTCTGACTCTTTGCAACCCTATGGATTGCAGCACGGCAGGGTTCTCTGTCCTTCACTATCTCCCGGAGTTTGCTCAAACTCATGTCCATTGAATCAGTGATGCTATCCAACAATCTTATCCTCAGTTGACCCCTTCTCCTTCTGTCCTCAATAGTTCCCAGCATCAGGGTCTTTCTTTTCCAATGTGTGGTCTCTTGGCATCAGGTGGTCAAAATATTGGAGCTCTAGCTTCAGCATCAGTTCTCCCAGTTGATTTCCTTTAGGACTGACTGGTTGGATCTCCTTGCAGTCCAAGGGACTCTCTAGAGTCTTCTCCAGCACACAGTTCAAAAGCATCAGATCTTCAGCATTCAGCTTTCTTCATGGTCCAATTTTCACATCCATACAGGATTACTGGAAAAACCATAGCTTTGACTATATGAACCTTTGTCAGCAAAGCTTTCTCTCTGCTTTTTAATATGCTATCTAGATCTGTCGTAGCTTTCCTTCAAAGGAGAAAGCATTTTTTAATTACATGGTTTCAGTGATTTTGGAGCCCAAGAAATTTCACATTTTTATCTTCTATCTGAAGGGTATTAGCTTTAATATATTAATTTTGTATCCTGTTACTCCCAGTAAATTCTTTTTGCCATTGTTTCTCTTGATTTTTCATCAGGTGCACTAATATGTCTTACACCAATCCAGAGAAACTTCCTTTTCCAGTGCTTATGTCTCATAACTTCTTTTCCCTGACTACATTTACTAATACCTATGGTATCTCCAATAAAATCATATAAGAGACATTATGTATACTTTCATTTTTCTTGACTCTAGTGGAAATGTTTCCTAATTTTAAAAAGATGCTGACTTTTAGAATGAGGTATATATACTTTACCATATTAAGGAAATATTCATTGATTTATCTCCCATTAACTTTTTTTTTTTCCAATCTTTAAAAATCATGACTGCTGCTGCTAAGCCGCTTCAGTCGTGTCCGACTCTGTGCGACCCCATAGACGGCAGCCCACCAGGCTCCCCCGTCCCTGGGATTCTTCAGGCGGAACACTGGAGTGGGTTGCCATTTCCTTCTCCAATGCATGAAAGTGAAAAGTGAAAGTGAAGTCGCTCAGTCGTGTCCAACTCTTAGCTACCCCATGGACTGTAGCCTACCAGGCTCCTCCATTTTACTGAATTTTTTTTTTTTTTTTTTTACTTTACAATACTGTATTGGTTTTGCCTTTTTAGCATTAATGGACATGGTAAGATTTAAGAATTAATATGTGAATTATATTGATTTCTTAATATTAAGCTATGCTTATATTCCTGCAACAACTTGGTCATGATTATTTAATATGCTGAAATTCTTTGTATTAATATTTTATTTAGGTTTTCACTAATCTCTAGTGTTTTTAATACTTTGTAAACACTGTACACAATTATTATTCCATCCTTTGAAACATTCCTGTGGTTAATGAGGTCACGAAGAATCAGACATGACTGAGTGACTGAACTGAACTGATGGGACCAGAGGCCATGATCTTAGTTTTCTGAATGTTGAGATGATCTTAGTTTTCTGAATGTTGAGCTTTAAGCCATATTTTTCACTGTCGTCTTTCACTTTCATCAAGAGGCTCTTTAGTTCTTCCTTTTTGCTACAAGGCTGGTGTCATCTGCATATCTGAGGTTATTGATATTTCCTCCTGCAATCTTGATTCCAGATTGTGCTTCATCCAGCCCAGTGTTTCTCATGATGTACCCTGCATATAATTTAATTAAATGCATTTTTTTCAGTTAAAAATAAAAATGTGAAACAAAGTTTATAAGTTATGGTAATGAAATATTGATTCAAATTCAATTGAAAGGTATAATTATATGCTGTTCAAATGAACTAAAACAACGTATCAATCATTATAAAAATCATGACTCCATGTTAGATTTTCCTGAATGTCTTTTTAGCATTAATGGAGGTGGTAAGATTTAAGAATTAATATGTGAATTATATTGATTTCCAATTCCTTGTAATTGTTATGTTCACAGTTAAGTCATTAGAACATTTTTCTGAGTACAACTAACATTGCAAAGAGTTCAGACAAACACGAAGTATGGAAAAATTCATAACATTTGTAAATAAATATAGGAGAGTAAATGTAAATGAACATATATTTCTATTCTAGAAATGAAAGCAGGGGAAAGACGTGCTAAGAAAGAACAGGAAGTTTTAAAAGGAAAAAAAAAATAGACTAAAGAAAATGATGTGCTGCTGCTAAGTCACTTCAGTTGTGTCTGACTCTTTAAGACCCCATGGAATACTAGAGTGGGTTGCCATGCCTTTCTCCAGTAGATCTTCCTAACTCAGGAATCGAACCCGTGCTTCTTACGTCTCCTGCCTTGGCATACATGTTCTTTACCAGTAGTGCCACCTATGGGAAGCCCCTAAAGAAAATGCTATGTTTAATCAAATTTTTGATCTTTAGGTAAAAGAAAACAGTAAAATAGAACATGAACGTGAAGATGTTAGTCGCTCAGTCATGAGGACTCTTGGGACCCCACCAAATGTAGCCCACCAGGCCCCTCTTCCCATGGAATGTTCCAGGCAAGAATACTAGACTGAGTTGCTACTCCCTTCTCCTGGGGATCTTCCTGACCCAGGAACTGAACCTGGGTCTCCTGCATTTAGGTAGACTCTACCATCTGAACCAGAAGGCAAGTCTAAAATAGAACATTAACCAAGGATTTTATCAGAAGCAAATAAAGTGATTAGAGAGGGAAAACACAATAAAAATTTAAAGGAGTCATGGCCACACATTAAAGGTCAATTTATAGTGTTGTGATAACATATTAGCTATAAGTCTATTTAAATAAGCTAGAACATTTCAAAGAAAATGGAAAAGATATCAAAAACAAAACAGAAAAAGGAAAGTTTTAAAAGACAAATAATCATGAAATAAACTTCAGAAATTCACACAGACTTACACAAGTGTGGTAGAATAGACAGACTTTAGGTGGTTATACCTAAAAATACTTTAGAGAGATTCAACGGACTCATTTTAGGCTGAATTGGTAGAGTCCCATTTTTCTGCATTGATCATGTAGGTAGAAAATGTATTATCTAAGCCAATTAAATTTATAACACAAAATACTTTACCTGTAGAAACTGTTGAATGACAAAAAAAAAAAAAAAACCCTTTCAAGTAAATTTCCTTTGACACTTGCCATGCACACAAGTTCTTACTCAGAAATATGTAGCCTTGTAACATTTTTTTTTTTAAAGCTCTCCCCCTTTTTTTAGATTTATGTTATTTCAATAAACTTAACTCTTTAATTCTCAAAGCTCTTGGGGGAGCCTGAAATTTTCTTTTGGGTACAGACCAGCCAAGTTCTCTTATCAAGTCACACATATTGAGAAGTATCTCAATTCATATGTGCGCTGTAAGTTCTTACATTAGGAAGTAAGTATCTTGATAGCAGAAGATGCAGAAGCGGTACCAATAATGTTTTAGTTAAGAGATAGTCTGAGAAATTTTTAGTGCAATGAATAAAATATAATTTAATTGAATTAAACTACAAATTAGCTCAATAGTTTAAAATACTAGTTTAATATCTGCTTATTAGAATTGGTGTGTGTATTAACAAGTAGTTTGAGTAATAGTTATCTTCCTGATTATGCATGCTTTAAGAAACATTTTGTTAGAACATGCCTACTAAGTTTATCCTTAATTTTCAGGACAGAAGATCCTGGAGGGTTGTGATCCATAGGATCACAGAGTGAAACAACTAAGCATGCATGCGATAAACAATTAAGCCTTTTCCTTCTTATGGGCCGTACTTCTCCATATGTAGTGAAACAGGTTTTAAGCACAGAATGTATTAATTTTGCTGTTTCTTCATCATTGGTTTCTCAGTTCTTCAGTATCTGTTGTATATTTATGTTCTCTTTCTTTTGGGGGCCTTTATATCTGTCCTTACTTTTCCAAGTTGCCAACATCTCATTTTGTTTTCTCTGAATCTCATTTTATATCTCAAAGCTCATTAACGTATTTGAAAAAAAAATTCCCACTCCTAGCATGTAATATCACATTAATATGAGTATTCCCTTTTCCAGAGGCTCTTCCTGACCAAGGATTGATTGAACCCAGGTCTCCTGCACTGCAAGTGGATTCTGAGCCACCAGGAGAGACCTAACACGAGTATAGCAAATTCCATAATCAACTGTTATCAGATAAAGTGCCAAAGCCTGATGTAACCCAGTTTTCCTCAATATCCCTGCCCCTTCTGCTTCTTTTAAACTCTAATTATGTGATTTTAATGTCTTAGTCTACATATTCAAATTATTTTAGTCTGAGGTACAAATTATAAATACATTTAATTATAATCAGAGAAAGCTCTTAGAATGGGTCAACAAATCTGTTAATCATTCTGTGGGTAATAAATGAGTACTTGCAGGAAGGGGTAACAAATTACTCAAGCTAGATATTTAATAAGGATTAATGCCTCAGCAAGGTTACAGAGATACAAGAAGTGACCTCTTAGGAAATTCAGGAATGAAGAGGATCAATCAAAGTAAATTATGGAAGGATTTGATCATTTGTTTTAAAGAAAAGGAGACTTTATTAGAGACCTTCAGATTATTATATAGGCATCTAACATGCTTACATAATGGAATGCTTATATCTCACATGAGTCTGAAGTACCCTGAAAATGCATCCATTTCCTGTTATTTCCTCCAATTTTGCCTTACAGTTAGAATTCTGAGGTTAAATTTCTCATGATGAAAATACATTAAGTTGTCAATATGTCTAATATTATCTCACAGTTTCTAAAACCCAAACCTTTCTAGTTATACTTTTTCAAAAATATAAAACATACCAGAGAAGATTATTTCTCTTTTATAATCCATAGGTTCATAGTACAACTTTTTCTTAGGTTTTATTAACTATTCACTGAATGAAATCTTATTAAAAATTAATCAATGCACTAATTTAATCGATTCACAGTGTTTTCCACTATTCTAAGAGAAAATGTGGTTCTATAAAACTACTAAATAGCAAATGTAGGTAAAAGTGATCACTCCATTGACTTTTTCATTATCAAATGTGTGCATTTAGATTTAACTCAAAATATTAGTAAATGTAGCAAACTGTTTTTCAAAATTGACCCTTCTTATATAAGAAACTAATGGTTTACTCACCTGGGCCCTTACAGGCTCTGTATGCTACTAGGCTAAACTGTTCTTGAAAATTCACCAAATTATCATATCATGAAGTTCAAAGAAGTTTTGTGAACAGAGTGAGTGTTCAAATATAGTCTGAGCCAATTGAGTTTAAATTATTGATTATAACATAATTAAGGGTCAAAAGAGTGTTCCAAAGTATAGTGAAACTATTTTCCAGATGTAAAATAGAGATTTTAGGCACTGGAGGAAATTTGGAGTAAGTAGATTTTAAGGGTCTACAATTCTGATATTCACTAAGATATGTGAAGTTTTATATTGAATATTAGAATAACAGTCTCAAAAACAAAACTAATCCCTATTATAGTTAGGTACAACATCTCACTGAATGTTACTCTTTATCTCAGTATCAAAACTTATTTTGATATATATTGGGTAGCATATTGGTATTAACATTGATTATGGCTCCAAATGATTCCTTTTTAATAATACCTGTAAATATGCACACAATTATGGCTATATAAAATAGATTAGGTTCTAATTATTCACTAGTCACTAAGCTGGGTGATTTATGCATATTACTTAACCATACATTCAAGTAAAAAGGTATGTTTTTAAAATTCACAATTATTATTAGCAACACTGTAGGCTGATTGACACTTTTACTCCTAGCATGTAATATCATATTCTTAATATGAGTAACAAATTCTATAACCAGCACATCAATTTCAGTTTTTGCATTTGTTTACATAATTTGTTTACATAATTACATATCATTATTTCACAATAGATTGTAAACTATGAGGACAGGGATTGTAGCCCCAGTGCCTTATTTAGTGATAAAAGATAAGAAAACACCCAATACTGATTTAATGAGCAAGCAAATGAATAATATGAATACTTATAGTGGTCTCTGATGATCAAATCATCAAATTGATCTTAAGTACAATTTCTCATGTTTAGCTTCTGTAAGTTATACTAAGCTTTCCGTTATTTAATAAATAAATAGGATAAAAACAAAATCAGAAAATAAAACCAAATAACGATTTTTGAAAGGAAATTTAATGATAAGAATAGCTAAAATATATTAAGTGCCTTTAATTTTTAGGCAGTGCATTTGTTAACTCTTTCAGTAGCTTACTCATTTAAACTGCAGAACCTTCTTGTGAAACAGCATCATTCAGTTCAGTCGCTCAGTCGTGTCCAACTCTTTGCGACCCTGTGAATCGTAGCGCGCCAGGCCTCCCCGTTCATCACCATCTCTCAGAGTTCAATCAGTCTCACGTCCATCAAGTCAGTGATGCCATCCAGCCATCTCATCCTTGGTCGTCCCCTTCCCTTCCTGCCCTCAAATCCTTCCCAGCATCAGAGTCTTTTCCTATGTGTCAACTCTTAACATGAGGTGGCCAAAGTACTGGAGCTTCAGCTTCAGCACCAGTCCTTCCAAAGAAATCCCAGGGCTGATCTCCTTCAGAATGGACTGGTTCGATCTCCTTGCTGTCCAAGGGACTCTCAAGAGTCTTCTCCAACACCACAGTTCAAAAGCATCAATTCCTCAGTGCTCAGCTTTCTTTATGGTCCAACTCTCACATCCATACATGACTACTGGAAAAACCATAGCTTTGACTAGATGGACCTTTGTTGGCAAAGGGATGTCTCTGCATTTTAATATGCTGTCTAGGTTGGTCATAGCTTTAGTGTGTATGTCGTTTTGTATGCATGTTAGAGAGGTGACTTAATGACATAAGATACTTCTAACCCCAAAGTTTAGCCAGTTCTGGTTTGATACAGAGACATCACTCACAGTATTTTCTGTAGAAAGTTATTTCATCCTTCTGTAAGGCTCATGTACTCCCATCTTGATAACAGAGTTAGTCAACTGGCAAAATCCTCTGCAAAATACACAAAAACAATGCATCACCTCTGAGCTATGAGGAAATGAAGATCTGAGGTCAGTTCTGTTATTATCCTTACTTGACAACACAGCATCGCTTGGCTCCGACTATTGCAGGCATCATCGAAGGCCAAGACACACTAACAGGCAGAATTTACCAGTGAATTAGTAGCTGTCTGGGAATGTATTAATATATAATTTATTATTTCTGGATTTGGAGAATCTAGGATAAGTGGTGGGTACATTTTAGTTTGCCTATTATCCAAGGGTCATTTATATATACCTGAAACTTCTAACCAAAGTTGCCACCATGTAACACCTAGATGCTCTTCTAAGAATGTGCCCTGTCACATTCTTTTTTTTTTTTAATATACACATTATGAAGTTGGATAAAATTACTGTAGTTCCTATAGGAATAAATAGATGAAAAGTCTGTAGGGAAGGTGAGTGTGTGATGCTCAGTTGCTTAAGTCATATATGACTCTTTGCGACCCTAAGGACTATAGCCCACCAGGCTCCTCTGTCCATGGGATTCTCCAGACAAGAATACTAGAGAGGGTTGCTGTGCCCTACTTCAGGGGATCTTTCTGACCCAGGAATCAAAGCTTCACTCTTACATCTCCTGCATTGGGAGGCAAGTTCTTTACCACTAGTGCCACCTGGGAAGCCCTTAAGAAAGGTGTGTAATGAACATAAAATGTAACTACTTATAAACAATTTCTTGGATTATGAGTATACATCATATCAACTATCATCTTATACCATCTTACATTAAAAGATGCTTGCTCCTTGGAAGAAAAGCTATGACCAACCAAGACGGTGTATTAAAAAACAGAGACATTACATTACCAACAAAGATCCGTCTAGCCAAAGCTATGGTTTTTCTAGTATTCATGTATGGATGTGTGAGTGTTGGACCATAAAGAAGGCTGAGTGCCTAGGAATTCATGCTTTTGAACTGTGGTGTTGGAGAAGACTCTTGAGAGTCGTTTAGACAGCAAGGAGATCAAACCAGCCAACACTAAAGGAAATCAACTCCAAATAGTCATGGGAAGGATTGATGTTGAAGCTAAAGCTCCAATACTTTGGCCACCTGATGTGAAGAGACAATTCATTGGAAAAGAGCCTGATTCTGGGAAAGATTGAGGACAGGAGGAGAAGGGGACGACAGAAGATGAGATGGTTGGATGGCATCACCAACTCAATGGACATAAGTTTCAGCAAGCTCTGGGAGATAGTGAAGAATAGGGAAGCCGGGTGTGCAGCAGTCCAGGGGCTCCCAGAGTCAGACATGACTTAGTGACTGAACAACAACAAAAACGTAAGCCTAAATTCCCATCCTTCCTACTACAGACTCTCTTCTAGCTGCAGGCACCAACTTGTAAACTTACCTGCAAACCTTTTTACATATCCCTCAACCAGAAATACTCTTTTTGCCACTGCCGTATATGCCATTGGATACTGGTTCTTCCCATCTTTCTTGGATGATCTTTCCCACCGGACAGTTTATGTAACACAGTCTGTCAACAGAGCTGTCTTTTGCACTCTATGTGCACTCCTAACATGACACAACATTCTACTCTAATTAGTTGGTTTTCACTCTCTTTTGTAAGCTTCCCTTGTGGCTCAGATGGTAAAGTGTCTGCCTATAATGTGGGAGACCCAGGTTCGATCCCTGAGTCAGGAAGAGCCTCTGGAGAAGGAAATGGCAGCCCACTCCAGTCCTCTTGCCTAGAAAATCCCATGGATGGAGGAGCTTGGTAGGCTACAGTCCAAGGGGTCGCAAAGAGTCAGACATGACTGAGAGACTTCACTTTCTTTCTTTCTTTCCTCTCTTTTGCTAGGCCATCAACTTTGTAGGAGGCAATGTCTAAAAGAGCCCATGACAATTTCCACCTCCTGGGGTGCATAACCTTGTCCGTCCTCTTTCTGAAGTGTGTTTGACTTATTGACTTAGTCCTATGTCAGAAAACAGCAGAAATGATGGCATGTCCCTTCTGATCATAGGTTATGAAATGGCTGGCTTCCATCTTAGGTGGTCACTCCCTCCCTTGGCCTGAGGGAAACTAGCTGCTGCCTTCGGAGATGCCTTATGGCAAGGCCCATGTGGCAAGGAATGAAGGGCAATAGCCGCGTGAGTTGAGTTTAGAGAAGGACAACGAGGCTTTAGGTGTGACACCACCCTGTCTTGGCAGCTTGACTGAAACTTCGTGATCCTCCTTGATCCAGAGAGGGCTTCCCCGTGGCTCAGACGGTCAAGCATCTGCCTTGCAATGCGAAGACCCCGGTTTGATCCCTGGGTCAGAAAGATCCCCTGGAGAAGGAAATGGCAACCCACTCCAGTATCCTTGCCTAGACAATCCCATGGACGGAGGAACCTGGTGGGCTACAGTCCATGGAGTCTCAGAGAGTCAGACACAACTGAGTGACTTCACTTTGATACAGAGAAACCCAGCTCCTAGATTCCTGAGCCAGAGAAACTGAGACAATAAATGTTTGCTACATTAAACTGCTAAGATCTAATGCTATATGCATAATCGGTAATGAATACAAGTATTAGTATTTCTAAGTTTAGAGAACATGACTTAATTGACTTTGAAGCATATATGCCTATCATTTATTATAAAGTGAATTAATCCTCTTCACTTGAAATTTTACTTTAACCCCTCTCCCTAATAGACTTGAGGCATTAAAACTAAGAATTCTGAAAAATAGCTTACGACTTTGTTCATTAGGAGTGAATAGTTTTGCTTCAAAATAGAAAACAAAATCGTCCAATCATACGAACATATTATAAATCAGCATCTGAATGTCTGTCTAGGGGCATATGTGCAATTTTACAAAGATAAAACTAGAAAAAACTTGGTATGGTTTTCTATAGGATAATAGCTGCAGTTCAGCCATATAATGCCATAATGTAAGGCATAAGTTTTATTTTAGGTTTTAAAAAGCAAACGACTCTCATGTAGGTGGCACCATGTCTATATATAAGAAGGATGCCCTATTTCCCTAGGCATTAATTTGACTTCTTAAGTAAGAAAACCCAGCTTTTTCCTAGAAAGAGAACCCCACCAATTATCCTTTTATTATATTTTCATAATAACAAATATAGCCTCGTGCAAGATTTCCCCATTAGTGTTTTATATTTAAGAGCACCAGTCTGTTCAATTCTTCAACTTTATCATACTTCACTGATTAATCTAGTTTAAATACCATAAAAGTCCATAACCATTGCTATAAAAACTTACGCTTGCTTATTAAACTCGCTACTTTGCCACTGTCAAATGCAAGCAATAAAATTGTGCATAAATATAATGGAAGCAAACATTTTGCAATTGCTAAATAGATTATATCTGGTGCATAAAATGCTTTCAATATAATGCAAACATATATGATAAGTACCTAAAACATTTTGTATAAATATACTTAAATATTTAAACTGTGCCTCTGGCTGTCTGGTATGGTACCTCTTCATTGAATAGTCTTTGACATGATTTTATATATATACATATATAAAACAGAAGTCTGTTCTTAAAACACTCAATACTGTTCCAACTTTCATAGCAAAAAAACAAAAACAAAAACTTTTCATTCAGATAAATCTATGCAGGTAAAATGTACCTGATTTTTATAGCATATTACTTAAAAATCTGTTACCTAATCCTTAAATAATCATAGTTGGTACACTAAGATTTTTGTGGGAAGGCTGAAAATGAGGATAGCAAAGAATACCTGAAAAATTGGCACCATCTCTGTCTGAATTAATCTGTCATGGCTTCCTAGGGTAGTTGCCAAAATCTTTGCTATCAATAGTTTTAGCACTTTTCTTTCCTTCAAAAATCCTTTATTCCATGTTGTCAAAAGAGTTTTGATCACCAAGCAGTTTAGGGAAAAAAGTCACATAACTAAAGGATTGGGTAAAATCTCTTCAAAGCCCACTCAAGAATACGCTCTTATAAATAACAGCAATGGCTGTATCATCAGCTCAGACCAGGGTTCGTTCATCACTGTAATGACAGATGGCTTTAAAAATTGCCCAGCACTGGATTGAGATGAATAGGCTGTTTGGCTTCTTACTCAGCAGTACTATATATACACACATATGTGTATGTTTCCCTTTCTTGGTTTATCACTGCGTACTTTTCACATCCATAAGGGAGATTAGTGTTCTCTGGGAAATGGAAATTGTTAATACACATCCATCAGCACAGAACAGAATGAACAGAGATAAACACAAAGAAGAACACATTCCATTTTTCATCAGATTCAGAGAGAAAATGATCTATTTTTCATTCAATCAATGCTGGCTGAAAATATACTGGCCTTACTATTCCTACTTGTGTCTAAACACAATTCATAAGTCTTAATTCATTAAACTAATGTGTTTATAAGGCAGTTGAAATGTCAAAGCTCTGCTGGATTTAGTATAAACTTAAATTCCATTACCTGGCAGGCATTAATTGCTTATGGAGCATAGGGATTCTTCCCAAGGGTCTTATATGTTTCCTTTTGTCATTTTGCTAACTATTCTGTCTAGACGAACTTAAAGCCCTTAATCCACCATAGGGATCAATAAAGTGCACAATAATTCAGTCCTAATAATTAGCTTTCACTTAAACACAAATGGTCATTTCATTGTGAACTGCAGTACAAAATGATAATGAAATAATTAAAAAGACAGATGAAAGAGTGACTTAATAGGGAAGAGGCCTTACTGTTCAATTAGAGGCATTACCATTCAACCTTTTTATTACTGCCACAACCTTTCAATTTTTTCAAAAAATAACACTTCAAGCTCTGCTCATTTAACCCATGGCAGTATAACAATTATATGCAGCCTTATGATGTGATTCTTATGCTACAGACTGCGGCGAAGCAGTTGTCTCTTGAAAATTATTAAAATGGTGAATATTTGATTCAGAGGTCTGTAAATTGTATATAAAGCACAGGGGAAAAAATATTGTCCTGATTTTTCACATAAGGGATTTTCTTGAACCTTCCCAATTTTTTAAACAGGATTAGCTCTATATAGTTCCTTTGAAACAGCCTCAAAATTGTGTAGAACAGTTTGAAGATCCTGGATGTTCTGAAATAAATCATAAGGGCATCTCATTTTTCCCCCAGACAATTTCCTAGGATAGTCTACAGTACAAAAATTTTTCATATTTGCTGACCTGACAATTTAGTTCTAAGTCCAAAAAGGTACAAAACTTCATTAACCTTTTAATACATTCTCACAGATGTAGGGTGATAGATATGTTTGAATCTTTATGATCAAAGCACTAGCCTAATAGTCAAGTCTTAACTTTACCTTTCCAAGTCCTGCTTTCATTTTCATTTCTACTCTCTCCTCACATGGATAAGGACAGACTGTACTTCAACTGTGCCAGTAGTGGGAGACATTCATAATCAGTTTCAGCAAAATCCACCACTGTTCTTGCTTTGGCACAGGTGACAGAACCCTTGGGTTTCCACAGTCTCTTTGAAATCAAGGTAAAAGTCTCCAGGAAAAGCCTCAGTCCATCGATCCTGGTCAAACTCTGAGAGATACACCATGAAACAGGCATCCCATAAGAGATATAGCTGTCTGTTCTCAAATACTGTCTTCATGTTAACAATATTAATTCCTCAAGTCAATTTTAAAAGCAACTATAACCATAGTCTTCACATAGAATTACAGTACCTGGCAGAAAACAAGGATAAGCATTCATATCTGATTAAGGAATGACCTAAATACATTCATTCACCTCACTTCTCTTAATCCTGTCACTCATTTCTATTATATAGGTTTATGATCTGTTCATTGTTATTTCAAAGTAGAAACAAACACACACAGGATTAATCTCAACCATGACATGGAAGACTCACTTGGTGAGAACCTGACCTGAACCAAAAACAGTAAGATACATACATACACACACACTTTTCTCCACTTATTACATAGCACAGCTTCAAACACACTTGGTGTATGATACAATTAATATATAGAAAATGCCCCATTAAATTTTTAAAATGCAAATCATTCTGAATTTCTAATATATTCATTGGCAAAGTTTTGGACAAGCTATTGCAGATTTGCAGTTTGCCACATCTTAGGTGGCTCTGTGGGATGTTGAACCTTTTGAACTATGGTGTTGAAAAACTCTTGACAGTCCCTTGGACTAAAAGGAAATCAAACCAGTCAATCATAAAGGGAATAAACCCTGATTATTCATAGGAAGGACTAATACTGAAGCTCCAATAATTTGGCCATCTGATGCAAAGAGCCTACTGATTGGAAAAGACCCTGATGCCGCAAAAGGTTGAAGGCAAAAGAGGGTGGCAGAAGATGAGACAGTTAGATACTGTCATTGACTCAACATGAATCTCGGCAAACTCCAGGAGATAGTGGAGGAGAGGGAAGCCTGGTGTGCTACAGTCAAAGGGATCACAAATATTCACAACTTAGCGACTGAACAACAACAAACTGTAAACTATAATGAAAAGAACTATATTTAGGCACTGGTAAGATTTTCCTTTGAAATCTTCCTGTGAAATTAAAGTAGTTAGTGAAAGTGAAGTCGCTCAGTTGTGTCTGACTCCTTGAGACCCTGCAGACTGTAGCCCGCCAGGCTCCTCCATCCATGGGATTCTCCAGGCAAGAAAAATGGAGTGGGTTGCCATTTCCTTCTCCAGGGGATCTTCTTAACCCAGGGATCAAACCCATGTTGCCTGCATTGCAGGCAGATGCTTTTACCTGAGCCACCAGGGAAGCCACCTGAAATAAGTGAGACTATATGTCATCAAAATAATTCATCTTATGTGGTGTGGAACCATGATACTATAGGGACCAAGTTTCTATAAAATCAAAAGCTATGCCCATTTCAAGTCAAGAGATTCATTTGAAATTTGGCCTTGGATTACAAAACAAAGCAGGCCATAGGCTAACGGTTTTTCCAAGAAAATGCACTGGTCATAGCAAACACCCTTTGCCAACAACACAAGAGAAGGCTCTACACATGAACATCACCAGATGAGTGAGTGAAGTCGCTCAGTCGTGTTCAACTCTTTGCGACCCCACAGACTTTAACTTATCAGGCTCATCTGTTCATGGGATTTTCCAGGCAATAGTACTAGAGTGGATTGCCATTTCCTTCTCCAGCGGATCTTCCCTACCCAGGGATGGAACCCAGGTCTCCCGCATTGTAGACAGACGCTTTACCTTCTGAGCCACCAGGGCAGTCACCATATGGTCAATATAAAAATCAGACTTTTTATACTTTGCAGCCAAAGATGGAGAAGCTTTATACAATCAGCAAAAACAAGACCAAGAGCAGACTGTGGCTTAGATCATGAACACCTTATTGTCAAATTCAGACTTAAAGTGAAGAAAGTAGGAAAAACCATTAGACCATTAAGGTAAGGCCTAAATCAAACCCCTTATGATTATACAGTGGAAGTGAGAAATAGACTCAAGGGATTAGATCTGATAGACAGAGTGCCTGAAGAACTATGGATGGAGGTTCATGACATTTTATAGGAGGCAGTGATCAAGACCTTCCCCAAGAAAAACAAATGCAAAAAGGCAAAATGGTTATCTGAGGAGTCCTTACAAAAAGCTGAATTAAGAAAAGAAGCTAAAGGCAAAGGTGAAAAGGAAAGATACACCCATTTGAATGCAGAGTTCCCAAGAATAGCAAGGAGAGATAAGAAAGCCTTCCTCAGTGACCAGGGCAAAGATATAGAAGAAAATAATAGAATGGGAAAGACTAGAGATCTCTTTAAGAAAATTAGAGATACCAAGGGAACATTTCATGCAAAGATGGGCACAATAAAGGATAGAAATGGTATGGACCTAACAGAAGTAGAAGATATTAAGAAGAGATGGCAAGAATACACAGAAGAACTGTACAAAAAAGATCTTCAGGACCCAGATATCCACAATGGAGTGATCGCTCACCTAGAACTAGAATGTGGACCATCACATTCTAGTGATGAAAGGGGACCATCCCCCTTTTCTTGGGGATGGTCTTGATCACTGCCTCCTGGAATATGAAGTCAAGTGGGCCTTAGGAAGCATCATTAGGGACAAAGCTAGTGGAAGTGATGGAATTCCAGTTGAGTTATTTCAAATCCTAAAAGATGATACTGTGAAAGTGCTGCACTCTGTGCCAGCAAATTTGGAAAATTCAGCAGTGGCCACAGGACTAGAAAAGGTCAGTTTTCATTTCAATGCCAAATAATGCTCAAACTTGTGCACAATTATACTCATCTCACATTCTAGCAGAGTAATGCTCAAAATTCTGCAAGCTAGGCTTCAATAGTATGTGAACCATGAACTTCCAGATGTTCAAGCTGGGTTTAGAAAAGACAGGAACCAGAGATCAAATTGCCAACATCCACTGGATCATCAAAAACCAAGAGAGTTCCAGAAAAACATCTACTTTTGCGTTATTGACTATGCCAAGGTCTTTGACTGTGTGGACCAAAACAAACTGGAAAATTCTGAAAGAGATGGGAGTACCAGACCACCTGACCTGCCTCCTGAGAAATCTATATTTAAGTCAAGAAGCAACAGTTAGAATTGGATGTAGAACAACAGACTGGCTCCAAACTGGGAAAGGAGTACTTCAAGACTCTATATTGTCACCTTGCTTATTTACCTTATATGCAGAGTACATCATGAGAAATGCTGGGCTGGGTGAAGCACAAGCTGGAATCAAGACTGCCAAAAGAAATATAAATAACCACAGATGACACCACCCTTACGGCAGAAAGTGAAGAACTAAAGAGCCTCTTGATGAAAGTGAAAGAGGAGAGTGAAAAAGTTGGCTAAAAACTCAACATTCAGAAAACTAAGATCATGGTATCCAGTCCCATCACTTCATGGTACTAGATGGGGAACAATGGAAACAGTGAAAACATTTATTTTCTTGGACTCCAAAATCATTGCCGATGGTGACTGCAGCCATGAAATTAAAAGACGCTTGCTCCTTGGAAGGAAGGTTATGACCAACCTAGACAGCATATTAAAAAGTAGAGAAGTTACTTGGCCAACAAAGGTCCATCTAATCAAAGCTATGGTTTGTCCGGCAGTCATGTATGGATGTGAGAGTTGGTCTATAAAGAAAGGTGAGTGCCGAAGAGTTAATGCTCTTGAACTGTGGTGTCAGGAATCTTGAGAGTCCCTTGGACTGCAAGGAGATCCAACTGGTCCATTCTAAAGGAGATCAGTCCTGGGTGTTCATTGGAAGGACTGATGCTAAAGCTGAAACTCCAATACTATGGCCACCTGCTGTGAAGAACAATCTCATTTGAAAAGATCCTGATGCTGGGAAAGATTGAAGGTGGGAGGAGAAGGGGATGATAGAGGATGAGATGGTTGGATGGCATCACTAACTCCATGGACATGAGTTTGAGTAAGCTCTGGGAATTGGTGATGGACCGGGAGGCCGGATATGCTGCAGTCCATTGGGGTCACAAAAAGTTGGACACGACTGAGCAACTGAACTGAAGCCTATTTCTCATATAAGCCATAGCAACTAAGAAAAGTCAAATATAAACTATTAAAGTGTAAGAATTTTATTCTTAACGATCTGGAAAAAGAATTCAGAAAATCTGCACAAACCATATTTGAAAATGGAGTTGAGCAAGTGTTGATATCTCTTGCCAATGTTTCTGAAACTTATCTCAGGATCAGAATCATCTGAGACACTGTGATCAGATTCCTGGTCCCATATTTGGAACTCCTGAAAGTGAGAGTGAAGTCACTCAGTCACTCAACTCTGTGACCCCATGGACTGTAGCCCACCAGGCTCCTTCATCCATGGGATTTTCCAGGCAAGAGTACTGGAGTGGGTTGTCATTCCCTTCTCCAGAGGATCTTCCCGACCCGGGGTTCAAACCTGGGTCTCCTGCATTGTAGGCAGAGCCTTTACCATCTGAGCTACCGGGGAAGCCCCAAGTCACTGTATCCAGAGCAGGCCTCAGGAATTCAGCCAATATTGGGTATGTAGAGAAAATTATCGTTAGACTACAGAAAGGAATCTTGTCCAGTTCTAGCCTGATAGCAATTCAGATTGGAATTTTATTTAAATTTTATTTATTCACTTCCATGCAAGATATAGTATTACCTCCGGTTTTCTTTCAGGTCATCTTGAGTGAAAAGATAGACTTTGTGAATGAAGAAATGAACATCATTGTTTACAAGTTAGGGTTTGATTTTTTTTTTTTTTTAGCTCACACTAAACTTGAGTCAGTCTTTAAGAAGTTAATAATTGAGGAACTTTTCAAACTGAATTTCTGGAAATGTTAAGCTGAGAATCTGACTCGAGTGTTTTAAACCGAATAGGACCTTTCTGACCTGCTGCTTTCCATCCAAGCTAGACAACCAGCCTCATTTTAAAATCTATAACAACAATATTTTCCTTTATAAAATTTTATTCTGCCTTATGTTAGCATTGTACAAGAATAGTATGTGATATTTACAGTGTTAATATTGACTCTGGCTATATAAACTAAATTGATCATGAAGTGATCCACATAATCACTTAGGCTAACTTAATACAGAGTGTGTGCATGCTCAGTTGCTAAGTTATATCTGACTCTTTGTGACCCCATGAACTGTAGCCCACCAGGCTCCTCTATCCACGGATTCTCTGGGCAAGAATTCTGGGGTGGGTTGCCATTTCCTCCTCCAGGGGATCTTCCTGACCCACAGATTGAACCCAGGTCTCCTACACTGGCAGGCAGAGACTTTACCACTGAGCCACCTGGGAAGCCTTGGTACAGAGACCTGCTGCTGCTAAGTCACTTCAGTCGTGTCTGACTCTGTGCGACCCCATAGACGGAAGCCCACCAGGTTCCCCTGTCCCTGAGATTCTCCAGGCAAGAACACTGGAGTGGGTTGCCATTTGTGCTAACTGTTGATGCCAATTTCTGTTTGACTGTTTCTACATTCCTAAAATGAAATGAGTAACTTTTTAAAAAGCATAACAAAAATAATTATGAGATTACTATGTACAAAAATTAAAAATTGATGTTTTAAATGTATATAGTATTTCTCCTGATCATTTGTCATTTTCAAAACTCCTTTTACAAATATAACTTGGTTTATAGTTGGCCTTTAACCTCATTGAGTTTAACTAATTAGAAAAGACTTTTTATACCTTGTTCCTTTTATTGCATTCATGTCATTCTCAATTTCCATGTACTCTTAAACTGAGATGGAACATTGACAAAGAAAATGGGCCAGAACACTGAGACAAGTATATCTGACTTTTTCAACATTTTCCTTGACTATCAGTTCTGTGGCCATACGTATGTTAAAATTTCTAATCACGGCATGCTGCTTAATATCATTTTCATTTTCTCATTGCCATTTCCTATTTGCTTTTGCAAGGATCCCTCTCACTCTAGCTTCTTGCTTTCCTGTGAAGTTAGCCCACAAGTTTCATTTTCTAAAACCTCCCTTCGACTTATACCTTGACCTTAGCAGAAGACTCTCCTTCTTGGCTAATCATGACTGATTTTCCCCATATTTCCCGGCTCATTCGATCTCATTACTTAGCCATCCAAGCTGGACCCCTTCTTACTTTCTTCTCACATTCTTACTTTTCATCTCCCACAGTGGGTCTGTCTGCCAACTCTACCTTCCCGAGGTCCTCTACATGCATTTATAAGCTTCTTCCCATCACCAGCCTGTATACTTCCACTTTCTCCTTATCCAGACCTTCCTCTACATTTTGGCCAGGGTCGTATTTCTAAAAATGTATTTCTCATCATGGATAAAGTCAAAACGTTTCAGCAAGATATAAGATATTGTGCAATTTGGCAATATTTATCATTCTTGTTTTATTACTCCCCATTCACTACAGTTAAATGGTCTTACTCCAACCACAAAAGATCCACCCCACCCCAACTCCCTAAATGCATGGGATGGTTCACATTACAGTTCAATTATTCACTTATTTTCTTCCATAGGAGACTGTCATCCCTGCGTATTGTCACGTGGCCTCTACTACCCTCGAGAGAGAAACATGCAGTATACTGAACCCTACTCAGGGATTTGGGGCTGACCATGTGCCTTCCTTTGATTCACAGAATGTGGAGGTGTGTCACAAGCACATCTGAACAGAAGTTCTAAGTGTGACTGCAGGCTTGGGCTCGCCCCCTTGTTCTTCCTTTCTGCATGACAGTGGGAAGGCCCCACACTGGGCTGATCCTCTAACCTCTCCCTGAATGAGAAAGGCCTAGAGCTAAAGCAGCCGCACCTCATCCATCCTTTCTGTTTGCACTAATGAAGATGTATTTTCCTCTGTCTTTGCTAGAAATATTTCTATTAAAACTTCAAGAACTACTGAAACTCCTTTGTGAGGCCTCCCTTGAAGTTGAAATTTATAGCTTTCTGCCACTATTTCATAGCACCAATCACATTGTGTTTTAATTATTTATTTAGATATTTCAGTCTCTTCAACCAGAATAGACTCTTTGAGGGCAGCACTTTTTTCCCCTTGATCTCCAGCAGCTACCATTAATCCTGGCAAATACTAAGAGTTCCATAATTTGTTGAGCTAATAACACAGAATCTAATATCAAATGAGGGAATAAGTGTTTCTAGCAACTCCACTGGTTGGCAATCTTTCAAAGGAATGGTTTATACATTTTGAATGCATTAAAATTATTAATTTTGTAAAAAGTTACATAGCACTTATTGTGTACTATGCATTATTATAAGTTCTTTTAAAAATTACCTTGTCTTAATGGGGCTTCCCTGGTGGCTCAGAGGTTAAAGCGTCTGCCTGCAATACGGGAGATCTGGATTCGATCCCTGGGTCAGGAAGATCCCCTGGAGAAGGAAATGGCAACCCACTCCAGTATTCTTGCCTGGAGAATCCCATGGACTGAGGAGCCTGTTGAGCTACAGTCCACAGGGTCGCAAAGAGTCGGACACGACTGAGCGACTTCGCTTTCACTTTCACTAATATTCACAATAATTTTATGAAATAGTATCCTTATTTTCAGATGAACTAGCCAAGACACGTGCTTCCGTACGAGGTTGCTACAGTCGTATCTGACTCTTATTCACAAACATTTTAGTTGTGACATAGATGAAAGCAATGTTACTGGGCTCTTCACTTTAAGAGTTTATTGTTTAGTTTCTAAGTCATGTCTGACTCTTTTGTGACCCCACTGACTGTAGCCCACCCAGGCTCTCCTGTCCAAGGATTCTCCAGGCAAGAATACTGGAATGGGTTGCCGTGCCCTCCTCCAGGGGATCTTCCCGACCCAGGAATCAAACCCTTGTCTCTTACATCATCTGTACTGACATTCCTACTGGTGCCACCTGGAAAGCCAAGACAGAGGGATTAAAAAGTCTAAGTATATAGTGACAGACCAGGCATTTATTCCTCAGCTTTCCCATATCAGTGGTCATTGGTTCATTCACAAGTCTAGCCATATTAATAAGTAATTTAAAGCCTCAATTCCCTTAACATTAAAAAGAGGTAAAATTGACAACCAATGGAAACCTACTATATGACTCAGGGAACTATAACTATAACCCCAACTATAGATTGGACTTCTATAACAATCTAGAGAGGTGTGAAGAGTTGGGGAGTGGGAGGGAGATTCAACAGGGAGGGTGCATATGTATTCCTATGGCTAATTCGTCTTGATGTATGATAGAAACCAAGGCAATATTGTAAAGCAATCATGTTTCAAGTAAAATTAAATTAAAAAGCAATAAAGAGAAAGAATAAAACCATATACTGCCTATGTGAAAGTCTGCAGCACCTAAAGAGCAAAAGTGAAATGCACTCTACAAGCTAAAATTTTAATTTCCCATGTTAGATCCATCCCACAGGTCAGGCTGGTTTGTCTCTGAGTTCTCAGGGTTTCCAAGAAGTTCGAAATGGCCTCAGAATATTCCTTCTTTTCAGTTGATGGGGGAAAAAATCATGCAACTGGTTAATAAGTATGAAGAATGTAATCCAGTTTCTTGATGGAATAGCAAAGGCTAAATGGAAAATGATAAATCTAACATATGTGCTCTGAAAATTCACCTATTCACAGATGAATTCCTCATTTCTGTGTAATCTCTCTATATGTATTCCTAAAATGAATATGAGATGAGTTCATTTTTCAACATATTTTGAAATAAAGCATAATTGTATTTTATATGTAGGCAGAAGCAAGAACTTCTGAAAAATCCCATGCATTAAAAGAAATGTAAGGTCATGAAACTGAGACTATTACTGTTGCCTCCTAGGAAATTAAAACTGTACTAGAGGAAAAAGAGGAAATATCAGAAAGCACTAAAAAGGAAACTGTAATCCAATTTACTTAAATGAGTGTAGGTACCACTTTTGCCCATTGTATGAACATGCTTTTAAGCACGTAGTTCTGTATGTATTTGAAGAAAAAGCACACTAACCTACTGAATTATTTAGTTGACTAAAAATAATCTAAAATTTCTTAGTCATTTATTTATATGCATACAGTCTATTTTTTTCTCCTACCCACATGTGAGTATTCTCTGTTTCACTATCCAGAAATTGTATAGATAATTAGAGGACCTTATTATCTGTGGAAGCCAACTATTGAGTTAAGTCAAATCAATGATCTTTTACCCTCAGGAGCCTAACTCATACTCAGAGGGAGCTATTAGGCAAAATTTTTCCATACCAATTTTGTACATCTTATTCTATACTATAAATCTACTTCATAGAGATTGGAACAATTATTACAAGGAGTAAACAGTACTGAAAACATCTTTTAGACCTGATCTTTTATCCAAGAGGGAGATCCATTAGCAATTATATCTGGGTTCATAACAACTATTAGAAAATATTTATTTACAATGTAACTGTACATACAAATTCACATAAAAGCTATGAGTCCACTAGAATACATTTTTCCTCAATCCTTAGAGAAGATATATCAAATGGATTTATTTTTATGTAAATCATCTTTTGTGTTACTGTTATATGATCCATAATTACATATGATTGAGATGTAATGATTTTAACATAAATATAATTAACAATGAGAGAATGGGTTGTTCTGAAAAACTTTCTATGAAGGTCAATTGCTGTCATTGCAATTTTCTGCTTTCTTTTGTCCAAGGACCATTGGAAGACAGATATTGTATTTCCCTGTCAGCTCATGTTTGACTTTTGCCATTTATAGAAATACAATGTAAAAAGTCATAGAGGTAATGGGTGCTTCCAGCTTTTCTACTAACATAAGAAAGATGCAAGGGCTCTAATATTCTAAGTCATTGACATTTACAACTATGGGTTTGTTTTTAATACAGGGCAGTGAGCAATGTACTTAAGGCCTCAGAAAATGCTTTATGGCATACACTAAAGGTGAATCACTTTTTTACTAGATTTATTAGCTAGAGGAATTGCAATCTCAAGAGGAAATTTAGCCAGTTTTAACCCAAGTAAGTGCTTCTTACAGTTATTTCCTCTTGAATTCTCAGCAGGACTCAGGCATTCTAAATGTCCTATTCAGAGATCCTGATTTCTTTCCCCCAGCTGGTTTCTGCCACCTTGGGTACTGACAGAGTACTCATTAACAAACTAATTGATTTTTATTAATTATCTGTGGTATAATCTTTCCACTGTTTTCCCCCTAGTATCTAAGCTTATTAACTGCAAAACACACACACACACAACATAATTAGCCCTGAACAAACTTTGCAATGAGAATGAACTCAAACATACAGATTGCACAACCCAAAGTTTTAAGAAAAGCTATATATTCTATTTTTAAAATGCCACTCCACAAAAGTTACATAGAATTATAAATATTGATCTAAGCAGAAAGAATTGGAGAGAATCTTAAGGTAGCTCTTAAAATCAGTTCACATATTAAGATGAAATACACAGTTTTGTATTTAAATCATAACTATAAAAATATTAAAATGAAAGCATAAGTTAGATAACAAATTCTCAGGAATATAAGAGAACAGACACTTCTGAACTGCCTTTCTGAAGGTTGGCTACATCTTTAATAAAGATTTAAGTCAACATAAACTTCAATATACAATGCTATCATAAAAAGAACATTGTAGAAATATCTAATAGCCTCAGAAGGATGCAATGTAATGGTAGCTATTAAAAACATGGAGCTTTGCATCAGCGTTCCCATACTCAAGTCATTGCTCTGCATGTTTCTAGGTATGTGATTTTGGGCAAATTCTTTAACCTCTGTGAACCTTAGATTCCTTACTTCTAATATTGGGTTAATACCTAACTTATCAGGTCGTTATGGAATGGAGGGAGATGATGTTTAATGCCATTCACAACATATAATAAAGCTCCAGAAAGTGATACATCTGTGAGGACTATCATAACTTTATTTTTGTTATTTAGTCCTATATTTACTGATGTACACATATCAATGTAAAAATAAGCCAAAAGGAGATTTTAGAAGAAAGTTTACTCTAAATTTCTACTTGTTACCCAATATTTTGACTCTTTCACAGTGTCTAAAAGATTTCATGGTGCTGGTCTCCACCTCCTATAATCACCCACAATTCCCCCGTCATTCAAACAATACCCCAGGCAGCATTGCTGACTTCCACATTAGTGTCATCTTCTGTTGCTCTCTTAATCTCTTCTTGTAACCAGAATCACTATTAGATCCATGTGCTTTTGCCCCTGTAAATGTCTAGGCATGTGTCATCCGCACTATTTCTACGGCTCTTTAGGCTACATACTCCTTACTGTTAGTTGTACTATTAGGGCAATCTTCTGTATTAGGTTTCAAACCACCTATGAAAAATTTCCAAAAACTACAGTCATGAAAGTTAAAGAAAAAAACATTTGCTCCTTGGAAGAAAAGGTATGTCCAAGCTAGACAGCATAGTAAAAATCAGAGACATTACTTTGCCAACAGTGGTCCATCTATTCAAGATTATGGTTTTTCCAGTAGTCATGTATGGATGTGAGTTGGACTATAAAGAAAGCTGAGGGCCAAAGAACTGATGCTTTTGAACTGTGCTGTTACAGAAGACTCTCGAGAGTCCCTTGGACTGAAAGGAGATCCAACCAGTGCAACCTAAAGGAAATCAGTCCTGAGTATTCAGGAAGGACTGATGTTGAATCTGAAACTCCAGGACTTTGGTCACCTGATGTGAAGAACTGACTCATTGGAAAAGAGCCTGATGCTGGGAGAGATTGAAGGCTGGAGGAGAAAGGGACCACAGATGATGAGATGGTTGGATGGCATCACGGACTCAATGGACATGAGTTTGAGTAAGCTCTGGGAATTGTTGATGGACAGAAAAGCCTGGCATGCCACAGTCCATGGGGTTGCAAAAAGTTGGACACAATTGAGCGACTGAACTGAACTGATATAGTGCCTTTACTAAAATATATTTGTAAATGATGAGAAAAATGCCCAAAACCCAACAAGTGAACAGTTATCTTCCTCTGATAGTTTTTCATGATTATCATTCTTCCCTTAGAACTTCTAATATACTCTGAATCAAGCGGGGCCTCATATTTATAAACTCAAAAGCTTACCTTTTATATTCAAAATACATTATCGCCTGCTGGAGTTCTTTGTGCTTTGCCGTTTCCCCCTTGCACCAGAATTAAAGTCAGAAATATGGTCTTGGTTAAAAAAAAAAAATCACCTCCAAATTTAAGTTCATTAAATCATTCAACTAACATATTAGGAAAAGTGCTAAAGATTTAGGAAGATGTCTTACTCCCTTAGAAACACAAGGCTAGTTGAAACTATCAAAGAGTTGTGAAAGATTTAACTGTATGTAGACTTAGCAAAGTGCAACTTAAAAAAAAAGATACTACAAAGCAGGAAGAATCTAGTGACAAAACATGCTTACAGGAATGAACTGATTAATCTTAATCGAACATAGAAATGTGTTGTGGTGATGGGTAATGCCATTCCAAGTTACATAATAGCATCTACAAAGGCACCTAAAAATTGACAGAGTTCGGGAAATTGTGAAAAGTTTGATGTGCTTGAAAAGGATTAATTTAATGTGGAGGAGGAGGAAGGGGAGCTGAGAAAATATGGCTGATCCATTCAGTGTCCCAGATTCTGAGTTCCTACATAGGCAACAGGATTCTAGAAGAGATTTTTAATAAATGGAACAAAATGAACATTGGTACACTGTCTCTACAGAAAAATACTGTAGTTGCAATGTGCAGAAAGATAATGGCAGACTGGAGATTTGGGGGCAGGAAAAGAAATGAGAAGGCTAATTCAACAGGCCAGATCAGCAACAATAGGCAAGTTGGGTAAATATTTCCTTCATCTTTCCAAAGTACCTTGTATCACCTTTACACATAGTGTTCCTGCTGCTGCTAAGCCGTGTCAGTCGTGTGCGACTCTGTGCAGCCCCATAGACGGAAGCCCACCAGGCTCCTCTGTCCCTGGGATTCTCCAGGCAAGAACACTGGAGTGGGTTGCCATTTCTTGCTCCAAATCAAGGTCTTCCACCCAGGACAAATAGTAGGGTCTCTGCGTAGAATGCTTTCATGAGATTTGAGGCATTGATAATTGAGTGAGAAGATTCAGATATTAGGGACATTTCTGAAGTAGAATCAAAATAACTGGTTGAATATAAGATATGAATGAGAAAAACTAGTCAAGAATGAACCTAATGTTTTTAGCTTGGAGACAGAATACAGGACAAGGGTTACATTTTGCTAAGTAATATAAATTTTATTTTACAAATGCAGAGTGTACATCTGTCCTGGTGGAAATATAGAAAATATGCTCAGGAGACAGATTGACACGTGAGATATTCTGGCATCACTAGTAAACAGATGGTAAAAACATGATCTCTCCCAGTGGATGAGATCCTACAGAGTGACCATGTGAAGAAAAACCCAGAACAACCCCAGAAATTATCTGTATTTAAACAGCATATATATATGTTTATATGCTGTATTTAAACAGCATATATATGTTTATGTATATATATATGTTTATATATAAACAGTGAACAAACGTGAAGTTGCTCAATCATGTCCAACTCTTTGTGACCCCATGGACTGTAGCCTACCAGGCTCCTGTGTTCATGGGATTTTCCAGGCAATGGTACTGGAGAGGACTGCCACAGCACATAGGCGGAGTCATAAAGGTGAAGGCTAAGAGGAGAGAGTCCACCATGAGAAGCGCTGGGCTGGAGGAAGCACAAGCTGGAGTCAAGATTGCCAGGAGAAATATCAATAACCTCAGATATGCAGGTGACACCACCCTTATGGCAGAAAGTGAAGAGGAACTAAAAGCCTCTTGATGAAAGAGGAGAGTGAAAAAGTTGGTTTAAATCTCAACATTCAGAAAACGAAGATCATGGCATCTGGTCCCATCACTTCATGGGAAATAGATGGGGAAACGGTGGAAACAGTGTCAGACTTTATATTTTTGGGCTCCAAAATCACTGCAGATGGTGATTGCAGTCATGAAATTAAAAGACGCTTACTCCTTGGAAGAAAAGTTGTGACCAACCTAGATAGCATATTCAAAAGCAGAGATATTACTTTGCTGACTAAGGTCCATCTAGTCAAGGCTATGGTTTTTCCTGTGGTCATGTATGGATGTGAGAGTTGGACTGTGAAGAAGGCTGAGCGCCAAAGAATTGATGCTTTTGAACTGTGGTGTTGGAGAAGACTCTTGAGAGTCCCTTGGACTGCAAGGAGATGCAACCAGTCCATTCTGAAGATCAGCCCTGGGATTTCTTTGGAAGGAATGATGCTAAAGCTGAAACTCCAGTACTTTGGCCACCTTATGCTAAGAGTGGACTCACTGGAAAAGACTCTGATGCTGGGAGGGACTGGGGGCAGGAGGAGATGGGGATGACCAAGGATGAGATGGCTGGATGGCATCACCGACTCAATGGATCCAAGTGTGAGTGAACTCTGGGAGATGGTGATGGACAGGGAGGCCTGGCGTGCTGCGATTCATGGGGTCACAGAGAGTCGGACACGACTGAGCAACTGAACTGAACTGAAGATAAGAGAATAGAAAAGTAGGAGAAATGACTACCAAAAGCCAAAGAAAGTGAATGTCAAGAAGTAGTGAGAGGAGGTAAAGGAAACAAAGAACTTAAGAGATGAGATATGAAAATGTCAATTTGTAGAAATGTATTATTTCATTAGATTAAGTGTTAGAAGCATAAGCCTAATAGAGTGCTAAAATGTCATTTCATAGTGAAAAGGAAAATAATAAATATACAGAACATTTACAACCCAGTTTCATTGACACCAAAGATGGCTTTTCATAGTGGTCTCTTCATAAGATGGTAGGAAACTAAGAAGTTATTTTTAAAGCACGTTTTTTTTTTTAATTTATTTTTTTAATTACAATACTGTATTTGTTTTGTCATACATTGACACAAATCAGCCATAGGTGAACACAATCTCCCAGTGCCGAAGCCCCCTCCCACCTCCCACCCCACATCCTCTACTTGAAAATAAATAAATAAATAAATAAATAAATAAAGCATGTTTTTGTTTTTGTGTTTTAAAGGAACTTTTGGAGACTTAGATGAAGGAAGAAAAGAAAGTATGAAGATCCAGGAAAGATTAGACATATAAAATAGTGCTGATTCCAGTAGAACATGGGGGTTCAGATACACAGTATCTTTCTGAGAATGAAGGAATGAAAGGCATCAATATAAGGAAATATCTGCCATTGTTAAAATATGCAATGTCAGTTCATATTCCTGTGTAGATCCACAGTGTTGTGATATTTGCATTTATTATCCTTGACCAATATTAGATAGTACTATGAAAACAGACAAGAATTCACATTCTGCATCTGCTTAACTATTTATCTTAGACAAGTGGACATGTAATAGGTTTTCTGTCATTACCTGTGTGCCTGTTTATTTTACCTATCATGTAGGTTCTCATGTCTGAGCTCATTTCTGAGCTCATCTCTTTTCAGGATTTTCCCCTTGTACAAAGAACATTTGTCCTTTGTTCAACTTTGGTTATGAGGAAAACACAAAGTAAAGTTATCTGTGTGGCAATGCCTAAAAAGTGAGAATGCCCTTTCTCTCTCTCCTTTGATCAATGTTTTATTCCATCAGTGTTGATTTCTACTTGTCAAGAAAGAGCACTGGATAAATTTTTACCAGCAAATTGATTGATTGATAATAATTTAATGAGATGCCAGTAGGGAGCAGAGTTTTAACTTAGAAAGTGATTCTTTAGTGATGAAGTTGCAGGTAGTACAAGATAATGGGAATAACACCCACATGGTTGTATTTCCCAAACAACCCACAGAAATCACTAGTCTACTTATATAGAAAGTTGGGCCCGAATGCAATTACACTTCAACTTAAATCTTTAGACATATCAGGGTATAATATAAAATATTTATTTTATATAAATATTTATGTCAATACAAAGTATCAAAAATGTAAAAAAATTGAGAATACATGTGCAGTATGCAGAATAAATATACAATAGCAAAAATCGACGGAGAAGGCAATGGCATCCCACTCCAGTACTCTTGCTTGGAAACTCCCATGGACAGAGGAGCCTGGTAGGCTTCAGTCCATGGGGTAGCTGAGTCCAGACACAACTGGGCGACTTCACTTTCACTTTTCACTTTCATGCATTGGAGAAGGAAATGGCAACCCACTCCAGTGCTCTTGCCTGGAGAATCCCAGGGATGGCGGAGCCCAATGGGCTGCCGCCTGTGGGGTCGCACAGAGTCGGACACGACTGAAGCGACTTAGTAGCAACAGCAAAAATCCGAGAGCAAACCAAATGTGTGACTATAGGAAAGAAGTTTAGAAATTACTTTGTATGATGAACAGTTCTTCCACTCAACAGTTAAGCCATTTAGTTATTCTCACAAGTCTGCCATTTATGGGTACTGTAAGATCGTGTGAAATAACAAAATAAGAACACTAAAAATTTGACTTATTGAGTTGTAAATGGGTGATTTTCTTAACTTGTTTTTTGAAATGGACATTTTATGATTCAAATAAATTTTTACAAATATTATAAACATTTACAAGTACAGAGGTGGGGCAAAATAGTTAGATACAAAGGCAGTATATGAGGTGTAACTCAAGGTTCAAATGTTTCACCAGGCTCCACTGCATTGTCCCTCTTCACATTAATTCCTACTTTTACTCTTTGCAACATCCTCAAAAGGACTGAATGTCAACATGCAGACCTGCTCAGGTCCAGAAAATTGTTACCACCTATGTGTATCCATGGCAATAAATTATGCTAAGCACAATTAACAAGTTTCGCTATATATATATATAAAACTTCTATATATGCTAATTATAATCATGTGCTCTACTTTAGCTGGAATTTTATAATATTTCACAGTACACTTAACCAAAATAATTGGCCTTGAGTCACATTAAAAAGTTATCATACCCCCTTCAACAAGCTTTGTCAAAGAAGCTGAAGACTGACAACCGGCCAAAGGAGGAGAATAATTTTTACAAAGATGTGAAGTGAAAGAAATGCCTGTGCATCTTAAGTTTTATACTTCTTAAAATCTAGTCATCCTTTGTAATCCCGTGCAACACACCAGATAATCTTAGAAATCACACATTCTACTCAGATTTTCCATCTAATTTAAACAAAGCACTTTTAAAATTCTTCGGTTGTAATTTGGGTTTGTAAGTGAATTTCTTTCTTTGCTCAGTGCCAACTACTGAGAGAATCATGGAAATAGGGTGTTCTATGATCTCCCACGCCCTCTGGTTACAGTAAAAACACTATACACCTTATGTAAGACTACATCAAGTCAGAAATTCAAAGCAGCTGAGTTGAAATGACTCGAATCAGACAAAATCCAAAGTATATTCCATACAGTGAACAATTCATATATTACTTGCTGATGACCTTTCATCTGATGTTGAATAGCTGGGTTAAATCCTCAAGATTATAAACACTAGCAAATTTTTAAAATGTTTTTCCTCATTGTTCAGTTAGCAAAGGTCTATAGGCTAAAAATAATAATGAAAATTACTGGCATTTTATTTCATTCTTAACTCTTCTAAATTTTGACTCAACTTTGATATTTCTAGATGAAAAGTAAAAGCAAATTACTTTTTCTGCTACTTTTTAAAAACTAGAGAAACTATGAAGAATTTACAATAGTTCTAAGATTCAGCTCTGTATACCAAACAAAAATGTTACTATGTAAAGATAGTTATATAATTTTTCAATAAATAAACATGGTAGGAAATTCAAACATTATAACCACAGACTATATACATATATATAAATAAGAAGCACAATTTTGAGTTATGATAAGCTGCCTGGCATTTTGTTTTTGCTTTTGTTATCAAATATAAAACCAAAGGCAATGATTTTAAACCAAATGCACACAAACTTCTCCAACTTTGTTCTATAAACTTGTTGAGAAGAAAAAGGAAAAGTCCTCAATAGCAAGGAAAAAGACAATACAATTAGAGAATATCTTAACAAAGTACTATGACAATTTTGTAAGACATAAGTAAAATTACTATAAAATTGGAAATAATGATCTATGGTATTCCTGAACCTCAGTTTACTTCCTTACCAGGCATGTTTCCTCTGCAATAAACTATGAGATTTAATGAAGTCATGAGAATAGGAATAAGCTCAAATGCTGGTGAGAATCAAAGAAGAGCAAAGAGGAAAATCAATGATTCTACTAGTTAGCTCTTTTGAAAAATGTTCACTTGGGCAGGGAGCAAGGGAATTAAATATCTACCTTTGTGCCTTTATCCTTGTAGGTCAGTTAACAGTCCTATCACAAACCCAGTAGGAACTGATTCTATTTTATGCATGAACACTAGTCAAGTGATATACTGCTCTTTAAATTCGAGCATCACATTCTTTTTCTTCACTGTGCTTATTTTGAAAACAAATTTACTACTCATAAAAATAAGCTGTTGACAGTGATTGAATGTCCACATAGAAAGACTGCTATTCACTTTTTTCTCTATGCGTTCCCAGATTCAGGCACCAACATTAAATAAAAAGGTGTTCCAGTATTTGTTGGGGAGGGAGGGAGAGAAATAGAGTGAGAAAGAAATGCAGTGGGGGGATAGGAGTATGCTCATTTGATAAAAATGTAAACATTTGCAAACTTCAGGGTAAGCACCATCGATGGCACTGTTATTTCTTATATTTGTCCTCTTTCTCCATTCTATTTAACAAATAGGCACAAAAAGACCTATCATATTCAGGAATTGGGGAGGAAGGGAACTTAAGCTAAAATGACTCAACTACTTCTCCAAAGGATTTGTCAAGAAATAAAAACATTCTAACCCCAATACTACAGAGTCAACATCAGAACGCCAAAAAAATTGCCTTGACTCTCCTTGACATCTGCATGACCCCTCTCTGCCTCCCAGCTATCCAGCGATTCAGTGGCTAGGATTCAAACAGTGAACTCATTGTACAGCACAGCTAATCAGAGTAAAGATTCCCATGATGTAATTTTAGGGACCCAGGATGTCTGAGCCAATCCTATCTGAAGCATCACAGTTTCAGCACAATTTTAGATGTACTGCAATTGCTTGCTACCTGTGTTTTTCATCTTCTGAAATACAAACTTGCTCAGAAATAATTACAGTGCAGAAGGAGTTTTGAGATCAGTAACTATATAGATAGGTACACATATATAAATGCATATACACATATACATACATGTTTAGAAATACAACCTGTATTATATACTATTTTGTACATAAACAAAATGTACTTTCAATGAGAAGAAAATAGTTATTAATTACTGGCTTTATTTTCCTTCTTACTGGAAGATATTAACCATATCCTAATTAACAGTCACGTACTAGACTTTCAACTTAAGCACCATATAAAGAGATGGATTAGAATGATATAAAAAAAAGCCATGGAAAAATAAGTACATGTATTAAAACAAAATTGTTCGTTTAAATCCTTCAAAAATTTTGCTTGTCATTTATTTATTAACTGTGTGATTGGTTTTCATGCTAATATTTGAAAATGTAAAAGATAAAATTCAACTTCTGTCACTGAGGGGAAAATCTATTCTTAGCAGTTTTAGGGAGCAATTAAAAATTTTAAAGATACCAAAATGCTCTAAAAGTGAGAACTTTTAATAAAAATACCTAACATTTCTAGATTTACTTATATGTCAAGAGAATGATGAATTGAGTAGAAAGTATACTCATAGAGAACTGAAGAGCAGGAGTAATTAGACATAACGCTGTAGGGGCAAAGGGACTGGGAGTCGAAAGACTTACCTTATTTTCTTCTAGCTAATGACCTTGGATGAATCACAAAACTCTTTGAGAACATGAATTATGTAATTTGCTTTTAAGGATGTTTTTTCTAGATGCATAATTTCATACATGCTGAAATAACATTTCAGGAAACGTTTAACTCTTCAAGTACTAACTTTTAAGATTGAATTTATCTGTATTCTATTTACAAAAACATAAATTACATCTATATTGTTTTCCTGATAAGATGAAGCTAGCCTCAATTGCATATTCACCTCAGTTAGGGAAAATCTACACAAACAACTTGCCAAGGACTTCTCAAAGATGCAATACTTATAAAATGTCAGTTTTTGCTTATGACTGCTAGAATGTGAAAAGTGGTTTTTGGGTAAGCTCTAGTTATAAGACTTAGTTTTCATGACTTACTACTGATAAGCTATTTGCATGATAAGATGCATTTCTTCACCTATGCACCTATGATAAGTTCATTTCTAGAAGTGGGTTGGAATTCAAGGCATCTTTATAGAAAAGCTGAGATAAAAGCTGACTGGATTTTTCTTGTTAGGCTTTACAATCCTTAACCATTTTAGTCCACCATGGAAGAGAAAGAATAGTGGAATATTAGGTCCGAGGTGTGGAACCCCAAGCAAGTGAATGTGATCATGACTGTGTAGACAGGGAGGAGGGAAGAAAGGGAGGTCTGTGAATGTGTTTTGGGAGGGGAAAAAAAGCAAGAAATGGCACATACAAAACTGCTTTCTTATGGTAGATTCATGAATACCACCTTACTAACAGAATATTAAACAGAAATGTCCCTTTATTCACCAAATTCTAAGCTTATCTTTATTTTCAACTGGTAGCAACTCTAAGAATCTGCCTCCAATATCAAACTTCAGATCAGTTTTACAAAGGGCTCTGTGTAGACTGAATTGATTGTAGTGGGTTTGAACAACTGGCCCTCTTAATTTGAGACTCTTGGGGCAACCCTCAATTTTTTAAGTTTACGTAAATTTCCAATTAATTTGCTCTTGTCAGTTGGGAAATAGAATGACCTGAAACTGAAATAAATCCTTTGAGAACACTATCAGTAGCCTTCAAGAATTATGTATCTAAACCTCAGTTTAATAAGGATTTGGCCAGAAACACATTTGTTCATTACTTATAAATCAAATAATCAAGTCAATGATTAGACCCATGTGATTCTATTTAGTTCTTTGACTTCTAGAAATACCAAACAATTGTTTTTGTTTGCATTAAGCAAGGACATTTTGTTTTGGTATAATTTTTAAAATACACTGTAATTCTACATTCTCATTTAACTGGTATATTTTCTTCAAAACATCAGAGCTCAAAAAGTATCAAAATATGTAAGATAGCTTAAAATCATTCATCATCTTAAACTGTAATTGCATGTGTTGGAGGCCTAGTATCAAGTACTTTTATTAACTATTCACATTCAACTTTTCAGTAATTTTTTCCCCAATATTTACAGGTATATTAGCTTTAATTATTAAAATAAATTGTTTGAGGGACTGAAACATTTGATTTCTTAGTCAATTAGAAAGTAAGCACGAGTACAAAATATATTTTATACAGCTAAAGGAAACTAGTTACCTGAAGTGAAATTGTCAAAGAAAAAAACAAAACACCTGTATTCGAAAAACATGATTTATGAATCCTAACATGGCATTTCATTTGAAAGTATGTCTAGTTTTTCCTACTGATCATTTTGCTAAGAAATTTAGAAATGTTAAATACAGGACAGCTGTTATTTCTTAAAATGAAATAAAAATAGGTGACACGGGAAAGTTGAAAAAGTCTTATTTAATGAAAATAATGGGTGAAAATAATATCTCCAGATAGGGATACAAGGAAAGAAAATTAAATGTCTCTTAGGAAATAGTCTGGTCAAGGAGATTATATCTATATCTTGTTTTATAGTACAAGCCAGGCTGAAATTTTATAATGAAATGACCCTGACCTGAAGCCTCCTTTGTAAATGACTAGTGCCTTAATTATTTGCATCTGTGAACTCAAATGAACATACTTAAGGATATATCAATATGCTCATAAATCATCTGCAGGCGATAAGTAGTCCAACATAGATAATTAGAGAATTTACGGAAGGCTTACTCCCTCTGTTTATCTGCTTATGACATTTGCGGTACAGCCCTAACAGCAGGATAATTACTAGATTTATTCATCAAACAAAATCACGCCTTCTGGGAATGCACAGTGACTCCAGTTTTAGGACTAATAAAGACATTTTTCACCAAAACTCAAGTACTAATTTGCTCAATAACTAGCTGCAATAAGCTTTTATGGAAGCACTCAAAGAAAAGGCTTGGCACCAGAGGGCAGATAATTAAAGGTGCAGTATCCCTATACAAAAGAATCTGAACAATTCCCTGACCATATTAAAATTTAATTGTTGAATGTTAATTGAAAAAAATATAAATCGCTTCTGTTCTCTGCATTTCAGTAATTATTCTCCTCAGATCAAAAACACATCTCTATGTCAAAGTTAGCAACAAAAGAAAACCTGAAATAAAGTGTTTTAATAGTTGTTATAGAATACCCCCATAAAAAAATAATTTATTTTCCACAGTAGTTATCTTAACTAAAGGCAGCATGCATCTGCTTTGAATTCTCCCCCCACCGTACCCACTCAAACACAGGAATGGAAGAGTTATGGTCACTTAACTTGGTTTTCATTAAAAGTTTCAACAACTTTATAAGTGATAACGGCTCGAAATACTTTAGTGACTTGAAAACACAGGTATTTTTAGCTGCATTTCCACTTCAAAATTCTTTGAAAGCCTGATTGTTCTATGCATTAGGTTTGATATTCACAAAACGAAGGCAGTTCAAATAGCAAAGCCTTCTTAAACCTAAATCAAGAGCTCTAATTAGGTAAGAGGATCACAGCCTAGCTTACTCATCCACATAGGATGTTGTTTCTCAAGGAATGATCGAGTCAGCTCAGTAAAATTCTCAGTGTTTATGCCATCGGTGGGTTCAGAGAAGCATTATGAAGTATTACTTTTAAAATGTTTCCGCCTGGGACAGTTATGGTTGTTCCCCAGAAGCTAAGCTTTTACTACACCAAAATCAGAAATTCTCAGGCCCTCGGGTTCACTTTCTGCTGCAGAGGAATGATGAACTACACAAAATGCAGACTTTTAAACTCATATTTAATTATTTAATGTCATGGCTCTTGGTAGAGCATTGTTGCTTGAAAAATAAATTGGGTAATTCAATTAAATGGCTACAGAAGATACATCATATCAGATGTAGAAAGGCACTAACCCCAGCTTGAACTTGACGTCCCACATCGCTTCACTTATTTGACAAATGGATTCTTGAAAATAATTGAAACACATGGCTGCCAGCATAGGTCAATAATACTTTTTGCCATTCAGCCTCTTAACAGCTTCCATTTTTCTTGCACTGTGCCATTCAGGGCAAAGATTGCATTTGCCTGGTAAATCATGCAAGCATTATTACTAAAATGGGGCTAAATGCAATGAAAATGGACTACATAAAAGTAATGGCACTTAAGTAAAAGGAAGACCGTCTACTAGGGCAAACACTAAATGTCAGAGTTAAATACTATATGACATTACTTCCATTACAAGCCCATATTATGCACATAACAAAGCAAACTCTCTAACTACAGCTGCACACTACATTTTCATATTGTTAACTTACAATGTTTTCAAGACAACTGCTGCTAATTCTGATTTAAAACAGAGCTATATTTCAACTATTTCAAGGTTTTTTTATCCCATTTCTCTTTTTGTGTATCATTACATTTCCAGTTTTAAAGATCAATACTTGGTCTATTTGAAAATACCTGGAAAAAGAAAAGGACAACTGAATTATAAACAAAGAAATTTAAAAGCATTATCCAGAGAAAAAGATTTTGAATGGGAGAGATACAAAAAAAAAAAAAAGAGGAAAAATGTGTGTTTTAACCAGGAGTATACACACTGGGAGGCATATTTTATAAATCTAAATTTTTAAATTTCAACTTTAGCATGTTAATGCACTCTAAGGGATCAAGAGTGAACTAGAAGACAAGGCAGATATGAAGACTCAAATACAGACAGATCTCTTGTGTTTTCCATTTGAAACTAGAGATTACCAGTTTCTTAGTATCTGTGGTTCAGTGTGCTTTTGTTAAGAAAAGTGCCCCAGTTTATCAATGTTAAGCCTTCAACAATTATTTCACCATCAGGCAATGCTGCTTAAAGAATGCATTCAAAAGGCCTAGGACTGACTCCTGGCCCAACCCTTGGCCAAGAGCAAACTCATAAATCTCTTTAAGCCTCAGTTTTTCCATCTGTAAAAGGTATATAAAAAATAGTTGTCACCTGCATGAGTCTCTTAAGATAAAGTATTTCATATAGTGCCTAACAATAAATGTCTCAAAGTATTGCAAATAGACAGATATGAGTTGATCATAGGTGTTTTCCTGACAAGAGATGTTCATAGATAAACACGGATGCATTTTAACACTGGAGTCCCACTTAAATATTCTCAGGTTTTGTTTGGTTTTTTTTATCCTTTCTGAATCATAAAGATCTTTTAACTTGTATTGATCATTGTCTTTCTTTTGAAATAACTCTCTAAAAATTACACTGCAACTATCAACATCCATAGACAGAAAACTTCAGACGAACCAAACCCATTTAGCCTCCTGTAGGAACTGAGTGTTATCATTTGCCAAAGTATATTAGACAATTCTTCTCCAATCAAGGTTAGGAAGTACCAAGAAGGCAAACTACTTTAGCTGCTCCAAGAATGTAAATTAATGGTTCACAAAGCTCTCCACCATTTAACAAGTCATTCATTTGTTTTTCTTTTCCTTTTTAAGCAGCCCTGACCCCCACCCCTGCTGCTATCATTCAGCTCCAGTACTGCCTTCCCTTGAGTCTTACTGCTGCTAAACATGTGTATATCTGATGAGGGTGGCAGGTAAGATTTATGAGAGAGACCTCAATCACCATTACTGTTGTTTTGCTAGTTTATACTTCACAAGATTTTAGTTATTAAATAAAATGATTCAGTCAGGAAAAATTTAATATATCTATGGAATTACATTTCAAAACTTTAGGTTTGTCTTGGGCTTTTGGTGAACTAAAGCTTTGTTAAAAAATGACACTTGAAACCCCAAAACACTGGAGTGGATAGAAAACAGAGTAATCTTATTCATCAGAACTATTCTTCAAGCAATACAAAGAAAAAACATGTAAAAATAGCTAAAACTGCAGAGAGAAAAGAAAGCTCACAAATCAGACACAATTGCACGTTTCAAGCATTGGGATGATACTCAATGTATTATGTAAACCAATAAAAATACCCTACAATTCACAGATTCATATCTGCCATTCAGGAGTGTTCAATAAAATTAACCTGAAGTTATGAAAATTAATATAGTTCTCCTATATTTATCTTTATACATAAAATATAGTAATTTTATTTAACTTTGCTCTGAAATATTACTATTTCTGTGCTATTCGCTGCTTACTATGATGTAATTCTTTATGTTCTTTTGCAAAAGAATCATTCTTTAAATTTGAAAATCAAAGACTATAAAGCAAGGACATTTACATGCACTCACAGGAATAAATGTTTCATTTCATTCTAAAATGGCATTCGTTATTTTTTTTTATAACAATACACAACCTATTTTTAAAAGATTCTCTAAAAGAAAAATCTAATGAGAAAATTTTCTGGCCCAAAAGCTTGATTTAGGCAGGGTATCTCAAAATTCTCAAGGCTTACTGTTCTCAATTAAGGATTATGGAAACAATCCTGGTAAGCCTAAAGGGTTTTGAATTGTGCTTGTAGAACATTAAGCAAACATGGGTATCTCCAGATTCACAAAGCTCCAATAAAACTATGTGCATATAATTAGATCAATCAACAGGAACCATTATGAAATATATGTCAGCATAGGACTCATAACAAGCAGATATATAGAAAGAATTAACTCTATCCACCTAAGGCCTAAAACACTCAATACACAGACATCACTTAAATCAATAATAGTATTAAATCTATTAATGAGGTGTGGGATAAATATTTTTTAAAACCAGGGAAATATATTACTCTTTCTATTTTAATGTACTTTGTACTAATAAATGAGAAAAGTAATGGAGTTTATACAGTTTAGGTGTCTTCCAATGAAGTCTTTCTTTACTAGACAAAATACTAAATGCTACCATTGCTACGTGTAAAAACAAAAAAATTTTACACCAAAAGGGTGAGGTGAGAGGAAACAAGCTTTTACTTTAAAATTAGGCAAAATAAAAAGAAAGAAGAGGCTAATTACATTAACAAGAACACTATTACCTCTGCTCAAAACTTTCTTTCCTGTCTTTTGGCTTATTCAACTCAAGATAAAATTAAACAACTGCAAGAATGCTTTGTATCATTTCTTCCAAAATATTACAACATTTGTGAGCTTTCATGAAGATGAAATCCAAAGTAAACACGGCACTTTGTAATAGAAGAAAATCCCCTTGAATAGATTTGACTCTAAATCCAAGAGTTTAGTGATTTAAATTTATATGTGCACGAATTTGATAGGCCTGCCAAACAAATACACAGGCTGGATGGCTTAAACAACAGAAATTCATTGACTCACAGTTTTAGAAGTAAGGAGTCCAAAATTCAGGAAGCTGCAGGTCTGGCATCTTCCGAGGCCTCCATCCCCTTGGCTTGCAACTGGCTGCCTCCCCCTCTGCTCACGCGGGCTTGTCTGTGTGTCTGTGTGCCCTAATTGCCACTACTTATGAAGGTGCTGGTCACATGGGGTAGGGACCACCCATATGATTTCATTTTACCCCAATTATCTCTTTAAAGTCCTTATACTGGGAGGGGTTTTTCAGCATTTGAAATTTGGTGAGACACAGTTCAGCCCAAAACAATACCTTTAAAATTTCATTATAAGTTTTTTACTAATGTGAGTCCAGTTAAAAAATGTCTTCACTTATTATTGTGCTCAGTCTTACAAACATGTAAATATTGGTTGCCAAACTGTAATGTTTGTCAGAATCACCTGGGGAACTTGTTAGAACACTAATTATAGACCCTACCTTTCTGATTCAATGGGCCTGCGATGGGGCTGGGAGTTTGCATTGCTGACCAATTCCCAGGTGAAGCTGATACTGCTCATCAAGAGGCTACACAGAGAACCAGTGATCTCGGACCACGTTTCTAACACTGTATTTGCAGCACTAGTATTTCATGAGATGGTAACAGGGACTTCTGTTAAAGAATTGCTTTGTTAATAGAAACTATGAATCCACACAAAACTATAAAAAGCTAAGAAACGTAAATATCTAAGTCATAGCAAACAGGTGGCAATTCAACATTCAGGGTCTATAGAATGCCTGAGGGAGACTGCAATAGATTAGACTCCCACAGCAGAGGCAGAGGAGGCTTCTTCAGAGGCAAAGGGTGTTAATAGCTGTTCAAGTTCCCTCTCCAAAAAATGACCAATAATCAAACCGTCTGGGGCGAGGCTACCAATGGAAGTGGGGCTTCCCAGGTAACACGGTGGTAAAGAATCCGCCTGCCAATGCAGGAGACACAAGAGACGTGGGTTGATCCCTAGGTCAGGATGATTCCCTGGAGGAGGGAATGGTAACCTGCTTCATTATTCTTGCCTAGAAAATTCTGTGGACAGAGGAGCCTGGCAGGCTACAGTCCATGGGGTCACAGAGTCAGACACACTGTCTGAGTGTGTGCACACACACACACACAAATGGAATTATCCTCTTAGACAGGGGTCCCCAGTCTTTCTGGCATCAGGGAGTGGTTTCATGGAAGGCAGTTTTTCCACGGCCGAGGGTGGGGGGTGAGGGATGGCTCAGGAAGTAATGAGAGAAATGAGGAACAGCAGATGAAGCTTTGTTGCTCAGACACGGCTCACCTCCTGCTGTGCTGCCCAGTTGCTAGCAGGCCATGGACAGGTGCCAGTCTGCAGCCAGGGTTAGGGACCCCTGCTCCTAGAGATTGTCACATGTTATTAGCATACTAATAACAGAAATTTTGGAGGACTTCCCAGGTGGCTCAGTGAGTGGTAAAGAATCCTCCTGTAATGCAAGAGATGCAGGCGATAAGGGTTTGATCCCTGGGTCTGGAAGATACCCTGGAGGAGGGCATGGCAGCCTACTCCAGTATTCTTGCCTGGAGAATTCCATGGAGAAAGGAGCCTGGCAGGCTATGGCCCATCAGGTCACAAAGAGTCGGACACAGTTTAGCGACTGAGCATTCACAACAAACATATTTACTATATTAAAATTTCTAAGAACTCCTATAATAAGAGAAAATAATGTAACTGTTAATTTTCTAAATCATTTTGTAACTCAGTTTTTCAAGTAACAGCTTTTAATATATCATACATCCTTGGAACCATAGGTTTAACTTTTGCAGTGGTCTCATATCAAATCAACATTTTCCAAACTGCATTCCCTGGAATACCAGTAATTGCTTCAGAGATTAAAGAAATGTTTTTTTTTATAGTCTGGAAAATTCTAAAGTATAAAAGCCTTGCTATTTTTACTTTATTTGAACATGAATTTTATAAGCTTCCTTGAAAGAAGAGTACATTTTATAATTTATAATCTATGTTTTGTGGAACCCAAACATTTCCCTGAAACTAAGCTTTATAATCACATTATTGAACTATAACTAAACAGATTTTGGAATTTAGACCTTATACCTTTATGTTAATTTTTATAATTAAACCCGCAAAGTATTTTTTGAAAGATTAGGAATATATGCATATATATACACATCCAAGTACACACATACACAAACAATATAACATTTACCATTGTCCCTGAACTGTGTTTGTGTCCCAGAAATCTGTAATCAGTAAATGAAAAAGGTGGGTAATCAGTGTGGATAGGGACAGTTTAGGGTTGCCATATGGAAAAGAACTAGAAAATACAGTTAGCAATCAACTGCATACCACAGATAGGTCATTTTCATTTAGAAATTTTTACAAATAAAAAAGTATGTTCTCAGGACACAGATATTTTTCTCCAATTCTAAAAGAGAGGATTAAAGCAAGATAAAATAAATAGAGCTAAATGAAAAAAATATAGCGGCAATTATGTTTTAAGAAATATGTTGGTTATTTTATATATTTATCCTGAATTGACAACCCTCATTTGTCTTGAATATTTATTTTCATTTTCATTTTATAAAGTAGAAGACTAAAGTTACATTGGACTTAGTTGCACTAAGAGAAAGGGATGATAAAAATCATACTCCTGGTATCAATGCATTCAAACCTTGTGAACTAAGAACATTCAAGAATTTAAATACTAATGCTATACAAAAATTCTAGATTCAATCGCAGAGGTGAAGCGACAAGAAAGACAGGAAGAAATAGAAAACAGTGGCATGAATGTCACTCTAGAAAAATCAAGAAAAGCCTTTAAGAGTATTAAGTCACTCAGATATAGTTGCTGAGAATTATACTTTACAGGTTCAAACCTTTACTCTGTTGATAACCAGTTAACTTAGTTATGTTACTTAAACTCTGCCTTACTTTCTTCATCTATTAAATATGGATTATGTTTGTATGTAAAAAACAATAAAGCAGCTATACAGATCAAATGAGTTAGTATAGAGTCTTGTTCAGTTGCTAAGTCATGTCTGACTCTTTGGGACCCCGACAACTGCAGCAGGCCATGCTTCCCTGACCTTCACTATCTCCCAAAGTTTACTCAAACTCATGTCCATCGAGTCGGTGATGCCATCCAACCATCTCATCCTCTGTCGTTCCCTTCTTCTCTTGCCCTCAGTCTTTTCCAGCATCAGGGTCTTTTCCAGTGAGTCAACTCTTGGCGTCAGCTTCAGCATCAGTCCTTCCAATTGATATTCAGGGTTGATTTCCTTTAGGATTCACTGGTTTGATCTCCTTGCTGTCCAAGGGACCCTCAAGAATCTTCTCCAGCAACACAATTCAAAAGCATCAATTCTTCAGTACTCAGCCTTCTTTATTGTCTAATTCTCCCATCTGTACATGACTACTGGAAAAACCACAGAGAGTCTAAATGAGATTAATTGCCAAATACACTATTTTTTATATTTTCTTAGAGATATGAAATGTGAACAAAAATATAATGATATTACTTTAGGTTTTTATATAAAATATATACTTTAAGTATAAATTAAATGAACTTCAATAAAATCAAATAATTCCACTGCAGCATGAATCTCAAATAAAAGAAATGGTGAGTCATGATCACAAATGGATGAATTAGGAAGCATATCTGGGTATTTTTAAGCAAAGCTGAGTAGCTATGATTTGAAATCTGTTTTCTCCATTTTTAGATATTTCTCATGAAGAGTTTCTTTTTTTAAGCAACGCTACCCCGAAGGACTAAAGATCATTACTTATCAAGAGAAAATTCTTAAGAACAATTTGAATATAGCTAATAATTTATTTTTTAAACACAGCAACCTACTAAGAGAGGAGACTAGAATCTCATTCTTCACTTACTCATTATAGATGATCTGCCCTGTTGAAAGCCCCTACTATGAGCACCATGGATGTGGCTATCAGAAAACGAATCATTCTTTCACCTAGATGCATTCACTCTATCCAAGAGAAGGGATGATCAATTCACAAAGAGCTATGTTACATCCCCAAAGGAAGTGGAGGTGCATTTATTTCCTTAAGATCAAGCAAAGCATCAAGAAAGAAGTTGAACTGCAGTTAGGCTTTGAGATAGACAAAGATGGAGAAAGAGAGAAGTGCAGATAGAAAGATCAGCACAGGCAGTTGCATGGGGAAAAGTATCCACAGGGACATGCATTGCATAGAGGGAAGTACTGCTTAAAATCAAATTCCGTAGGGAGTGTCAGAGGAAATTGTTTTGAACATTAAATTTTCTTAGACAACTCCAGAAACAGGAGGTACAAGCAGAAGACCTGGTTAACCTTGTCCCTTAAAATCTGTACTTTAATCACTTTAAAACGAGTTTGACTCCTGTTTATAGGAGGATGGAGGGAATGGAGTCATTAACCTTTAGCTTCAATGGTCTGAGAATTAAGGTGTGCATTGAGTTAGTAAGGCATGATTTGTATATAAAGAAACACAAGCTGGAATCAAGATTGCCGGGAGAAATATCAATCACCTCAGATATGCAGATGACACCACCCTTAAGGCAGAAAGTGAAGAGGAACTCAAAAGCTTCTTGATGAAAGTGAAAGAGGAGAGTGAAAAAGTTGGCTTAAAGCTCAACATTCAGAAAATGAAGACCATGGCATCTGGTCCCATCACTTCATGGGAAATAGATGGGGAGACAGTGGAAACAGTGGCAGATTTTAATTTCTGGGGCTCCAAAATCACTGCAGATGGTGACTACAGCCATGAAATTAAAAGATGCTTACTCCTTGGAAGAAAAGTTATGACCAACCTAGACAGCATATTCAAAAGCAGAGACATTACTTTGCTGACTAAGGTCCGTCTAGTCAAGGCTATGGTTTTTCCTGTGGTCATGTATGGATGTTGAGAGTTGGACTGTGAAGAAGGCTGAGCGCCAAAGAATTGATGCTTTTGAACTGTGGTGTCAGAGAAGACTTTTGAGAGTGCCTTGGACTGCAAGGAGATCCAACCGGTCCATTCTGAAGGAGATCAGCCCTGGGATTTCTTTAGAAGAAATTATGCTAAAGCTGAAACTCCAGTACTTTGGCCACCTCATGCGAAGAGTTGACTCATTAGAAAAGACTTTGATGCTGGGAGGGATTGAGGGCAGGAGAAGAAGGGGATGACAGAGGATGAGATGGCTGGATGGCATCACCGATTTGATGGATGTGAGTCTGAGTGAACTCCAGGAGTTGGTGATGGACAGGGAGGCCTGGCGTGCTGCGATTCATGGGGTCACAAAGAGTCAGACATGGCTGAGTGACTGAACTGAACTGAACTGAGTGGAGGCAAATATTTCATTTGATCTAAAATATTTATAAATTATAATTATGGTTTGTAGTCAATAACAATGAGGAAAATATGAATTAATGGCTAAGTAGGAGAACATTGAGAATTCTGTTCCATTATTAATATCTAATCACTTTTACTGATTACTCTGATTGCAAACACTTGAACTTTTCTTTTAACTAGGCCATTTCTTTCTAGGTATTATGTCATTTTGACAGACATTGAGAAGTTTTACCTGTTGTTGCTCTGATGCTTATGCTGTGGAATGAGTTGGAGATGATTATGGAGACCAATAGAAAGTTAAAATCAAAGGATTTGCACTTCATTTTGAAAGCCTGAATAGTGTCATGGGTCCTCATTATATTGCAGAAACTTATTTTCCACTAGTTTAAAAAAAGTGGAACACACTATTATTATGAATAACACTCTGAACAGAGATTTCTTTAAAATGCATAAAAATAGCATGGGAACAGAATTTGCATACATAAAATAAAATGAGGGGAATTAAAAATGTGACAACAGAAGTACACAAATATCAAAGTATCCAAAAGTATAGCTCTCTACTCGGCTTCTTCAGCCGTCACAAACATGTATGAGAGGAAACAAGTAAAATTATCATAAGTGACGACCATTTATATAATTGCATACAAATAAAACCTTCTAATATTACAGAATTTTCAGGAGGGTAGTCTCAAGAATCCTTGATGATTTTACATACACACTCACACACACACACACACACACACACATACACACACATTCATACCTTGTTCTGTTACTCTTATAACATTACCACAAACCTAGAGACTAAAGCACATCGCTAATATTTATCGTAAACTTCAGAAGTCCAACATGGGTTTCAACCTGTGTAAAATTCAGGTGTTGGCCCAAATGTCTCTTTTGGGGAGGCTCCAGGGGTTCATTGCCTAGGTTTTTGAGCTTCGAGAGCCTTCTCACATTCCTTAACTTTCAGTCCCTTCCCATCATGAAAGCCAGCAACTGCACCTCTGACTTCTGCTTCCATCAGTACATCTCCTTCTCTGACTGCCCTGCCTTGTTTGCTTAAAAGGACCATGTGGTTACACTGGACCTACCCAGATAATTCAAGACAATCTCCCTATCTCAAAGTTCATCATTTAATCATATCTGCAATGTAAAGTAACATCCTCACAAGTGCTGAATACAAGATGTGGACATCTTTGGGGATCATTATGACACCTACTAGAGCTCCTACAGAGAGCTTTACCATTCTGCCCTCTACTCTTTAACTCCTAATACCTGCCTTAAAATAACTCACTTGGACTTTTGCCTCAACCACTAGTCTTATGTTGTCCTTATCCAGATCACAAGAAAAGCCTGAGCTAAATGCTCTATGCAAGTTCTTACCTTCTCTGACTACACTCTTACACTTTTATTTGTTGTCTCTTCCCTTTTCCTTAAACTTTCTTTCTCTGGAATTCCCATGCTGCCCTTTTATTTTTACTCCAAATTTTTCATTGATCTTCCATAGTTGTTTTTTTTTTTTCCATGAACTCCTCTTCTTTCTCTCAATGCTGGCTATTTGCCTTTACTTTGTCCTAACTCTACCTATTTTCATCTGCTCTCATGACCTTATCTATGTGCAAGACTTCTATAGAGATCAGTTCCAAATCTCTGTCTTTCATTTATACCACTCTCCTAAATTGTGTAATCAAACCACTTGTTCATTTGAATGGTGGAAGAGAACTTTAAAGCCAACACATCCAAGTGTAGATAATCATTTAAGGGAGCCAAGCCACAACTCTTCCCCTTCAGCCCTCTCCTCCCCTCTTCATTTTTGGACTAACAGCAATATTCTCTTCTTCCTCACCAACCCAGATAATATGGAATCATTCTTGACATATCTCTCTCCCTTTAAGACTTATGTGTACTCCTGCCACATAAGCATCAAGTCCTCCTGTTTTAATTTTTTTTTAATTATTAAATTTGTTTTTTTAATTACAATACTGTATTTGTTTTGCCATACATTGACACGAATCAGCCGTAGGTGAACACAATCTCCCAATGCCGAAGCCCCCCCCACCCTCCCACCCCACATCCTCTACTTGAATCATCCTGTGCATCAGCCCCATGCATCCTGCATCCTACATTGAACATAGATTGGTGCTTCGTTTCTTACAAGAAAATATACATGTTTCATTGCCATTCTCCCAAACCATCCTACCCTTTCCCTCTCCCTCAGAGTCCAAAAGTCCACTCTATACCTCTGTGTCTCTTTGTTGTCTCACATATAGGGTCATCATTACTGTCTTCTAAATTCCATATATATGTGTCAGTATACTGTATTGGTGTTTTTCTTTCTGGCTTACTTCACTCTGTATAATCGGTTCCAGTTTCATCCATCTCATTAGAACTGAGTCAAATTTATTCTTTTTAAGGGCTGAGTAGTATTCCATTGTGTGTATGTAATTTCTTAATATTAATATTTCTTGGATCTAGTCCATCTTCACTATATTCTTAGTCACTGCCTTACTTCTGGTCATAGTTACCTATTTTATTTGTTGATTTCACATATTCATATCTAGTTCTTTGTCTCCAGCTTTAACTCCAAGTAATCCCAGCCTTCATATGGTTACCAAAACAATTTAAGCAAATATGATTATCACAATACTACTTAAAATTTTTCAGCAACTTCTTAATCCAGTTTCTTGGGCACATGGATTATTTCCCTTTTCATACTTCCCAGCTGCACTACCCTCAGTGCTTACCCTCCATAATTATTTTCTCTTAATTCCACTTTCCAAAATGTTCTGAAATGGAAATGAGGAAATATAAGAAAAGCAGACAATATAGTTTCTAGAATACAGTAAACATTCATTGAACATTAATTCCCTGTTTTCTCCTTTCCTCCTCCTCTGATGAGAAGTTTGCATAGAACTCTCTTGATCACTTAATGTTAAAGGTTAAAGTTAAAGTTTGATTTAGTGGCAATCTATTCATCAGAGTCAATTCAGTACATTCCACCTCCTTTGGATTTTATGAACAACATACTTCGTTCCTAGGAATAGAGTACCAGTGAAACATTCTACCAACTACTTAAGGATAAAGTTCCATATTATTAACATATCATATTCTGTTCCTTTTAATTTCAGTCAGATGATCTACAGCAGAATCCCTGACATATCACAGAGCAGCACTGTATACAAACATGATTATCACACGACCACGTGAAAAGGGATTTCTACTCACAGAAGTTTTTTTCTTTTTCTTTTTTAAAATTTACTCTTAAAGATTCCATCACCTTCAAAACAGGACATTTTGTTTCTTAACATGGCCTTTGGAATCCCTACAACCCACAGATTGAACTCTTATATCATGTCACTTCCGGTCTTTTCTCATCCCCTCCATCATCAGCATTCTGATTCACTCACAGCCTGGCGCCTCTTCTCAACTCAGCAACCAGAATGCTCCTCTTAAAGCATAAATGTACACTTCTTTATCCCTCTGCTTGTGAACTCCCTCTCTGAATAAAAGTGTGGTTTTTACACAACCTGCCAGGATTGACAAGATCCAACCTCTGGTCCCGTCTACTATTTTTTCTCCCACACTCTTTGTGGCAGCCCTTCCGTTCTCCTCACTTTTCCTAACACAGGCCAAGCTCCTTGGATGAGGGCATTTCTCCTCTCTTCTGCTCCAGGGATCAGTTCCTGTCCTCCTTCAGGTTCTTTGCTTGAGTATCACTTTCCAACCATCCTTCTCCAACCACTCTGTTAAAAGCTGAAACTTCATATTTTTATCACCTGCTTCACCTTTCTCCCTAACCAGGGCAACACTTTCATTTTATTCCAAAATATATCTCTGTCTTCTCCTTATTAGACAATGAGACTAGGAGGATAGGAAACTTTGTTATTTTTGTTCACCGTATCATTAGTGAGCACCCCAAAAGTGCCTGACACATAGTTGGTATTAAGTGAGCATTAAGGAAATAAATTTCTGTGATATTCTGTAGAGACTTAGCTTTCACTTTCACTTGACATTAAGCTTTTCAATTTATTTTTGGTTATTGTGATAGGCATGGGAAGTTTATCAGGACAGCACAGATGAGTCTAATGGGAAGGAAATAAACTTCATATTTTTGCCCAGAGCTGTTCTTCAATGACATTGTCCTGATAGTATAATCCAGGGATTCAGTACCAGATTTTAAAAATAAAATTAAAAGACATCAGATCAGTTTCATGGGTGCATTAACATTTATGGGACAAAAGTCCATAAAGAAAGGGTATTTCATACTCCTAGTCACAGAAAGATGAACAATGATTTTTCAGAGATCTTGATAGTGTATGAATTACAATATGTTGAGCCAGTATGGTAGTAAAAACTTGCTACAGGGACTTCCCATAAGGGATGATAATCAAGTTATAGGTTTTAATATATTTGACAACTTACGTCTATGTGAAAATGAAAAAAATAGATCTCTTTAGATATTAAATATCTCTGTGAATATTCATAAAGCAAAATATTTAAAATTTTTGTATGAATTCTTCTCTCTATAAAATTATTCTTAAGTTATAGACAGGACTTTTTTCTGCATGTACTATACCAAATACGTTGTTGATGTTGTTGTTCAGTCACTAAGGCATGTCCAACTCTTTGCAACCAAATGAACTGTAACATGCCAGGCTCCTCTGTCCTTCACTACCTTCTGGAATTTGCTCAAATTCATGTCCATTGTGTTGGTGATGCTATCTAGCCATCTCATCCTCTGCCAGCCACCTCTCTTTCAGTTCTGCCCAGCATCAGGGTCTTTTCCAATGCATCTACTCTTTGTATCAGGGGGCCAAAATACTGGAGCTTAAGCTTAAGCAATGGTCCTTCCAATGAATATTCAGGATTCATTTCCTATAGGATTGACTGGTTTGATCTCCTTGCAGTCCAAGGGACTCTCAAGAGTCTTCTCCAGCACCACAGTTGAAAAGCATCAATCCTTTGGCACTCAGCCTTCTTTATGATCCAGCTCTCACATCCATCTTGACTACTGGAAAAACTAGTAGGTTTTGACTACATAGACCTTTGCTGGCAAAGTGATATCACTGCTTTTTAACACACTGCCTAGGTTTGTCAGAGCTTTCCTTCCAAAGGGCAAGTGTCTTTTAATTTCAAGGCTGCAGTCACTATCTGCAGTGATTTTGGAGCCCGGGAAAATAAAATATATCACTGTTTCCACTTTTTCCCCTTCTATTTACCACGAAGTGATGGGACTAGATGCCAAGATCTTAAGATTGGTTTGGTTTTTTTTTTTTTTTAATAATATTGAGTTTTAAGCCAGGTGTTTCACTCTCCACTTTCACTAATGCTGACATACCATCACTAATAATCAATTTTCATATAATTTTCCCTGTAGTACTCATTCAATATCAAAAATATCACATAGGATATATTAATCATTGGTCAATCCTAACTAATTAGGTGTGTGCCTTCACCATCTAATGGTATATATTTTTAGTTTTCAAAAACAAAAGGATTCCAGGTAAACTAACATCTGAGAAACATGAAACCCCTACCCTTTAAAGTATTGTTAACTGGATAAATGTAATTCAAATTAGTACTTAGTATTTTTAGTTAGTAAAGAACCATATTCAAATAAATTTGAGGGCAAAAAGAGCTATAAAATGATTAAAGTAGCTTTTATAGGTCACTTAACAAGTTATGGGAAATGTTTAGTCCTTTCATCTTTTAATAAAAAACAAAATATTAATTCTCTCTAGTTAAGAATCTATACAATTTCCTAAGTACAGTGGATGAAAAAAACATATAGGCACTGCCTTCGACAGTTCTTTTTCATTTTTTTCTAAATCTGTAGCTTAAACTAATCAGATGATTGTAACAACATTCTTCTGCAAAATTATAGCAACTGTAGGACTTCTCATGGGGACACACTCACCTAAATGTTCAACTCTATTAGATATTTACAGATGATTCTTTTATCACATTACCTTCACAAAAGTATGCAAATAATGCCTAAATGGTTTATTGAATTCAAACCCCCATTGCTGAAAAAGCTAAAGTTAACTATTAAACAGAAAAATTTGTAATGAAGTAAATATTGTTCCAGTTCTATTTCCTTGGCTCCAAACATATATTTAGAACCAAAGGATAGAGTTTAGTCAAGTTTGGTAGTTTTAGAAAAACAATATATTTTACGTGTTCATAATCCCACCTCCAGCTTTCTTTTCCCATAGGTATACCTTTAGGGATTAGACAGGTTTAAGGACATTCCTGTTATCTTCTCTAATCCAAGTTTGCAGTTCTGTGGATTGTTGGTAAGTAACCCATACAGATGTGCTAGAGGTTATGAGGAGATAATACCTTGCAATATACAATCCTTTCACAATATTTAGTTTTGAAAAACTATAAATTTAGTGAAAATCTAAGCAAAATGTGAACATTAGTAAATGACATTGAATATGAAAGCATATTTGAAAAACATTTTCTGTTGATTATACAGACATTTTTAGAAGCTATTTTCCCTATGAATATGACTGTCAAGTATATATTAATATACCTATATGTATATATACAGATAGATTATTTTACTAGATTATAGATAGCAATCTCAGTTTCTTATAATATCCATATCATATTCATATCCATGTTTTATAATAAGGAATAGATAGCTCTGAAATACCTTGGTAAACCACCACCATTTGTCTTTTACCTGTACTTTGATAGTATCCAAAGAGGCACTGAAGGAAGAAGGTTAAGCTGAACTCAACATGATTATCACCTTATATGCCATGAAATATGAATTTTTAAAAAAGGGAAAATGTAAAGAGCTCTGTCATCACTCTCTATCCTCCTTCCTTCTCTAGCTGCTACAAAACAGTGGAGATATAGTAGAAGCCAATGGAGTCCCATGTCATCAGTGGGATCCTGGAAATACTGGCAGTTTTTCTCCACAGCATTCTTGACTTACAACAGGGTATGGGTAAAGATGGAAAAATTCCTCAGCCCTTGCCCACACATATCCTTACAAAACCTCAATTCTAGCACTGTTATTTAACTTATATACTATTTCTTCTCCTATAAATCCACAACTTCATGAAAAAAAAAGAAAAAGTAAAAATGTTAGTCACTCAGTTGTGTCTGTCTCTTTGCAACCTCATGGATTGTAGCCTGCCAGGCTCCTCTGTCCATGGAGTTTTCCAGGCAAGAATACTGGAGTAAGTAGCCATTCCCTTCTCCAGGGGGCTTCCTGACCCAGGGATCAAACTCGGGTTTCCTGCATTGCAGACAGATTCTTTACCATTTGAGCCACCAACAAATCCTCGACTTTATGGCTGCAAAAGATGCAAATTAAAAACTGGTAGTGAAGAGGAACTAAAAAGCCTCTTGATGAAAGTCAAAGTGGAGAGTAAAAAGTTGGCTTAAAGCTCAACATTCAGAAAATGAAGACCATGGAATCTGGTCCCATCACTTCATGGCAAATAGATGGGGAAACAGTGGAAACAGTATCAGACTTTATATTTTGGGCTCCAAAATCACTGCAGATGGTGACTGCAGCCATGAAATTAAAAGATGCTTACTCCTTGGAAGAAAAGTTATGACCAACATAGATAGCATATTCAAAAGCAGAGATATTACTTTGCCGACTAAGGTCTGTCTAGTCAAGGCTGTGATTTTTCCTGTGGTCATGAATGGATGTGAGAGTTGGACTGTGAAGAACGCTGCATGCCAAAGAATTGATGCTTTTGAACAGTGGTGTTGGAGAAGACTCTTGAGAGTCCCTTGGACTGCAAGGAGATCCAAGCAGTCCATTCTGAAGGAGATCAGCCCTAGGATTTCTTTGGAAGGAATGATGCTAAAGCTGAAACTCCAGTACTTTGGCCACCTTATGCTAAGAGTTGACTCATTGGAAAAGACTCTGATGCTGGGAGGGATTGGGGGCAGGAGGATAAGGGGACGACAGAGGATGAGATGGCTGGATGGCATCACTGACTCGATGGACATGGGTTTGTGTGAACTCCGGGAGTTGGTGATGGACAGGGAGGCCTGGCGTGCTGCGATTCATGGGGTCACAAAGAATCGGACACAACTGAGCGACTGAACTGAACTGAAAGCTTTTTTGTTGTGGTGGTCCCTTTCCAGCGTTCAAGATGTCAAAGCAAGGTTGTGGTGGGTCCTCTGGTGCGAAATTCCAGACTTTCTTGAGTCTTCCAGTTGAGGCACTGATCAACTGTGCTGACAACACAGGAGCCAAGATCTGTATATCATATCGGTGAAGGGACGACTGAATAGACTTTCTGCTGCTGGTGTGGGTGACATGGTGATGGCCACAGTCAAGAAAGGGAAAGCAGAGCTCAGAAAGAAGGTACATCCAGCGGCGGTAGTTCAGCAATGAAAGTCATACTGTAGAAAAGATGGGGTTTTTTTTTTATTTTAAAGATAATGCTGGGGTCATAGTAAACAATAAAGGCAAGATGAAAGATTCTGCCATCACAGGATCAGTTGCAAAGGAATGTGCTGAGTTGTGGTCCAGGATTGCTTCCAATGCTGGCAGCATTGCATAATTCTTTGATGCATTTGTAAAAAAAAAAATCATTTGCTCCCCTACCAAAAAAAATTAGTAAATATCTTTTGTTCTCAAGAAATTACTATTTAAACAGTAACATGAAGATACATTAAGGGATTGAGGTCCTAGAGTAAGAAATAAAAAGCAAAGTCAAACTAAGTATTTAACGGAGAATCTCATACAGAGACTTACAAAGTCTCTGTAGGCAGAATGTAGGGAAGTCACAGGTTAGTGCAGTAACCAGGGGCTACAGTACTAACAAAACACCTGCCCCTCACCCCACCCTTAGGCCTGAGAGAGCGGGAAGAGGACAATTACCAGAACCAGGTGAGACAGAAAGAGGTCTGTGGGGCACGGCCACCCAGAAGGAGGAAGCGCCTGAGATGAAGGGATGCTGACAGCCTCAGACAGACCTATGGCATGTACTGTGGCAGAAACTCTCCAAACAAAAAGAAAAGCTCTGGTCTAAGAGAATGTACAACCTCTAAAATTATGAAAGATTTAATTGACGAACATTGTTTTTAAGAAAAAGTTGAATGCATTGAATGTTTTCAAAAATTCAGTAAAAAAATAATTTAAAAATAAGAAAGAAACTCTTTGAAGAGCAGATAGTAAATATGAAGTATTGTACAGGCCTCACTGAGGTGGCTCAGTGGTGAAAAAAAAAAATCTATCTGCAGGAGACCCAGTTTCAATCCCTGGGTTGGGAAGATCCCCTGGAGAAGCAAATGGCAACCCACTCCAATATTCTTGCCAGGATAATCCCACGGCCAAAGGAGCCTGCCAGGCTACTGTCCATGAGGTTGCAGAGTTCAGACACAACTGAACACACACACACACCACCCGTTGCACAGGCCTAAATCAGACTATAGTCAGTCAGTCAGTTCGCTCACTCAGTCGTGTCCGACTCTTTGTGACCCCATGAATCGCAGCACACCAGGCCTCCCTGTCCATCACCAACTCCCGGAGGTCACTCAGACTCAGTCCATCGAGTCAGTGATGCCATCCAGCCATCTCATCCTCTGTCGTCCCCTTCTCCTCCTGCCCCCAATCCCTCCCAGCATCAGAGTCTTTTCCAATGAGTCAACTCTTTGCATAAGGTGGCCAAAGTACTGGAGTTTCAGCTTCAGCATCATTCCTTCCAAAGAAATCCCAGGGCTGATCTCGTTCAGAATGGACTGGCTGGATCTCCTTGCAGTCCAAGAGACTCTCAACAGTCTTCTCCAACACCACTGTTCAAAAGCATCAATTGTTCAACACTCAGCCTTCTTCACAGTCCAACTCTCACATCCACACATGACCACAGGAAAAACCATAGCCTTGACTAGACGGACCTTAGTCGGCAAAGTAATGTCTCTGCTTTTGAATATGCTATCTATAGCTAATATTTATTGAGGGTTTTTAGGGTCAACCATATTCTGTCAGGCACATTTAATGTTTCGTCACACATTATACAACATTCCAAAGAAGTAGAGGATTATTTTTCCCATTTTACACAAAGGAAAACAGTTTGGAGACTTTAAGTAGTTGTCCAGTCCACACAGCTAGCAAATTGTGGAGGCAGGAATTGAACTTAGCTCTGACACCCAAATCCTATTCATTTCATAACAATATTATTGCATTATTATCCTTTAATTTTATGAAGTTAGATCTATCATACTTAGTAAGGACAACACTTATATTCTCAAATGAAATATATGTAAACGATAAATATTTGGCATTTTAGAAACTGTAATGTTGTAAGGTTACATTTTAATTCTAGAAATTTGTGGTTTCCTTAGCTTGTTTATCTGTAGTCGGCATCAGATTTGTTATGCCATCATTCAGATTAAAAGTACAGATAACTTTTCTATAAAACTGATCTTCTTCGTCCTTGGCCAACAAAGAATTATTCTTGTTTCCTTGGTAGCAACTTTATGATGATAGTAAAAGCTGAGTAGTATAGCAGGTAAAATATTTTTATTTTTTATTAAACAGAGCTCATATTTATAAAAACATGGTTGATGTAATACTGAAAAACCAGAAAAAGTAGATATAATGTGAAGATTTGTAAAATTTCTTAATTCTTAGATCCTTCAAAAGATATCATCTACTATTTAAATCATATTCTCAATTTTAACAGCTTTCGTTGGGCATATTATATACTCACTGAGCTAATACAGTGACGCCCAGCTATGCCAAAATATAGAATACTCTAAAATATCTAAAAATACTTTGGAGAATGGAAAAATAAGAGATTTTATTTAAAACAGTACATGAACTATTCTTGTGCTTTATTTCCTTAATTATCTTAAAAATTTTACATATCATAACATGACATGCAATAATCCATCAGTTGACATAATACAGCATAGTAAATCATGATGTAATAGATCGTTTGCCATGGCTCAGTGCTTCCAATAATGATGTAATATAAATGTATATGAAAGCAGGTTTAACACATATATTTTTAAAATCTAGCTCTCTTCAAGACTGGAAACACACTAAATATTAAGCACTGTTATTAAAATGTTTTCCGTCTTTTACAGAAAAGCCCAGTATAATATTCTAAAGAACATTTTTAGTTATATAATAGGATTTTAATCATTAGGCTTTGTAGAGACTTCAAACGTATGCCCTTCATACATCTTAATCTTTCATATATAATAATAAAAATCTATGATCTATGAATAATTGGACTGGCTACGTATAATCAACCCTCAATTATCATTTCAGAGGCAAGAAAGAAATCACATAGACAAATGAAATTCTCAGATAAAACAAGAATGAGAGAATGATGAAGTTTAGAGCTGAAGAGGCCTCAGAGATCAGCTACTCCAACCCCCTTATTTTACAAATGAATAAACTGAGCCCCTTGAAACCAAAGAGGTTTTTAAAAGGTCACAAAACAAGGTTATTTGCAGCTCAAGGACCAGTAGGTCTTCTGGCTCAGGATCTTTCCACAGTCCTACACTGGTATATTCCCTGGTAGTTCAGATTATAAAGAAATCTGCCTGCAATGCAGGAGACCTCGTTTCCATCCCTGAGATGCGAAGATCCCTGGAGAAAGGAATTGCAACCCACTCCAGTATTCTTGCCTGGAGAATTCCATGGAAAAAGAGCCAGGCGGGCTACTGTCCATGGAGTCACAAAGAGTTGGACATGACTGATCGACTCACACACACACATTGGTATACATCAGTGGCTCAGTGTTTCCTTTTCTGATTCTTTTCCCTCATGGTTTATTACAAAGTGCGGAGTATGGTTCCATGTGCTCTCTCTCTCTCTCATACACATGTATCTAGATCCATCCATGTTGCTACAAATGGCATGATTTCATTCTTTTTTATGGATGAGTAATATCCTGTTGCATGTATATATGTGTGTGTGGCTATATATATATCTAAATATTTGTATGGAAGGAAATCAGTCCTGAATATCCCTTGGAAGGACTGATACTGAAGCTGAAACTCCACGTTTGGCCATCTGATGCAAAGAACTGACTCATTGGAAAAGACCCTGATGCTGGGAAAGATTGAAGGCAGGAGGAGAAGGGGACGACAGAGGACGAGATGGTTGGATGGCATCACCAACTCGATGGACATGAGTTTGGGTAAACTCTGGGAGCTGGTGATGGTCAGGGAAGCCTGGCGTGCTACAGTCCATGGGGTTGCAAACAGTTGGACACGACTGAGAAACTGAACTGGACTAATGAACAGGTTTGTTCAGAGCACTGAAAGAGGCATTTCTCTTAGGAATGAAGATCTTGCTCTCACTCCCTTTTAGGGGTAGGGTGGATTTGGTGGCAACTTGTATTTTTATCCAATTTCTAGCATTTTCCCTGTAAAGCAGGAATCACAACAATTTTCTAAGTGTAAGTATTGATGTGGTTGACTAAAATGTTTGAAAGAAGAAAAGCTTCAAAGTAGGTATAATGCATAGAAAAGAGAGCCAGTTGAAGAAAGGACTTCCAGACAGCATGAGGATCCCTCTGAGGTGGAGAGCATGGATTTGCAGTGGTTGAGTGCATCCATGCTAGGTCGCTCAGTCGTGTCCAGCTCTTTGCAATCCCATGGACTGTAGCCTACCAGGCTCCTCTCTCTGAGTGATTCTCCAGGCAAGAATTCTCGAGTGTGTTGCCATGCTCTCCTCTAGGGATCTTCCCAACACAGGGATCGGATCCATGTCTCTTATGTCTCCTGCATTGGTAGGCAGATTATTTACCCTGGCTCCACCTGGGAAACCCCTTGCAGTGGTTTTTCAGTGTGATTTCCTCCCAGCAGCTCTCAGCATCCCTGGTATAGCTGAGGGAAATACCAACATTGGATTGATATAGAGGGAGAATTTTGAACATCAAACAGAAATGGGAAGGGAGGTAACTGACAAAAGAGTGATTGAAGTGATAGGTTGTAGACTATGTTGTATAGTAGAGCAAATGAAGGCAGGACTGTTTAATTCTAAGGGAAAAACAAGAGGGGTCAAGGCATTAGAAATCTTCACTTTGCTGAAGTGAAGTACAATTATAAAAAGAAATTTATCTTTAGTCAGACCACTGACACTCCAGCTTATAAATAATTTTGATCTCTAGAAGCAACATCTGGTAAAAATACACAGCTCTGCAGAATAATCTTAGGATCTGGTGACATCAGCCTAAGGCACAAAGACACAATCAAGAGAATGAGATGACAAGCCATAGACGAGGGGAAAACATTTGTAAAAGACACATCTGATAAGGGACTGTTATCTAAAATATACAAAGAACTCTTAAAATTCAACAATAAGTAAACACACAACCAAATTAAAAAATGGACTGAAGACCTTAACAGATAATTCACCAAAGAAGATTAACAGATTCACATCATAAGCCATCAGGTAAAAGCACATTAAGACCAAGATAAAACTACACACTTACTAGGATAGTCAAGATCCTGAACACTGAAAACACTAAATGCTGACAAGGATGTGGAACAAGAGGAAATCTCATTCATTGGTAATGGAAATGCAAAATGGTACAGTCACTTTGGTGATTTCTTGGAAAACTAAAACTCTTACCACATGATTCAATAGTCTTTCTCCTTGGTATTTACTTAAAGGAGTTAAAAACTTATGTCCATGCAATAACCCACAAATGAATGCTTATTGCAGATTTATTCATAATCACTGAATCTTGTAAGCAACTAAGATGTCCTCTAGTAGTCGAATTGATAAATTGTGGTATATCCAGACAATTGAATATTATTCAGCACTAAGAGAGAAAAAAAAAAAAAGAGCTATCAAGTCTTGAAAGAATTTTAATGCATACTACTAAATAAAATATACCAATATGAAAAGGCTACTCACCATAAGATTCCAATTGTATGATGCTCTGGGAATGACAAACTATGGAGATAGCAAAAAGATCACTGGTTCCCAGTGGTGGAGAAGGAAGAACTGGTAAAGCACAGAGGATTTCTAGAGCAGTGAAACGTTGCTGTACAATACTGTAATGGGTCGCTTCACTTAGTTGCTAGTTCAGTTCAGTTCAGTCACTCACTCATGTCAGACTGTTTGTGACCCCATGAATTGCAGCACACCAGGCCTCCCTGTCCATCACCAACTCCTGGAGTTCACTCAGACTCACATCCATCGAGTCAGTAATGCCATCCAGCCATCTCATCCTCTGTCGTCCCCTTCTCCTCCTGCCCCCAATCCCTCCCAGCATCAGAGTCTTTTCCAATGAGTCAACTCTTCACATGAGGTGGTCAAAGTACTAAGTCATATCCAAATTCTTTGTGACACCATGGACTATAGCCTGCCAGGGTCCTCTGTCCATGGGATTTCCCAGGCAAGAATGCTAGAGTGAGTTGCCATTTCCTTTTCCAGGGGATCTTCCCAACTGAGGGATCAAGCCCACATCTCCTGCATTAGCAGGAGGATTCTTTGCCCCTGAGCCACCAGAGAAACTATAATGGCACATACACATAGACACTACTGTACTGATGGATACACATAATTATACTTTAGTTCAAGGTCATAGAATTTATAACAGCAACAGTGAAGCCAAATGTAAAATCTGGAGTTGGAGTGATTATATCAATACATAATATAGGTTCATCAGCTGTAACAATTATGCCGCTTGGTGGAGGATGTTGATAATAGAGGAAGCTATATGTATGTGAGGGCAGAGAATATATGGAAATCTGTGTACCTTCCTCTCAATATTTCTATGAACCAAAAACTACTGTAAATAAAGTCATGCAAAAAGAAATCAAAACACACTCAGCATGTAATCCTTATTATATGAAATAAGGCAGTCTTTGGAAACTATTAAATCATAGTTTTTAAAAGTGCTCCAAATGATATGACATATCCATCATATTATGGCTTCCCTGGTGGTTCAGAGGTTAAAGCATCTGCCTGGAATGTCGGAGACCCAGGTTCGATCCCTGGGTCAGGAAGATCCCCTGGAGAAGGAAATGGCAACCCACTCCAGTACTCTTGCCTGGAGAATCCCATGGAAGGAGGAGCCTGGTAGGCTACAGTCCATGGGTTCGCAAAGAGTCATACACAACTGAGCGAGTTCGCTTTCACTTTCATCCATCATATTATAAGGTTCAAAATTAAAAGATTTAAAGTATCATCTGTTGTTGTTCAGTCATTCAGACATGTCTGACTCTTTGTGACCTCATGGACTGCAGCATGGCAGGCTTCCCTGTCATTCACTATCTCCCTGAGTTTGCTGAAATTCGTGTCCATTGAGTCAATGATACCATCCAACCATCTCATCCTCTATCATCCCCTTCCCCTTCTGCCTTCAATATTTCAAAGCATTAGGGTCTTTTCCTCTTCTTGTCAGGTGGCCAAAGTACTCGAGCTTCAGCTTCAGCATTAGTCCTTCCAATCAATATTCAGGGTTTATTTCCTTTAGGATTGACTAGTTTGATCTTCTTGCTGTCCAAGGGACCCTCAAGAGTCTTCTCTAATACCACAGTTGAAAAGGACCAGTTCTTCAGTGCTCAACCTTCTTTATGGATCAGTTCACACATCTGTACATGATTAATGGAAAAACCATAGCTTAGACTATACAGGCCTTTGTTGGCCAAGAGATGCCTCTGCTTTTTAATACGGTTTGTCATAACTTTTTTTCCAAGAAGCAAGCATCTTTTAATTTCATGGCTGCAATCACCATCCACAGTGCTTTTGGAGCCAAAGAAAATAAAGTCTGTCACTTTTTCCATTGTTCCACCATCTATCTGCCATGAAGTGATGAGACCAGATGCCACGATCTTAGTTTTTTGTTTTTTGTTTTTTTTTTTTTTTTTTTTTTTGATCTTAGTTTTTTGAATGTTGAGTTTCAAGCCAGTTTTTTCACTGTCCTCTTTCACCGTCATCAAGAGGCTCTTTAGTTCCTCTTCACCTTCTACCATAAGGATGATATCATCAGTAGATATGAATTTATTGGTATTTCTCTTGGCAATCTTGATTCTAGCTTGTGGATTCATTCAGCTCAGCATTTCACATGATGTACTCTGCATATAAGTTATACAAGCAGGGTGACAATATACAGCCTTGACATACTGCATTCCCAATTTGGAACCACTCCATTGTTTCATGTCTGGTTTTAACTGTAGCTTCTTGACCTGCATACAGCTTTTTCAGGAGGCAGGTAAGGTGATCTGGTGTTCTCTTCCCTTTAAGAATTTTCCACAGTTTATTGTGATCCACACAAAGGCTTTAGCATAGTCAGTGATGCAGAAGTAGATGTTTTTCTGGAATTCTCTTGATTTTTCTGTGCTTCAGTGGATGTTTGCAATTTGATCTCTGATTCTTCTGCTTTTTCTAAATCTAGTTTGTACATCTGGAAGCTCTCTGTTCATGTACTGTTGAAGCCTAGCAGGAAGGATTTTGAACATTACCTTGCTAGCATGTGAAATGAGCACAACTGTGCAATAGTTTGAACATTCTTTGGCATTGCCCTTCTTTGGGATTGGAATGAAAACTAACCTTTTCCAGTCTTGTGGCCACTTATGATTTTTCCAAATTTGCTGGCATATAGAGTGTCCCACTATAACAGCATCATCTTTCAGGATCTGAAGTAGATCAACCAGAATTTCATCACCTCCACTAGCTTTATTCATAGTGATGCTTCCTAAGGTCCACTTGACTTCACACTCCAGGATGTCTGGCTCTAGGTGGATGATGACACCACTGTTATTATCCGGGTCATTAAGACCCTTTTTATTTTTTGCCACTTTTTCTTAATATTGTCTGCTTCTGTTAGGTCCATACCATTTCTGTCCTTTTTTTTTTTTTTTTTTTTGGTCAATCTTTGCATGAAATGTTCCCTTAGTATCTCTAATTGTCTTGAAGAGATCTCTAATCTTTCCCATTGTATTGTTTTCCTCTATTTCTTTGCATTGTTCCCTTAAGGCTTTCTTATCTCTCCTCGCTATCCTTTGGAACACTGCATTCAGTTCAGTTCAGTTGCTCAGTCGTGTTCAACTCTTTGCGACCCCATGAACTGCAGCATGCCAGGCCTCCCTGTTCATCACCAGCTCCCGGAGGTCACTCACACCCACGTCCATCGAGTCAATGATGCAATCCAGCCATCTCTTCCTCTGTCGTCCCCTTCTCCTCCTGCCCCCAATCCCTCCCAGCATCAGAGTCTTTTCAAATGAGTCAACTCTTCGCATGAGGTGGCCAAAGTACTGGAGTTTCAGCTTTAGCATCATTCCTTCCAAAGAAATCCCAAGGCTGATCTCCTTCGGAATGGACTGGTTGGATCTCCTTGCAGTCCAAGGGACTCTCAAGACTCTCCTCCAACACCACAGTTCAAAAGCATCAATTCTTCGGTGCTCAGCCTTCTTCGCAGTCCAACTCTCACATTCACACATGACCGCAGGAAAAACCATAGCCTTGACTAGACGGACCTTAGTCGGCAAAGTAATATCTCTGCTTTTGAATATGCTATCTAGGTTGGTCATAACTTTTCTTCCAAGGAGTAAGCATCTTTTAATTTCATGGCTGTAGTCACCATCTGCAGTGATTTTGGAGCCCCCAAAATAAAGTCTGACATTCAGATGGGTTTATCTTTCTAGCTTAATTTAATAATAGTTCTCAAAATAAGCAAACTTTTAGGAATTTGTTGAAAATGCAAATTCTCTGTCACCCACCATGCTGCTGAATCAGAAACTCTGGAGGTGGGGCCCAGTGTGTTGTTTTTCAGCAAGCCCTCCAGATAATCCTGGTGCATACAACGGCAATACAGTCATTCAGTTGTAAACTGTTTCGTCCAATAGGTCTGCCTTGACTTCTCTCTAATAACATTATGATTTTAACACATATTCTGCTGGGGGCCAGCGTGAGGAACTCTGCCCATGGCAAAGGTCACGAGGAAGGAGGCTTCCACAAACGCAAAGGCTTGATCAAGTCTCAGGAAACCCCCTGTTCCCGAGCATCTACCCCAAAACCAGAGTCTGTTTTTTGCTCTCACCTACACCTTTGACTTTTCGGGGGACTCTCCCACATAACCATTTCTCTCGGAGAAGGAGTTGACTTGCAGCTCCAAGGCAATAAAAATTCCTGGGCATGACAAGAGTGTTTCAACTTATGAACTCTGAAGGTTATCTAGCCTGCCTGTATAGGTTCATCCAGCCACATGTGATTGTTTACAACCCCCAACTGTGAGAGGCATGAGATGTTTTGGACTTACTAAAGGCAAATTCTTGTGGGAAGTTAGAAATTATTAGTATAGTGGGTTGGTTAGGAATTATATTGGTGAAGGGTTTTTCATTTGTTGTGCCAATAATTGCTGCTAATTCCCTGCCCTGGGTGGGACAAGGGTGTCTCAGGTCAAATCTCTCTGCTGACACATGGTTGTTTACTACCTCTCAACCATAAACAGCACAGAGTTTTGGAGTATTTTGAGAGTCTTAATTAGCATAGGGCTTTTCTTATTATTGAGTCAATGATTGCTACCAGGCCTCCATATCCTTAAGCACCTGGGAGTATATTAATGTATTTGGAATATAGAAAAGGAAATATAGTAGTTTTTGATGTTAGCAATACTAGACTTTTTTAGATAATGAATTTTCTCTTTTGTTATAGATCACTGTACTTTGTTATAAATCACTGTGTCCTTGCTATGTAAAAATGTAATTTTATCACTATCTTAAGACTAAATAGATCTTAAGGGGAACACTGGTGAAAGGATTTTCATTTGTTGGGCTGATGTTTTGCTGCTAAATCTCCATATTCCTTGCCTTTGTAATGAATATAACTAGCATATAGGAGAAATAAGTATTAACCTTTAAGATTGATCATGTTAACCTTGGGTTAAATAAATTCCTTTCTTGCTTGTAACTCACTACACCCTCACCCTATAGGAATGCAACTTTATTTGGAGGGTTGTGCCTGATTTAAGAGAAAACACCCTTGGAAAAAATAAGTTTTTGGTTATCAGAAAGAAAGGGTTGTAAATGTCAGCAGGCAGAAATGGCCTGAAGATAATGTAAAACCCCTAAAACCTTTTTTTAATGTGAAGCACCTGATTTTGATAAAGGTCAGGACTGCTGACCCTCGCGTGACTCTGTATTCATCCCTATATGTAACAAAAGGTATATAAGAAAACCTGAAAAATAAAGAAATGGGATCAGTTCCTGGAAAGACTGACTCCCCCATGTCGTTCTTTCTTGCTCCCCTCCCCATTTTTCTGGCTGAATTCCCATCTGGAGCATGGATGCTATTCCATGCAAACCAAGTTATTCAGCCTCTTTTTCTCCACTAATTTTCCTACTACACTATCCGTTTCTAATCTCTTTATATATCTGTAATTAAATATGTATTTTTCCAAGGACGCCGACTCCGTCCCCACCTTCAAATCACCCTGGATCCACCGGGGCTGGACCCCGGCAATATTCTCTACCAAATCTTTCAATTAAAAAAAAAAAAAACATATTTCAAAATAACTTCTTATTCCAAGGAAAGAAAGATTTTTTTGTACTTCAGGCAAGAAAAACACTCAGTAGCTATGCAGCTAAAAACAAAAATAAAAAGAAGCACCACAGTGATCTGAATAAAGTTTTTAAAAACTAGGGGAAAAATCTTCAAATTTTGATGGAATACTCTGGGTTTACATATCTACAAACATAGCTGGCTCCAGTTTCTTCAGTTTTGGACTACTGTTAGAAATATTGCAATCCATAAAAGAAAAAAATCAATGACTTCCTTAGACAGTGGTACCGGTTATATAATTTAAACTAAATTCAATAAGTCTCAGAGGCTTCCCAGGTAGCACAGGTAAAGAATCTGCCTTCCAACACAGGAGACTGAGGAAATTCAAGTTCAGAGTCAGGAAGATCCCCTGGAGTAGAAAATGGCAACCCACTCCAGTATTCTTGCCTGGAAAATTCCACGGATAGAGGAGCCTGGTGGTCTACAGTCCTTGATGTCGCAAAGAATCAGACACGACTGAGCACACACACATGTAACAAGTCCCAGGATTAATAAAACAGAAGCACTTGCTGGAAATTTCCTGGGCCCTGACTCCCAGGTGAAGTCTGCAACGAAATCATCAGGAGTTATTCATTACACTTAAAGAACTCTGGCGATCATAGGGAACAAGAAAGGGAAAAGAGAGGAAGAGACAAGGGGAGGGAAAGAGAAAGAAACACAGAGAAGAGAGGATGGATGTGATGACTCTTTGTGACCCCATGGACTGTAGCCCACCAGGCTCCTCCCTCGATGGGATTCTCCAGGCAAGGTACTGGAGTGGGTTGCCATTTCCTTCTCCAGGGGATCTTCCCGATCCGGGGATTGAACCCGGTTCTCTTGCATTCCAGGCAGAAGCTTTAACATCTGAGCCACCAGGGAAGCCCCACAAGAGAAAATGACTGAACTGTAAAGTTGCTTGCTGAGACCTGGGAGAAAGACCACACTCCCAAGGCTTAGATTTCCTATAAAGATAAGTTAACAGTTCAAGAAAACTGAGCGACACTGTTGTGATGGCATGATGAACAACATTCTGACTTCTTATTAAGTTATACATTCTGCTTTTTCTTGTTTCAGCAAATAAAGCTCAAGATTGCAAGACAAAATTGAAATATCCAACATAAAATTTTCTACTTTTACTTTTCCCTGGAATCTCCTTCTTTGAACCGAGTAAGAGTAATGTATAAGTAAGCAAGATTCCATAGTAAGAACTGATTCCTAATAAATTTCTCTCAGTAAATAACTATACATCACATTGAGTGGGAATTAAAGTGAATGAACCAGTTCCTGAGGAAAGAAAAGGGCAATAAAAAAAGCAACTGTTTCAAGTCCCTTACAAGCTAAAAACATTTCAATTAAAACATTTATTTTAGAATGAAATGCAGCAAAAAAAAATTTTCACTACTGTTTACTTTAAACTTGCAGGTATAGTAATATGTTTTGATTGCAATTTTTCAGATTAATTACTATGAGGTTAAAATCAAATAGAATATTTAATATCAAATTTAGAATGCCATTCTTGTGACATGGTGTAACTCATGAACATACTGTAAACTTACAGGTGATATGAGCACAAAATATTAAGAATTTAATTATGTAACTGGTGGATAAGTTATTAAAAATTATGAATTATTATGATGCTCTGTATACTGCAATAAAACTATTCACACAGTCATTTATACCATATAGGATCTTAGAAGCTAAGCCACAGCATTTGCATTTCTATAACAAAGGATTTCATCTTCTTGAAACATGTTATGGCATGGCCTCATTAATTCAGAAAAAGAAAAATACAATTAAGGAGAGTCTTCAGAGGTTCTAAAGTCATCTGAATTTTGGAGTGGTTAATGACATGAGTGTTTTTAGCTTAAATTTATCCTGTTGCTCTGTTAGGTTATACAGAAAGTATTTCTATTTTAATCTATGAATTTTGCTGCAATTCATTCTGATCTCTGTGAGAGAAATTTAAGACTCAAAATAGTATTGTATACATATATACAAACTATATGAAAATAAAATACATATATCAGTTTGCACTCTATATTAGCTAAAAACTTCAAAAACCTTTCATTTATCATGTTAAATTTCTATTCTTCTAGTTGAAAATAAAGGCCAAGTTATTTAGAATGTGTATGCAGCTATACCTATATCTCTAATATTCTTTCTTCATCTTCCTGGTGTGGAAACTTGTACTTAACATTTGAACTTAGGTTTCCTTTACATTCACATGACATTTTCAGATTTCACTTTTTGAAATATGTGCATAAGTTTGTATGTTTAACATATACTACCATATAAATATCTCATTTTAGAACAATATCATATATCACAAGATTGTTTTAAATCTCCCATTCTTACATGCTCTTGTTACAATTTACATACAGTATTCCAGTTTATACACAGTTATATCAACGCATATGTAAGCTACAAAGTTTTGTCACAGAGACCCTTGAAAGCACTCCTTTAACACACTTTCTTATTTTTCACTTTCTTGAATTAAAAAGAACGATATACTTAATAATGTATATTAATGTGGATAAGTTAAATATAAAACTGCATTGTCATATTAATGGACAAAGTTTTTTTGAAGTATGGTCAATTTATTGATTTGAGCGTGTAAAGCTGTTCCTATTACTTAAGCAGCTTTTTTTGTTACATCAAGGATGGTAATTTTATTGAGAAAGGCACAATAGAAGATGATTGATTGTCTGCTTTTGTCATGGAGATGAATTATTGTAGAATGCATACGTGAAAAAAATAAAAGCATTGTTCTCTAAATTGGCCCTTGATGCTTTGTTCATTTGAGTTCATTGTTCGGAGACTCTAGTATGAGCTAATACTAAATACTATAGTAAATAAAAGCATTTTTTTGCTGAAGCAAAATTACTTTCTTTGCTAATGAAACTCAGCTTTATGAAATAACAGTGTCTGCCAGTGTGCTACATTTAAAATGTATAATTCAATATATGCCAAAAGCTGAGTAGTAACAGAAACTTTGCATAGCTATTATCATTTTATTAAATTAGTAATAAGAGTGCCTAATGAAAAATGAAAACTTTTTATTTAAAACTTAATGGGAAAGCAGCTCACAAGCAATGCAAATTAAAAAACGGTACATTTAATTTTAGACAGTTGAATAAAATCTATTAAGAAAGAATATAATTGTCAGTAACCGTTGAATGACTTCAATAACTTTTTAATCAAAAATTAGATCATGATTATCAAATTTGCTAAGACTTTTAAAAGGATAAAGTATTAGAATACAACAAAAGTTTTGTCAACTGTTATGTCTTTAAAACAAGACATAAAATACTACTTTTAAAGAGAAGAATGTCATGCCAATTTATTATTGCTTCTTGGAGGTATTCTTTCTTTATATCTGAGGCATGGATAACATCTAGCAAAATTAGTGTGTTGTTTCATGAAGTCTGCTTTTTAGATAGATGTTAACATCAGTGACGATAGGATCTCTTTGGCTATGCTACTTTTCATTGTTTTTTTCGAAGCACTGTGATTTGCTGAGAGACAGAACACTTCATTCTAGATACAGCTATCACCTGGTGTTTGCTAAATCACTGTGAAATTCTTGCAACAGCTGTTTGTTCCTGGGGAAACATTCACTTCATATTGCGGCAATAAACTGATCATTGCCAATTAAATGCCCATTAATTGTGTAAGCAAGGATTACTGCCAGATGTTTACACTAGAAAGAAAAATATCCTTTGCTATTTATTTTCCACTTATAGCCATCCCTTTTCATGTAAATAATTACGCCTTTTGTCTTTTATAATATGCCACAAATTTTACTTTAAAAATTAATAAAATAATCTCTCCACAGATTGGATTCAATAGAGGATGAGCCAAGGCACATCATTCATATAATAAAGGGACAAAGTTGGGTAGAATCACTTTTTCAAAGCAAAAAAAAAATAATATGCTCAGACATTACATAGCGATTTAAATTTTCTAGATTGTTTTAATACTATATCACATATTTCCTAGAAGTTGTCTTTGATGCTCTTTGCTCCTTTTGAATAAACCTATGAATGTGTATTCTTAAAAGCTGCAGTAAACAAACTATCTTACATAGACTATAATGGAGAAGAAAATGAAAAGGAATCCTTATAAATAAAGCAGGTGGCATTTTTAAATTTTTAGTTAAATCTCATGGTCTTTGTATTTACCTGGAGGTTCATGCCAGCTCAAAATATTAAGTTCTTCTCCAGAAGGCATTAGTAATGAAAATGAAACAAAACATTTAATACTTTGTCCCAAGTAATTTATTTCTCACCACCAGAAAAAAATGGAAAATAAACATGAACCATATGAATGTGTTTATTACTTCTTTTAGAGTCTAAATACATGGCAAAAGTTAAAGAAACAAAAATTGTTTCCATGGCAATACACACCTATAAATCACACTTTTTAGAGAGGAGAGCTTTCAGAGAATACATCATACACATATTTCCTTGCAGTTGTACCTTCCTGCTTTCATAAGGAATAGCAAATTCATATATGTGTCCTCCCTATTAGAAACCCTGATCCCAAACCCTCGCACCGCCGCCATACAATGTATGTGAACAACAACGGGAAGATTAGGTGGTGCTCTGTTCCTCGCCAGATTGAACCACACCTCCTCTTTGGAAGGTGATCACAGGACACATTCAGAGCTGTGAAGACATGAATCAGTAGCATCTGGCTCCTTAAATATCTCCGCAGGCATTTGTAATGGCATCTTTGAAGTTTTCTCTGCATCTGTCACATGTTTAGACTGCACATTGACTGCCCCAGCTGAGCACGATTTTGATTCTTTGAGACTTTGAATAGTGTAATCTGTTTAAGAATAAGGCTCAGGAAAATCCCTTATAATATCCATACACAAGCACTTTCATGATTCAAAAGGGGGTCCTCATTCCCATAACTGTTATTTTTTATGCTGAAATGATGCCAGCCTTTGAGTTAATAATACAGCCTACAATTACATTCCAGCTTTGCACATTTTTTGAGAACCTATACTCAAAAACCACATCTTGTCTAGCTTTTTTTTTTCAACCACTATTATAGAAATTACTACTTGAGGAGAAGGCCTTCGTAAATGTGATGTGTGCATAATCATCTTGGCACCCGATTATAAAGGAAATCTGACCACTGTCAACTCACTTTGAAAATCATTTTTGATTCAACCTATTGAGCACCAAGTACATCAAGTGCAGAACATAAGAATAAAGAGTGATTTGACTTCAGTGATGGTGTGAGTGCTATTGACTTTGTCTCCACTAAATTAATACACTTCTAACAATTAAGTCATGATGGCTCTTTAATCTACCTCCATATGTGTACAGACTATTTCCTACTATTAGTAGGTCCTCAAGATATATCAAACATCCCTATAAATACAATTGGGACTATTAAGTATAGCTTCAGTCCCTCCAGTTTCTGTACTTGCCCTATTTTAAATTTTTGAAGTGGACAAAATCTTCTTAGTGTCTCAAAACTCAGTATTTCTACTTTCACCAATTGAGCAAAGTATCTAATAAATTCACTGACAGTAGGGTAGCAAAGGTTTAACATTTTACTCTCCCTTAAAGTTTTCTGTTTTAACAGAAGACCATGAAGGAAAATGCTTCTAAAAACTCTTAGTTTGAGCATGCATATGTACACACAAACACTGAAACAAACAGAAAACAATAGCTGTCTTAAGACAGAAAATTTTTCAAGCCATATTAAATTATATCATTTTGGCTTTCATTTTCTCTTTTATGGGATTGCCCTGATGGCATAAATTATTTCATATAATTCATGAAGTTTTTTTTTTCCTTATGTATCATAAAGACTATCACAGTTAAATTTAAAAATGCAAACAAAAGTCAGCACCAGGAAGAAGCTGACAAAGTATCCCCCTACCTTGCTCCTGGTAGGTTATCAAGAGAAATTAGACTACTTACACAAATGAGTTGATCTATGGATTTCAATATCCAGAACCCTGGGGTGAGGCATAGTATGTGATACAAATGAATATGAAACAGCTGGGAGAAATGGGAACGATTTGTAAAGAAGAAATCTAGTTCAATTAATAGTGTCAATTAATCTGGAGAATTAATTGTCTTCAATATGTCCTTCTGGAATGTCTCCCTACTTCCTTCAGAAACAGATCACTATAGAGTATGTAGCAGCTTCTTGCCTATTCTACCAACTTGAGGGCAATTCTCCCTAAAATCTTAGATTACTAAGGGAATTATATGTGCCTCAAAGTTTGGTATCATGATATGGATTTGTTTGCCCATATTTGTGATCTTCATTATATGATCTTTCCATACACAAATATAATTTATTTTTGCATCTGTCTTCATATTTACACAACTGTGTCTCTCAATTCAAATTTGGGGGAATGGTTGGTATAAAATATGGGGATTGGGGATTCTGGATTAATTGCATGTCATGGACTCAAATATAATAAAAAATACAAAAATATCAAGAGTATGTTATATATCTTCAGACAATACATTAATATAAGATTAAAGTGAAGAAGTGTGGCTTCGCTGGTTCAGAGGCCACTGTTCTTCACAAATTAAAAACACAGAAAAACATCTATTAGGGACATATTTGGCAATCATGATGCACTCATAAATGATTAAAGGTACTTTTGTCATTGATTGGCAGGAAATGGCATGAAAATGAATTCTTTTTTTTTTTTTTTTTTTTAAGGAATAACTTCTCTTGATGCTCAGCCAGTAAAGAATCTGCCCGCAATGTGGGAGATCTGGATTTGATCCCTGGGTTGGGAAAATCCTCTGGAGAAGGGAAAGGCCACCCACTCCAGTATTCTGGCCTGGAAAATTCCATGGACTGTATAGTCACTACATGGGTTTGCAAAGAATCAGACACAACTGAGCGACTTTCACTTTCACTTATAATTCTTACTTTTTTCTTTGATTCCAAGCATCATGCCACTCAGTTTTTCCCTCATTTCTTTTATGGATAACCAAGAATGAAGTATCAATCTTTATGACTGGTAAAAAGAAACTCAGAAAACTAATTTAGATTAAGATTTAAATTATTAATTTAATTAAGAATTCTTATTCTAATTTAATTAAGAATTAATTCTGAATTCTAATTTAGTTTAGAATTAATTCTGAATTCTAATTTAGTTTAGAATTAAGATTTTAAAATGAAGTTAAGAAAAATCTAAGAGAAACATTTTATAGATTCCTAAGGGAGATACCTATTATATCTACTACTGTGGGCAAGAATCCCTTAGAAGAAATGGAGTAGCCATCATAGTCAACAAGAGAGTCTGAAATGCAGTACTTGGATACAATCTCAAAAAGCGACAGAATGATCTCTGTTCATTTCTAAGGCAAACCATTTAATAGCACAGTAATCCAAGTCTATGCCCTGACCAGTAAGTAACTCTGAAGAAGCTGAACAGTTCTATGAAAACCTACAAGATCTTCTAGAACTAACACCAAAAAAAGATGTCCTTTTCATTATAGGGGACTGGAATGCAATAGTAGGAAGTCAAGAAACACCTGGAGTAACAGGCAAATTTGGCCTTGGAGTCCAGAATGAAGCAAGTCAAAGGCTAATAGACTTTTGCCAAAAGAACGTAATGGTCATAGCAAACACCCTCTTCCAACAACACAAGAGAAGACTCTACACATGGACATCACCAGATGGTCAGCACCAAAATCAGATTGATTATATTCTTTGCAGGCAAAGATGGAGAAGCTCTATACAGTCAGCAAAAACAAGACCTGGAGCTGACTATAGCTCAGCTCATGAACTCCTTATTACCAAATTCAGACTGAAATTGAAGAAAGTAGGGAAAACCACTAGACCATTCAGGTATGACCTAAATCAAATCCCTTATGATTATACAGTGGAAGTGAGAAATAGATTTAAGAGACAGAGTGCCTGATGAACTATGGATGGAGGTACGTGACATTATATAGGAAATAGGAATCAAGACCATCGCGAAGAAAAAGAAAAGCAAAAAGGCAAAATGGCTGTCTGAGAAGGGCTTACAAATAGCTGTGAAAAGAAGAGAAGCAAAAAGCAAAGGAGAAAAGGAAAAATATGCCCATTTGAATGCAGAGTTTCAAAGAATAGCAAGGAGAGATAAGAAAGCCTTCCTCAGCGATCCTGCAAGATATAGAGGAAAATAATAGAATGGGAAAGACTAGAGACCTCTTCAAGAAAATTAGACATACCAAGGGAACATTTCACACAAAGATGGGCTCAATAAAGGACAGAAATGGTATGGACCTAACAGAAGCAGAAGATATTAAGAAGAGGTGGCAAGAATACATAGAAAACAACTGTACAAAAAGATCTTCACAACCTAGATAATCACAATGGTGTGATCACTCACCTAGAGCCAGACATCCTGGAATGTGAAGTCAAGTGGGCCTTTGGAAACATCACTAGGAACAAAGCTAGTGGAAGTGATGGAATTCCAGTTGAGCTATTTCAAATCCTGAAAGATAACGCTGTGAAAGTGCTGCACTCAATATGCCAGCAAATATGGAAAACTCAGCAGTGGCCACAGGACTGGAAAAGGTCAGTTTTCATTCCAATCCCAAAGAAAGGCAATGCCAAAGAATGCTCAAACTACCACACAATTGCACTCATCTCACATGCTAATAAAGTAATGCTCAAAATTCTGCAAGCCAGGCTTCACTAATATGTGAACCATCAACTTCCTGATGTTCAAGCTGGTTTCAGAAAAGGCAGAGGAACCAGAGATCAAATTGCCAACATCCACTGGATCATGGGGAAAGCAAGAAAGTTCCAGAAAAACATCTATTTCTGCTTTATTGACTATGCCAAAGCCTTTGACTGTGTGGATCACAATAAACTGTGGAAAATTCTGAGAGAGATGGGAATACCAGACCACCTGACCTGCCTCTTGAGAAATCTGTATGCAGGTCATGAAGCAACAGTTAGAACTGGACATGGAACTACAGACTGGTTCCAAATAGGAAAAGGAGTACATCAAGGCTGTATATTGTCACCTTGCTTACTTAACTTATATGCAGTGTACATCATGAGAAATGCTGAGCTGGAGGAAGCACAAGCTGGAATCAAGATTGCCAGGAGAAATATCAGTAACCTCAGGTATGCAGATGACACCACCTTTATGGCAGAAAGTGAAGAAGAACTAAAGAATCTCTTGATGAAAGTGAAAGAGGAGAGTGAAAATGTTGGCTTAAAGCTCAACATTCAAAAACGAAGATCATGGCATTTTATCCCATCACTTCATAGGAAATAGATGGGGAAACAGTGGAAACAGTGTCAGACTTTACTTTTCTGGGCTCCAAAATTACTGTGGATGGTGATTGCAGCCATGAAACTAAAAGACATGCCTTGGAAGGAAAGTTATGACCAACCTAGACAGTATATTAAAAAGCAGAGACACTACTTTGCCAACAAACAACTGTCTAGTCAAGGCTATGGTTTTTCCGGTGGTCATGTATGAATGTGAGAGTTGGACAATAAAGAAAGCTGACACCAAAGAAGTGATGCTTTTGAACTGTGGCACTGAAGAAGACACTTGAGAGTCCCTTGGACTGCAAGGAAATCCAACCAGTTCTCAGTGTTCATTGGAAGGACTGATGTTGAAGCTGAAACTCCAATAGTTTGGCCACCTGATATGAAGAGCTTTTGAACTGTGCTGTTGGAGAAGACTCTTGAGAGTCCCTTGGACTGCAAGCAGATCCAACCAGTCCTGAGTGTTTATTGGAAGGACTGAATTTGAAGCTGAAACTCCAATACTATGGCCACCTCTTGCCAAGAGCTGACTCATTTGAAAAGACGCTGATGTTGGGAAAGATTGAGGGGAGGAGGAGAAGGAGACGACAGAGGATTAGATGGTTGGATGGCATCACCAACTCTTTGGACATGGGTTTGGGTGTACTCCGGGAATTGGTGATGGACAGGAAGGCCTGGTGTGCTGCGGTTCATGGGGTCGCAAAGAGTCAGACACGACTGAGGCACTGAACTGACTGAAGGGAGATACAGGGAGGAAGCTTCAGAGAAAACATACAGTTACTTGTATTAATTTAAACATGTATGTATTCAAGAAACATGTATAAGCCAATACTGTATTCCGAGGATCGTGGGACAGTGTAGTATATTGCAAAAAGTATAATTTAAGATTTTAATTCTGGTTCTTCCTCTAACTGGCTGCTAACCAAGAGTAGGCCAGTCTACTTTTATGATCACTAATTTTCTCTTGTGTAAAACAAGAGTGAAGTAGATATCTAAGAAACTTCCAGCTCTAAAGCTCATTACTGAATGTTTCATTTTTCAGTCAGATAGCATGTCATAATGTACATGGAGCCCATGGGTCTGCAGATTGCTGCTCCAGATATCTCAAACTTAACAGTTTCCCACTTGGAAAGTTTTCCCACTCTCAAAATTCAGCTTATGTCATGAGACTACTCTGATATTAGGCCTCAGATACAAATATGTTGGAAAATTAAACACCTAATACTTAGAAAGGGGGCACAAAAAAGAGATATCTCACTATGCAAACAGTAGAACCCCATATCCAGAAAAAAGTACACCTTCAAATTTAGCAGGTGAATTTGACAAAACCCCATGTGTTTTATGAGACATCAGTCCCCCAGTCACCTCCAGCAAAAAGTATAGATCAAATGAGTCTAAGACATTCACTATGCTACTAACCATAAAGATTCGGGAATGTTAGTTGTAAAAGGTCTTTTATATATATATACATATTTTTAAGAATAATATTTATCTTTTTCAAATTTATATAAGCATATGATTATAGAATCCAATTAGAAAATATGGTATCAGGACATTAAACAAAAATTTTGCTGAATTTTTGTTAAGGAAAATACCTAAAGCAGTTAGGGCTAAGACACTGCACTGAAAGACACAGAGCCAGGAGTGCTCTTTACTGTTAAACTATCAGCCTCCTAGAAACTTCAGTATTTCTGATATGAGTCAAAGAGAAGTCAGGTGAGTGCCACACCTTTTGTCTTTCAACCTTTTGTCTTTCAGATAAGAATACTTTTAATGAATAGCTATTTGTGCAAAGTACACAGGTTTTTGAAGTATGGCTACACAGTACAATGAGGCCCCAACAAAATTCTATGGAAAGCTGATTTTATACCTAATTGAGTTGGATCTTGGTTCTTATCTTTCATCAAGAATAGTTCTCTAAGATTTGAAGGGTAAATTTTCAAAGAAAGGGAAGGGATCTATATAGGACAAAGTGAGGCTCAGGCCTGGCAAGAAGAGCTGGCAGCCCGCTCCTAGGAAGTGAGCAAGTAGAAAGCAGATTCCAGCATCTACAGTGTCCTCTCTACCCAAGCTGGACTGGGAGAGCAAAACACACATCATGTTTCATTTTGTGAATCACTCTGGCAGAACTCTTAACAGCCTTCACTAATATTTAACCCAGAATGGAAAAACATCACCAGGTAAGGCCAAAGCATGGCCAGGGCAGTGCTGAGCCATTCAGAAGCACCCAGGAACCCTGACCAATTAGTAGACAAATCTGCTCCAGTCCTGTCACTGCTCTGGCGTAAATGTGATCTCTCATCCATTTTACCTAACTGAACGTTTTGGACCCATGTTATCACTTACTGGTAAAGTTTACTAGATATAAAGATAAAATTGGGCATCCCAAGTGACTCCAGCAGTAAAGAACCCGCCTGCCAATGCAGGAGATGTAAGAGATTCAGGCTCGATCTCTGGATCAGAAACAGCCCCTGGAGGAAGGCATGGCAACCCACTCCAGTACTCTTGCCTGGAGAATCTCATGGACAGAGAATCCTGGTGGGCTGTAGTCCACAGGGTCACAAAGAGTGAGACACGACTGAAGCAAGTTAGCATACAAACATAAAACTCATTATAATGATCACACTGAACAACTTTTCTGGAAGGAAGTTGTTGGCTAGTTGCTTAATAATCACCTTCTGGACATTTCGGAGTGCTTCTCATGCAAAGATGTAGTGAAAGTGAGAAGCTCAGTCATGGCCAACTCTTTGCAACCCCATGGACTATAACCATCCAGGCTCCTCTGTCCATGGAATTTTCCAGGCAAGAATACTGGAATGGGTAGTCATTCCCTTCTCCAAGGGATCTTCCTGACCCAGGGGTCAAACCTGGGATTCTCGCTTGGTGAGCAGATTCTTTACCATCTGAGCCACCAGGGACGCAAAACTGATGAACAGTGTGTTACATAAGAGGAGCTAATTTTTCTCAAAAAGAAAGAAAAAAATAACCAGCTGCTGCTGCTAACACTGAATACTATTTAACTAGCTCAATACTTCAAGTCCAGGATATCTATTTTTTGGCTTTTCTTCATGAACACAAGGCTGACACTACAGCTGGGGCATCATTTGTACATTTAAAGCTGGATAAGGGTAATTTTTGGAGAAGGCAATGGCACCCCACTCCAGTACTCTTGCCTGGAAAATCCCATGGATGGAAGAACCTGGCAGGCTGCAGTCCATGGGGTCACTGAGGGTCGGACAGGACTGAGTGACTTCACTTTCACTTTCATGTAAGGGTAATTTTTACCAGTGAAAACAATAGGCTTCTCAGAAGATTCCATCAGATTTCTACTTCAGCCTAAACTATCATTTAGTCGAGAAGGAGTCTAGGAATGCATATGTCAAAAACCAGGAGAACAAGGATGGTCAAAGGGTTCAGAGCAGCCACAAAGAATGACATATCCTGAATGACATATCCCCTCTGAACATAGTTTCACATTCTATGGTTCTAATTAAACAGAACCTTCCAAAATCATAATCACTGAAGACAACTATCTAAACAATAATCCTATGACATTTCTTTTTCCCTGACCAAAAAAAAGGTGGGCTTTTAAATTTCAAGTTAAGGTTGTTGGTTTTTCCTATTAAATGAGTTGTGAATGATAGTGACTTATATAAAGCAATGTAAATTATAAACAATGCCAATCTCCATTGATGAAATCTACATGAGGAATTGCTGATAATTTAAAGCAAATTCAAGGCTTCTTTCTTTGCTCGTGACTGCATTTTGTGAAGTTTCTAGGGCACTCTCAATCGCTTATTGTTTCAGTATGATGGTCCATAACACCTCTTACTTTCAAAGTTGTTCTGGCTTAGACAATAATTATATGGTCACCCAATGTGCTGTGTGTGTGGGTGAGGGCTAAGCAGCTTCAACAATGTCCGACTCTGTAACCCTATGGACTGTAGCTCTTCAGGCTCCTCTGTCCATGGGATTCTCCAGGCAAAAATACTAGAGTGGATTGCCATTCCTTTCTCCGGGGATCTTTCCAACCCAGGGAATGAGCCCGTGTCTCTTACATCTCCTGCAATGGCAGGTGGGTTCTTTACCACTAGCACCACCTGGGAAGCCACCCAATGTGCCACTCTGTGTTAGTAATTTTCAAGTTTACATTATTAGAACAAATCATGACCCTGTACCAAAGAGTTCCATTGAGAGAAATCTAGTTGAGGTCTCCACTGAAAGTCTCCACCAAAAATTCAACTATGCCACAAGGAACTATGCCACGCATTCGATGGTTCTCACCAAATCTTCTTTCCCTTAGTGACCATCAGGGAGGAACCTGAATGATGCAGCACCTTCCTTTAAGTACATTCTTGAACTGCTGACTTAGCCCCATTTCCATGGATTTCCAGATTGTCCCTACTGATAAGATAGTGAAGAATGGGTAACCAAGGTAACCAATGGATAATGTAGGACTGTAGCTTACCAGGCTCCTCCATCCATGGAATTTTCCAGGCAAGAGTAATGGAGTGGGTTGCCATTTCATTCTCCAGCAGATCTTCCTGACCCAGGGATCAAACCCAGGTCTCCTGCATTGTAGGAAGATACTTTACTAACTCCAAGCCACTAGGGAAGCCCAGCTTTATGCTAGGCATTTCAAATTGGGATTGCCTGATATCAAAAAAGGGAGAATTAAACAAAAATTTTTGAGAACATATTGATGCTCCAACCAGAATCACTCAGGTAATTTGAAAAATCAATTCAACATAACTTTCAGAAGTATATCTATGAGAATCACAGATTCAGAATTAGAAGTAGAAATACAACAAGCACAAGAGTTACAAAAAGTTAGAACCTTCATGCACCTCTTTTCTAGAATGCTGGAAGTAGCCCTGCACTTTTGTGGCCCCTCTGCTGACTCCCAGCCATGACTGCTGTCAAGAGGGCAGAATGAGAGTAAAATCAGCTCACTGTGTGAAGAGGAGACTCTCCTATCCAAGAGCATCTGTACAGCAGGAAAAGCAGAAATGGAAAATTCTTCTTTATTCTTGCCTAATACCCCACAGGCAAGCCACCACCTTATCCTAACCATTTCCTCATTTGTCTAAATTCACAATTTCTCCCCAGACAACTCACTGCCCTGCAACTATCCACTCCTGTCCCACTTTATAGACCAGAAAGATATTTAAAAATAAAAATTCATTGTGGTAATGTTATTTTTCTGTTTAAAGCTCATCAATGATGTCTCATTGCTTTTAGAATAAAGATCCAAATCCAAATTTTACTATGCTCTACAAGATTCTTTATAAACTAGCCTATGCTTATTTTGGTTTTTTTAAGAGTTTCGAATTAAGTTTTATGCTTATTTCTAAAAGATCATTTCAAACCCTTTTCCCTATATTCACAAATCTTTTACTGCATTGGACTTTGTTCAGTTCCTTGAAAGCACCATCCTCCCTTCCATCTTAATACGAGACCACCTGACCTGCCTCTTGAGAAATCTGTATGCAGATCAGGAAGCAACAGTTAGAGCTGGACATGGAACAACAAACTGGTTTCAAATAGGTAAAGGAGTACGTCAAGGCTGTATATTGTCACCCTGCTTATTTAACTTATATGCAGAGTACATCATGAGAAACACTGGGCTGGAAGAAGCACAAGCTGGAATCCATGCTGGGAGAAATATCAGTAACCTCTGAAATGCAGATGACACCACCCTTATGGTAGAAAGTGAAGAGGAACTAAAAGCCTCTTGATGAAAGTGAAAGAGGAGAGTGAAAAAGTTGGCTTAAAGCTCAACATTCAGAAGATCATGGCATCTGGTCCCATCACTTCATGGCAAATAGATGGGGAAACAGTGGAAACAGTGTCAGACTTTATTTTTAGGGGCTCCAAAATCACTGCAGATGGTGATTGCAGCCATGAAATTAAAAGATGCTGCTTACTCCTTGGAAGAAAAGTTATGACCAACCTAGATAGCATATTCAAAAGCAGAGACATTACTTTGCCGACTAAGGTCCATCTAGTCAAGGCTATGGTTTTTCCTGTGGTCATGTAGGAATGTGAGAGTTGACTGTGAAGAAGACTGAGCATCGAACAATTGATGTTTTTGAACTGTGGTGTTGGAGAAGACTCTTGAGAGTCCCTTGGACTGCAAGGAGATCCAACCAGTCCATTCTGAAGGAGATCAGCCCTGGGATTTCTTTGGAAGGAATGATGCTAAAGCTGAAACTCCAGTACTTTGGCCATCTCATGGGAAGAGTTGACTCATTGGAAAAGACTTTGATGCTGGGAGGGATTGGGGGCAGGAGGAGAAGGGGACGACAGAGGATGAGATGGCTGGATGGCATCACGGACTCGATGGACGTGAGTCTGAGTGAACTCCAGGAGTTGGTGATGGACAGGGAGGCCTGGCGTGCTGCGATTCATGGGGTCGCAAAGAGTCGGACATGAATGAGCAACTGAAATAAACTGAACTGGCTTCAAATAGTCTCCACTATCTTCTTTGACACTTTCCATCATTCAGACCTCAGCTCAAACAATTTCCTCAGGAAAACCTTCCCTACTCTCCAAGACTCACTCTCTCATACCTGAAATATACTCTGGTACATCAGTAAATTTTTCTTTGTAGCATTCAACCCATAGTTTATAAGTTTATACTGTTGTAAGACTATATGATCACAAATGCTCACTTCTGCAAAACTTTCTTTGCACTGTATCCATAGTTTGTTTTCAATAAATATGTATTAAATATATAAATGAATGTATCAATATAATACATATAGTATGTCATAGTTAATCTTATTGCCAACAAACACTTCAAGTGAAAGTCATCCTTACAAAAGAAAATCATAAAAGATAGTATTATTATGCTCTCCCATAGAAATGTTTATAATATTTTTCATTCAAATAGTTATCTACATTTCACTCTTATATTAATTGACTGTTATATACTGAATGCTTAATTAATGATTTATAAAAATTATTCTTTATATGGAATAGCACTTTTAAATTTATCTTAAAACTATTAAAATTTTGAGGAATGGCTCCTTATGCTTTTCATTTAGAATATTTTTGAGACCTACCTTATATGATATTTCATCACTTTAGAAATATTTATTGTATCCCTTTCCAACTGCAGCAGACTCTGATGCTCCACACAGATTCCCTTCACCAGGCGGGTGCATCCATCCATCAGCCACTGTAAGTGTTGGCTGCTAACAGCTCACTGCTGACCCCTTCACCAGAGAGTTACCCTTGGCGGGCAGGGGTCTTCTCTCTTTTAGAAAAGAAGATGAAATTATGAGTTCACAGCCACCAGGTCAACAAATAACCAGCACATCTTGACACACGTAAAAGTACTAATAAAAAATAACATTTCAAAATTGGCATTTTCTCTTCCAAATAAAATATCTGTCATTGCTATTACAAAAGTGCCAGAATTGGTAAATGCCATTTCAAAATGTAGTTACAGGATTGAGATTTACAAATGTAAATCAATATATCAGGAGAAATTCTTCCTATCTATCCCAGCCTATTGTGAATTGATATTAAATCATTCTTTTATGAGTATTTAACAAATAAATTTAAGTAAATGTTAGGTCTTTGGTTCACATAAGAACAAAATCAAATGGTGCTACACATGAAAAACTATATAATAAGAGAAAAAAATAACTGGACTCTCTGTCCAATTTTTAGGAGTCAGGGAGAGAAGAAAACTAAAGGGTTAAAATTCAGTGGCTCAATCTACTATCTTGAACCAACTAGCCTAAGTCACTTACAGTTCTCTTGAGATCCAATAAGTGTTCATCAATTAAAAGAAAAGAAAAAGACAAACAACTCTTGTCAAGATAACTGTTAAATTCAGAACTATAGCATGCTGTTTACTCAGTCTCAGCTTGTTCCCTGGTGAGTAAAACTAGTTGGTATGTTACTGACCATAGTTCACATAATGTGGCAGCTTGAGTCTCAAATGTCCAGGATAAAGACTGCAGAGAGGCTGAATGTCAGAGACTGCAGCCAAGGGTTTTCTTGAGGGGCAGTGCTGTGACGTCAACTTCAATTTTCAGGATGAAAGACATCACAGTGACAAATATGCATCAAGTATTTTATTTAACAGAGAGGATTTAAGTCTATTATCTACACATCAGTGTTGTAAAAACTTAATGAATAAATTAAATTAAAAGTGTTACAATTATATTTCCTATTTTAGGTTCCTAATATTTTAATACAGATGGAAAAAATTCTACTTTGAATATGCTATCAGTAGTCATAGAAATTCCATATTTAATAAGATTTCATTATATCTTTGAATTATTTTAAGTATGTGAGAATAACAATTACTGAATAAATATATACAGTCATCAGCATGATTTGGTTTATTATTAATACTGTATTTGTTATTAACATATACAGTTATCTAGATCCCACCTTTTTGCTTCTGAACACTGTTTATATTTAGAGGATTCGATTTTAAAATTAGAAAACCTGGAAAAATTTTTAACTGGTAATTTTTCTACCAAAAATATATAAAAATAAAATCAATTCTTTCCAGCCTGATGACACAGCTAAAAAAAAAAAAAAAGGAAATTCCTACATTAAAAATAACTCCATTTGTGTTTCAGTATAAGTTTACAGTAAAATAAAATCAAACTCATGCTTATCAACTTACCATATTTAACATATGGTAAATATGTTCAATTCAGTGTTTATTAAGCTTGACCTTAATTAGCAATTTTTGCAAACATGTTTCTAATTTTGAAACCTTCTGGGGAAAGACATATGAATCATTAATAATGAATAAAATAAAAGAAGTATATATGTACTTGTCAATATTTAAGATAGTATTTAATATTGTAAGTCATACAAAATTATTATTGTGGATGTTTCTCTTCAATACATACCACTAATTTTTACAATTTCCTGCTCTCTGTTAGTAAGAATATTAACCAAGTATCAACTGAAGAGTAAAATTCAGTAAACTCAGGACACAGAGATTTGCAGGGAAATGATGTCTCAAAACCAAAAATCCAAGTAATCATTAGTAACAGGAATATTAAAACTGCTTCATTCCCCATCAAAAATTCTGGAAATTTGAGAAAAAGATGAAGGAAATGTATGTGAAGAATAGAGAAATAGTAGGATAAAAAGTTAAGAAAAGGCAAATTTTATAATGTAATTAATAATTTTTACTCTAAATGAAAACTCTATGCATGATATTTTGGAATTATCTCTAGCTAAGAAATGCCAGGTGTATTAAAAAAGATTCTGCGGTTAGTAAACCAGGAAGTGAGTACCTTTCTCATTGTAACCCACCTTAAAGGAAATCTTGCCAATAATTGTGTAAATGAGACTTTTCCTAACAGTTGATAGAAAGATAATTACCTAACAGGAATTTTTCGAAGTTATAAAGGCACATGATAGTTTAGAGTAATCTTATTAAAAATCAAATTCACAACATCAACAGATCCTTCCTGTGCCATGTAATTACATTACAGACACTTAATTGAAATAAACTGGAAATGAAACCTGGCCTAGCACAGGCATGCACCGATGCTTAAGACTCAGCAGGGTGGTATCAATTCATTAAATGTAGTCTTCACATACATCTTCCCATCACATTTTAAGAAAATATTAAAAGGATACTAACTCAAATACATTCATATGTAAATACTTGAATGCAATTTCTCTTATGTAGGTAAACACATTTAAAAATAATGAGATAGATTAAAAAAGTGAAAACTAGTTTACTTTTCTTATAGTTACTTAGAGACAAAAATTACATACAGGAGAAATAAACATTCCTAATGATAGTATCTGAATTAATACAAAAATAATTAATGAAAAGTCCATATTACAAAAATGTCCAAGTCTTATGCTTTGGTTTCTTAAAGTGTTGAGAAGCGATCCATAAGTCTGCTCAAACTCCCAGTGGCATCTTAAATACATCATCAGTCACTGAAAGGCCAGAGCTAGAAGGTCAAAGGTTATATCGTTGCTAACCTAGGTACCATCTACTTTGAATTCTGAAAGCCTTAGGAAAACAAGCCAACTAGAATTTTCTCATATTGTTCCATCCGGGAGATAAATGTACCCACGCATAAATTCTATAAGTTGTATTTTAAGCTCAAATAAACTAACCTCAAAAATGAGTTTCTGCTTGTGTGTCTGTGCCACAAGGAATCAAGATTCACAGATCAACCTAACAAGGGGACAAGTATCTGGGAAAAGCTCAAGCATATTTATGGGCTTCCCTGGTGGCTCAGATGGTAAAGAATCTGCCTGCAATGTGGGAGACCGAGGTTCAATCCCTGGGTTGGGAATATCCCCTCGAGGAGGGCATGGCAACCCACTCCAGTATTCTTGCCTGGAGAATTCCATGGATAGAGGAGCCTGGTGGGTTACTGTCCATGGAGTCGCAAAGAGTTGGACACAACTGAGCAACTAACACAGCAGCAAGTATATTTATTAATGAATAATAATTCCATAACTCCTTTATATAAATGTTGCATAATCCAAATTAAGACATCCCTGCATGGGAACCAAGTGGTCTTGGGACACTGGGCCTAACCAAGCAGAACAAGGTTGGTAACTCTAAGCAGGTGGAGGGCAAAAAGGGTACCTGCAGCACCGGCAGCAAACTACAGGCCTCTGATAGTAACTCAGGGTGGGAAAGGAATTCCTTTATCTCCTTCAAAGCTTCTGGGAATGCAGTACTAGGAATCTTGCAACATAGAGACTAAATTCCAATTTTATTATATTCATATACAGATGAAGCAAATTTAAGTTAAACATTCAGCATTTCTACACTTAAGCCACATAAACCGTATCTATAAATTTTAAAGAAAAAAAGTTTTGATTGTATATAAAACCAACACAACATACTGTATATACAGTAAAAAGGAAATCTTTTACATATACTATACTGAGACAAAATTAAAGTATCTAACATCTCTTTGAAAAATTTCAAGGTAAAGGCTTTTCTTTGGCACGGGCTGGTTAACTTGCAGTGAAAAAGATCTAATAATTAATTGCAATAATTTAAAAACGTTTACCCTTCTTAGTAAAAGTTTGGTTTTAAAAAATCCTTACAACAGATTTGCTAAAGCATGTTCCTTACATAAATACACATTTTTCATAAGTTCTTATTCTTAAAAACTAATACACAAGGGGATTGACTGGCTCTCTTAACTGGTAGAATTCATGATTTGATTTGGCAGCTCAACAATGTCAATGTGAAAACTAATTTATTTATTTCTTTCTGCTTGGCCTTCTGTAGAGCCAAATTCATCCTAAATTTGGTTTTTCTCACTGAGACAAAATGGTCAAAGGAGTCCTTTGGATTAAGGAATTTTCCAGGAAAAGAAAGAGTTGCTGCACTCTAGATGATCCAGCAAAACCTGTCAATTTAGTTTTGATCACACCAGGCCTGAAAGCATTCCTGTGGCCAGAGAAATGCCATGTGCCAGTTGGCTAAAGCCTGGATAACTGAACTAACCTCCATGGAAAGAAATGAATGGGGGATTGGCTTTCACTAATCAAAGACCACTGGAAAAAAGTCAATTCCATCCAAATCTTAGTGTCTGCACTACAGTGAAGGGGTGTAAGAACAGATACTATTTCATATCTACAACAAAGCTATGTACTTTCTGCTTACTTTCTAATCAAACTTCAGTGTTGACTGGAGAACAAGCAGAGATCCATTGCTCTCAGGCAGAAGATTGTGACCTAGATCTGACCAGTGAGATATTTATCAGTACATTTATTGGAAAGCTGCTCCCTTTTCCTATCTTTGAACTCAATCATGTGTGGATGAGGATTGGAGTAATATTAGCTATCTTGAGAATACTCAAAGAGAGTCCAGAAAAAACCCTAGATATTGCCCCATGTTATTTTCTACTCTGAAACTGTGCCAGTCCATATCCGAGGCAACTGAAATACCACTTTGTTACAGAATTTTTGACCCTTTCATCACTCCCAAGTCAGCGTGACCTGGAGAAACCCAGACTACAGCATGTTGGCACAATACTGAAATAAAATGAATATGACATGTATGCTAATAAAGTGCAGGCTCTAATCAAGAATAAGAATCAAACAACAATGGGCTGACCTTCTCGAAAATTTTGGAATGCATATAAATTTTTGTGAAAGAGCCGGCACATTGAGACCATCAGGAACATGGGGTCAGTGCAATATTGGGGCTTTCTAGGTGGCGCTAGGGGTAAAGAACCCGCCTGCCAATACAGAAGACATAAGGGACTCAGGTTCAGTCCCTGGGTTGGAAAGATCCCCTGCAGTAGGAATGGCAAGCCACTTGAGAATTCTTTCCTGGAGAATCCCCAGGGACAGAGAAGCCTGGCACAGAGTCAAATATGACTGAAGCCACATGGCAAGCACACAGCAAGCAAGTGCAATAGTAATGGGGAAAAAAATTCAAAATTTCCTTCCCTCTCCTAACCCTTTAGAAAGAATTTGTTCTGTCTACTACTCAGAAAAGGATTGTTTCATATACAAGGACCTCAATCCTCAGGCCTCAGCTGATTGGACCTGAAATGGGAAATTGACCTAGAATAAGCTAATCCACTGACTGACTCAAGTGAATAGAAATATTTTTCTCAACTCAACAATCTGAATTATGAATTTGAGACTCCAAGAAAGTTAAGGATAAACTACATTAATGTTAGAGTGAAAACTACAGTGAAGATCCAGGAGTTCCTGCTATTTACAGCATAGATACATCCTGACTTTTCCCATTTCTGAGCTTTCTCTTAAATCCTTTTATCCCATTATTTCATGATATCCTTAACGTATAATAAGTATACAAACTATTGGGTATTAATACTTTCCTTTTATCACTGATAATTCATTTTAACTACATCTCTACAAAGACTTTGAGTACTACAATTCCATCATTAAAAATAGGTGTGTCTTTATTTTTTACCTTTTTATTATGAAAATGTTAATATATTCAAAGTATAAAACATATATAAATGAACTGCCATGTACCTATCATTCAGCTTCCATAATTATCAACATTTTAGGTAGCAAATTTTTACTAACTTTACAAAATTACATTAGCAATTTTGAATTACAAATTCTTTACAAATTTGAAATGTTTGGGGGATAATTTATTACCAGTTATCAGGACAGTTTAAAATGCCTGACTTTTTAAATGAATTTCTGAATTTTACTTTGTTAACAAAGTTATATTCAAAAAACAAACAAAACATTATTCAGGATTTTTAGGTAGATTGCTATTTTGTTGGTAAAATATATTTGGTAATGCAAATGATACATTTTTGCTTTATTTCAATTAATTAATACTTAAATTATTATATACTCAAAGGTTGTTTATTTTCTTTAAACTTGATCCTCACCTTCGACATTTTTAAGAGGACATTTGCAATAAGTTTTCTGGTTTTAAATGTTTTATAGGAATTTCTTTGAAGTTGTTATTTTTTATTATGTACATCTGTATGGGGCCCTAAGCATCTTTCAGGTTAGAGAAGATAAAAGCATACAATGAACATTATTACTGCTAAAATTTAGGGCACATTTTTAGTATATAAGAAGCAGAAGTATTACAAATCTCTCTATTGTTGTATGTATTTGCCCAGCAGCCTTCTGGAATTATGGGTTTCCTTGATGGCTCAGACAGTAAAGAATCTGCCTGCAATGCAGGAGACCAAGTTTCGATCCCTGTGTCAGGAAGATACCCTGGAGAAGGGCATGGCAACCCACTCCAGTATTCTAGCCTGGAGAATGCTATGGACAAAGGAGCCTGGCAGGCTACAGTCCACGAGGTCTCAGAGTCTGACATGACTGAGTGACTAACCCACAACATACACACTTCTGGAATCAAGTATATAATAATTGTGTGATCTTACATTTATGTATATGCAATTGCTTACATTTGAGAAAAGTACTAAGTAAGTATATCAAGAAATAAGGATGTTAAGAATACTAAGAAAGCATGAGTTCCAATTCAGGGTTTGCTAGAAAATAGTGGTGATTTTGACAAGTCACTTGGCCTCCCTGCAGCTCAGTTCTCTTATTTGTGAAGTGTGCAATTTAGATATATGACATTTAATTTTCTTTCTAAAATTCTAAAATTTGATGTATAGATACCTTTTTTATAATGAGCAAATAGACCTTTGTCTTTGTTAAATGCTACATTGAAAATTAGGAAATCTTTCCTCCTCATAGCGTAGAATATTTGAGCTTCAAAATGATCATTTGTAGTATGTGTACTTAAGAAACTGATACTCAAATTATTTAGATATTTGGATTTGGACAGGATTTTCTCATCATTATTGAAGTAGAAATATAAATTGGCAAAATTATAAGATAAGAGCTCAGCAAAAAATAGAAAACTATTTTTTAAAGATTACCTCTTGCTTAGAATTTTACTTAAAAAGATAGTGCCCTCGATTATTTCAAAAACAAGGGTTAGAATAATTATTCTGTGCAGGCAATAGGCATTCAAATAGGCATTCATAGAGAACTAGAGTTTAAAAAATTTAGATAAACCTATTCATCTTAGCATTTCATTAAATGTTAATTCATGATTTTAATAGGAAAGTGTCTTTCAGCCTTTATAGAATTTTTTTGTTGTTAAATAAGAAGCTTGAAAAACTTCATCTCCAGTGAAAACTGGATCAACATCCAGTAATGTGTAATGTGGTTCCACTGCCAGCTGTGATTACTGAGACCTTGAAATGTGGTTAGTGCCAGTAAGAAACTTAGTTTTTAAATTTATTTTAACTGAAAGATTAACGAAGTACATGTGAAAAAACTTGTTAGGTGTGGTTCTATTTTTCCAGTTTTAAATTTTATGAAGTCAAATACATGTTAAATATTTCTGATTAAAATGTAGTGCCTTGCCTTCCCCGGTGGCTCAGCTGGTAAAGAATCTGCCTGCAATGCAAAAGACCTGGGCTCGATCCCTGGGTTGGGAAGATTCCCTGGAGAAGAGTAACGCTACCCACTCCAGTATTCTGGCCTGGAGAATTCCATGGACAAGACTGAGCGACTTTCACTTCTGACTTCTTAATTGAGATGTAGAAAATGCAAAATACACACACACAAACAGGGCAATTTATACCATATTAAAAAACTGACATGTTGTAATGATAATATTTTGGATATATGGGTTAAAATATATTATTAACATTAATTTTATTCCCTTTTTTAATATGACTATTAGAAAATTTTAAATTACTTCTGTGACCCAATTTATATTTCTATTGGACATTGCTGGTCTGGAGCATCAGGTCATTTGAGGAGAATAGTTTTTCAGCAGCATCAGTTCCTGCTAAATTTAGTTATTAAGACTCAATTCGGGAGTGATTGAATAAAAATAAAGAACACCTGAACTTAGATGAAATTATCTTTGTTCATCAGAAAAACTAATTAGAAGTATTTGAGGTTTTGTTTCTATTTCTAGGGAATAAATATAGAATCACTAGCTGAATTTAAATTATATCCAGAATTTTAGAATTTGAAAAGACTTCATCTTATCCAAACTGTTAATTTTACACATTAGAAAGTGCACTTCATCTTGTATTTCCAAGGTCATTCAGAAAGTTTATTGGTCAAATATAAAGCAAAATCTTGAGGCTCAAAGGGGAGGATATATATAGCTGATTGTTGTACAGAGAAACCAACACAACATCATAAATTATACTCCAGTTAAAAGTAAATTTTTAAAAGTAAAATCTCTAAATTTAAAATCAATTTTGCATAATTTTGAAAAAGTATAAGGGAACCAAGTATTCAAACATAATCTTTAAAAAAAACCAAAAACCTATCCAGCAAAGTTCATCAGAAAAGGTTTTTCTTAAAATTTTCTGAAAGTCCTTTCTGTGCATAAATAGTCAAAACAATTTAGAAAAAGAAATATCTTCCTTTCAAACACATTTATTGGTTTACTTACTTTACAATTAACCAGTGTTCTTTCCCACTTTAGTGTTTTCGAAAGACAATCCTTTCCCAGGAGAGTCAATATGTAATATGGCTATTCATCAGAATACCAGTGGCTTACCAAGGGTTAAGTTTGGGAGCAAACTTTAGGCCAAACTGAATTTAAAAGTTGCTGATGTCAAGGTGCAGGTCTCCTGGGGGAAGCAACACACAGGCTGCACCATCGACTTGCCAATTAATCCAAGGAGCTGTACAGCCATTAGTTCAGGAAAGAGACGCTTGCTTGACCACTTGCCTAGAGGTAAGAGCTAGGTTTGCAGCTGCCAACCATCAGGATGACAGAAATTAATAGGGGGAGAAATTAGGAATAAGAATCTAAGTATTTCATTGTCTTGGCTTGGCTTCAAAGGAAGACCCCAGCATCAAACCAACCATGGGATCCTGTGCAATGCACAGAATACTTATTCATGATAAAAATCTTCAAAACATAATGCTGTAAGTATCTTTAAAATAGCATTAAAGTAAGCACATTTTATAAATTCTTTTACAATTCTTGCACAATTCTAAAATCTTCAAATTTACCTGAAAATTAAGTCCATATCACTTTACAGAGTTATAACTGTTATATAGTAAACGTCATCCAAATCAAAGATGGCAAATTTGATGAAGAAGTTATTTAAACTTTGTGTGTTTATTATTTGTGCATTAGTATCACATTCGATTTTGCTGTATTCACCTATTTTATTGTACACAGTAAAGCCTGGTGTTCAGGATTTTTAAAACTGCTACATGATTAAAATTTCCCGGGGATTTCCAAACAAGAAATGATGTATTGAAAAATCACTGTATTTGATTGTGACACTGAGAAATTGTTAGCAACACATACCTACACTGAAGTTAAGTAAGAATATCCTGGATATGCCCTTTGAGGAGGTATTCACAGTAACTCATAGGAAAAAAAAAAACAAACTCAGCTGAAAGCATAAACTAAATAGCTGAAATCTCAACTCTGTTATTGCAAATATACTTCAGCAAAATCACAAGAATATTGGGTCATGGAATGCAACAAATCAAGTTATTTAAATTATACTTTAAAAAGTATTTATGGCTGTCCCTTACCTGCAGTTGCAAAAAGAGCACCATAAAATTACTGAAAATGTTTTCTGCCAGATGAATTGCCTTATTCTACATTATTTCCTATCTAAACTGGTTCATGGTGCAATACTCAGGGGATAAAATCTAGGCCCCAAGGAATCTAGTTGGGTACCACTTTGTCCCACATCACCCTTTTTGCACTGAATCAGAACTAAGAGAGTCTCAGGCAGTCGACAGCTTCATCACTGTTTCCAAGTTCAGGTTGGCTGGGCTCCCAAACCTCTTGGGGTATGTTGGCTGCCAAAGCAAATTAGTCTCACTTTATCTTTGGGGCAGTGACTTTGCTAACTTTATTGGCTGTGTGGGGCCTAGGCCTTCCAACATAAGCAGATGACATAAAGAAGTGTTGAGATAAGATAAAGTATTAAGTTGAGATATTGATCCACCCAAAAATGGTACTATTGAAAGAATAACTAGAGAAGTTATGAGGGAAGAATAATCAAGTTAGAAAACATAAAATTCAGGGCTTAAAAGTATAGTTAAAATGGCCAACAGAGTAGAATAGCTTTAACACAAGGAAACACTAATATTAGCCCTAAATATACAAGCTGGAAAATATTACTCCCATTGATGAAGCAAATGAAACAACAAATTATATCAAATATACATTATTAAACAGATGTTTTTAAAAAGATGGTAGAGGGAGGAAAATAGAATGGAAGAAGCAATCAAATGTGGAAATCAAAGAAAAACTGAACAAGTATGAATAAAGTCAATCAAAGACTTCATGTGTAACAGAAACATCCACTCAGATAAAAAGATAAATTTCCAGTACCTGCCTTCAGTCTCTCTAGTTAGTGAGAAAAGTGAAAGTTTGTTTATTTGTGTATGTGTGTTTACTGGTAAATAAGAAAAGAGAACTCCTCATTTATTTCATATATGAAATTTCTGGGAAAGAAATGGTAAAAGATGTACATTTTTAAAAGTTGTATCTCAAGTTGTACTGATTCCAGAAATGACTAACGGTGGACAGCTTTTCTCCCTGTTAGCAACATTCCCGGTAAATCGAGGGCAAAAGTTCAAATGGCCCAATCACCAGATATTCTTATTTGGTAGATCTGTGATGTCCCAGGGCAATTTCGTTTCTAACAACACACATCTCTAGTAGCAAGAGAAGATGCTTCCTTAGGTATCACCATAGCCCCCAGAAGATTAAGCACCACTTGAAACAAAGTGAAAGTGTTAGTTGCTCAGTCATGTCTGACCCTTTGACACCCCATGGACTGTAGCCCACCAGGCTCCTTCTGTCCATAGGATACTCCAGGCTAGAATGCTGGAGTAGGTTGCCATTCCCTTTTCCAGGGGACCTTCCTGATCCAGGGATTGAACCTTGGTCTCCTGCATTGCAGGAGGACTCTTTTTCCCTCTGAGCCAGCAGCGAAGCTCCAAAGCACCACTTGGCATATGATAAATACCTAATAAATAGCTCATGAATGAATAGTTTTGAAAAAACTACTAATGATAGAATAAGTGAATAAAGTACTCATGATTCCAAAGTAAACTGTCCAGGAACCAAGCTTTGAAAAATAGGGATCAGGAGTCCTCTTTATCCTTCTTTATTTTTGGAGAACAGTGAAAAATAATATTTATTGCCATAACAGAAACTATTTACAAAGTATGATTTTCAATCTATGGCATCTAGTCGCTTGAGATAATTCTGATTTCCTGCTCCATATTTCAAAAATAATTGGAATCTAGGCAATGACTTCTATAGAGACATTTCCTTCCTCTCTGATGAAACATTATTTTTTTCAGTTGGTAACTCAGACATTAATGCTAAAGTTAATTGGATAGAGGATAACTTGCCTAACTCTGTAATGGTTCCTCAGTGTCAATCTTTTCATCACCATGGTTACTGTCAGGGATTCTCTGAACTCCATGCCTATGCTGACAAGCAAAAAAATAAATTCAGTGATAGTAACTAAGCACTGATATGACAAGTTAATAGTATGCTTACTTATATGGTCTGCTCATGATTACTGATCTCAAATATCATTTTTCATTCTCAGTGAAAGGTTAGGAAATGAGTCAGGTAAAAGCAGGACTTCTGGAAAGGATTCCAAAAGTTTTAAATGTGAGGACTTAATATTCTGTCTGGTTGCACTTATGATTTAAGATACACAGGATATCAAATGCTAAGGGTATTTTAACCTACTGATCAAATCCACTTGTTAGTGGAGACAAACTTCAATAACAATGAACCCAAAAATTGACTCCTAGTATAAACAATACTGGTCTAGGAATTATTTTAACTGCAAAAGCAAGACTCATTCAAAGTGACAACAATGAAGAAAAACTAGTTGGTTTTCTACTTATATGTTTTTGACAGACGGCCAGAAATTAATCTATCAAAAACAATTCCAGGCCCCAAATTAGCCTAGTGTCTTCCTTCTTTTCATCCCTGCCTTTCCCTGCTTTGAAAATCATCCATAGGAACTGAATGGACTTGATTCATAACTGCAAAATCACTTGGCACATGTCATCCCATTGGAGATGAAATATATCACTCAGTTCAGTTCAGTTCAGTCATTCAATCATGTCCGATTCTGTGACCCCAAACACTGTAGCACGCCAGGCCTCCCTGTCTGTCACCAACTCCCAGAGTTTACCCAAACTCATGTCCATAGAGTTGGTGATGCCATCCAGCCATCTCGTCCTCTGTCGTCCCCTTCTCCTCCTGCCCTCAATCTTTCCCAGCATCAGGGTCTTTTAAAATGAGTCAGCTCTTCACATCAGGTGCCCAAAGTATTGGAATTTCAGCTTCAGCATCAGTCCTTCCAATGAATATTCAGGACTGATTTCCTTTAGGATGGACTGGCCTGGGTCTCCTTGCAGTCCAAGGGACTCTCATCCTCTACCCTCCCTCTCCCATGTCCAGAAGTCTATTCCTTATGTCTGCTTCTCCACTGCTACCCTGTAAATAAATTCTTCAGTACCATTTTTCTAGATTCCATATATGTGCATTAGAATATGATATTTATTTCTCTTTCTGACTCACTTCACTGTGTTTAATAGATTCTAGGTTTATCCATCTCATCAGAACTTACTCAAATGTGTTCCTTTTTATGGCTGAGTAATATTCCATTGTGTATATGCACCACAACTTCTTCATCCACTCATCTGTTGATGGACATCTAGGCTGCTTCCATGTTCCAGCTACTGTAAATAGTGCTGCAATGAACAATGGGATACACATGTCTTTTTCAATTTTGGTTTCCTTAGGGTATATACCTAGGAGTGGGATTGCTGGGTCATATGGTGGTGTTATTCCTCTGATTAGATATTTTTAATATATAAAGCTATTTTTTAAAAGAAGTGTAACCAACAGTAATAATTAAATTTAATTTATATTTCCTTGAGATAATGATAACACTACTAACAAAAATGAGAAATTAAGGGAAACAAATGAATTGATGGTTTAAAAATGATTCATTTAAAACATGAAATTAGAAGCCATACAAAAATATCTTCCTCCCAAATCTTTTTAACTCTAATCCAGATACAAGTACCTTTTTGATATTTCTTCTCTTGTGTCCTAGAATTAAAAGTAACTCTCCAAGAGGAAAATTTACTCATGTTCTCCTCCTGGTTCTCTACTGAAGTTTATAATTCAGAGATGGCAAGTTAGGAAGGGAGTTGCAAGATCTAGCAAATAAATTTAAATTCCAAGTAAATAATTTCTTAGTATACATATGTCTCAAATATTACAGGAAACATATTCATACTAAAAGAAAAAATCATTGTCTATCTGACATTCCAGTATAACTGGACAGTATTCTGGCAGCCCTATTTAGAAGTCAGGATTTTATCTTTACCTTCTTTCACTTTCTCTCACTCCCCGTTCAATATCACTCCATCACCTGGCCCTGATGGTTTTAATCCCAAAGTATATTTGGCCTCATCCATCAAGTTCTTCTTAGGTACATCTCACAGTAGTTCCTCTTCCATCTCTCTGGCCTCCCTCAAGTCTTTTCTCCAATCTATACCTAGCGTCATATTTTGAAAATTAATATATCTATCATAACATACCACTTCTCAGACTGCTTGAAAATTTGCTCTTAAGATAAAGACAAAATGTTTCGTCACAGCTTACAAAGGCTAGTAAGATCTGACCTCCCTGACTAGCATTCACTCACACATGCTTAAGCCACACTGGCCTTTTTAAGAGATGAACAGACAAGGACATTCCTATAAAAATCTTTAAAACTGATTTTTCCACAGTCTGGAACACTCATCTCTCTCCTCACCTAGCTAATGTTCACTGCCCGTGTTTACATGTCGTTAAATGTCGGTTTAAGCATCACTTTTCACAGCAACTTTCCCTACATCAAATCTTCTTATTACATGCTCTCACATCATTCCCACTTGTGATCTTCGTGACAGATTTAATTTTACATTGATGTGTGTGATTATTTGATTTTTTTATTTTCTAGGAAGAATTGAAGCACTTGACAATGACAATGTTGATTTTTCCTATATACTTACTAATGAATAAATATTAGATGACTGAACGAGGGCTAGTGGACATTTGGATAAATGACTTAGCACTGACAAGGAGGGATAGGGAAAGATCTGAAATAGATTATTCCATTCAGTTCAGTTCAGTCATTCAGTCGTGTCCGACTCTTCATGACTCCATGAACCGCAGCATGCCAGGCCTCCCTGTCCATCACCAACTCTCAGAGTTCACCCAAACTCATGTCCATCGAGTCAGTGATGCCATCCAACCATCTCATCCACTGTCGGCCCCTTCTCCTCCTGCCCTCAATCTTTCCCAACATCAGGATCTTTTCAAATGAGTCACGTCTTCGCATCAGGTGGCCAAAGTATTGGAGTTTCAGCTTCAGCATCAGTCCTTCCAATGAACACCCAGGACTGATCTCCTATAGGATGGACTGATTGGATCTCCTTGTAGTCCAAGGGACACTCAAGAGTCTTCTTCAATACCACAGTTCAAAAGCATCAATTCTTGGGTGCTCAGCTTTCTTTATAGTCCAACTCTCACATCCATACATGACCACTGGAAAAACCATAGCCTTGACTAGATGGACCTTTTTTGGCAAAGTAATGTCTCTGCTTTTTAATATGCTGCTTAGGTTGGTTATAACTTTCTGGCAAGGAGCAAGCATTTTTAATTTCATGGCTGCAATCACCATCATCTGTGGTGATTTTGGAGCCCATAAAAATAAAGTCAGCCACTGCTTCGCCATCTATTTGCCATGAAGTGATGGGACCGGATGGCATGATCTTCAGTTCAGCTCAGTTCAGTTCAGTCACTCAGTTGTGTCCGACTCTTTGTGACCCCATGAATCACAGCACGCCAGGCCTCCCTGTCCATCACCAACTCCCGGAGTTCTCCCAAACCCATGTCCATCGAGTCAGTGATGCCATCAGCCATCTCATCCTCGGTCATCCCCTTCTCCTGCCCCCAATCCCTCCCAGCATCAGAGTCTTTTCCAATGAGTCAACTCTTCGCATGAGGTGGCCAAAGTACTGGAGTTTCAGCTTTAGCATCATTCCTTCCAAAGAAATCCCAGGGCTGATCTCTTTCAGAATGGACTGGCTGGATCTCCTTACAGTCCAGGGGACTCTCAAGAGTCTTCTCCAACACCACAGTTCAAAAGCTATGATCTTAGTTTTCTGAATGTTGAGCTTTAAGCCAACATTTTCACTCTCCTCTTTCATATTCATCAAAAGGCTCTTTAGTTCTTCTTCACTTTCTGCCATAAGGGTGGTGTCATCTGCATTTCTGAGTTTATTGATATTTCTCCCAGCAATCTTGATTCCCAGGTTGTGCTTTCTCCAGCCCAGAGTTTCTCATGATATGCACTGCATATAAGTTAAATAAGCAGGGTGACAATATACAGCCTTGACGTACAGCACTGAACCCTGCTTCCATCACCAGTCCCATTCACAAGTGGGCATTGTTTTTGCTTTGGCTCCATCACTCCATTCTTTCTGGAGTTATTTCTCCACTGATTTCCAGTAGCATTTTGGGCACCTACCGATCTGGGGAGTTCATCTTTCGGTGTCCTATCTTTTTGTCTTTTCATATTGTTCATGGGGTTCGCAAGGCAAGAATACTGAAGTGGTTTGCCATTCCCTTCTCCAGTGGACTACATTCTGTCAGACCTCTCCACCATGACCCGTCCATCTTGGCTGGCCCCACACGGCATGGCTTAGTTTCACTGAGTAAGACAAGGCTGTGGTCCGTGTGATCAGATTGGCTGGTTGTCTGTGACTGTAATTTCAGTCTGTCTGTCCTCTGATTCCCTTTCTCAGTGCCTACCATATTACTCAGGTTTCTCTTACCTTGGATGTGGGGTCTCTCTTCACATGTGTTCCAGCACAGTGCAGCCGCTGCTCCTTAACTTTGATGTGGGGTAGCTCCTCTCGGCCATCCCCCTGCAGGATTGGATTCTATGTGTATGTGTGCTCAGTTGTTTCAGACTCTTTGTCACCCCATGGACTGTAGCCTGCTAGACTCCTCTGCCCATGGAATTCTCCCAGGCAAGAACACTTGAGTGGGGTGCCATATTGTACTCCAGGGATCTTCCTGACCCAGGGATTGAACCCATGTCCCTTGGGTCTCCTGCATTAGCAAGCAGGTTCTTCACCACTAGCATCACCTGGGAAGCCAAGATTTGGTTACAGTTAGTATAAAGAGAAGAGGAAATGTTGATTATTTAATCATGAAGATTATTTATATTCAAGAATCAAGTAATTGGTTAAAGACTATGGGGGGGAAGGAAAAAGGAATAATCAGACTAAGGAAGCAAAAGGGTAAAGTAGGGGTTAGTCAGCATTTTCAAACACTACAAAGAGGAAGAAGAAGTGGTACTAGATAGAATAAAAAGTCAACTGCAAAAGAGTAAGGAGTAAAGATGGCCATGCAGGCAATGAGGGTAAGCTCCTATTTTGAAGAATACATCCCTGAAATTTTCATATTGCTGAAACTAGTTTCACTTAAAATTTAAAAACAGAACAACTAGTTTCAGTATGTAAAAGCTATGCACATGATTCTCTGTAATAGTTAGGTGTTCAAATAGGTAATTCTTTGTAATTATCAGTTTCCAAATACTTGAAACAAAAACAAAAATTGAACAGTTATTTGTGTGCAGATTAATACACAGGCATTTTCCTGTAGGAAAGAAATACCTGTCAGTGGTCAGTACATAACAAAAGACATAAACCCATTTACCCTCCACTCAACAAAACCTCAGTCAGTTCAGTTCAGTTTGGTCACTCAGTCATGTCCAACTCTTTGCGACCCCATGGACTGCAGCACGCCAGGCCTCCCTGTCCATCACCAACTCCCAGAATTCACCCAAACTCATGTCATTGACTCAGTGATGCCATCCAACCATCTCATCCCCTGTTGTCCCCTTCTCTTCCTGCCTTCAATGTTTCCCTGCATCAGGGTCTTTTCAAATGAGTCAGTTCTTCACATTAGGTGGCCAAATATTGGAGTTTCAGCTTCAACATCAGTCCCCCAATGAATATTCAGGAATGATTTTCATTAGGACGGACTGGTTGGGTCTCCTTGCTGTCCAAGGGACTCTCAAGAGTCTGTTCCAGCACCACAGTTCAAAGGCATCATTCTTTGGTGCTCAGCTTTCTTTATAGCCCAACTCTCACATCCATACGTGACCACTGGAAAAACCATAGCCTTGGCTAGACGGACCTTTGTTGGTAAAGTAATGCATCTGCTTTTTAATATGTTCTCTAGGTTGGTCCTAACTTTTCTTTCAAGGAGCAAGCGTCTTTTAATTTCATGACTGAAATCACCATCTGCAGTGATTTTGGAGCCCCCAAAATAAAACCTACTTCTTTTCCATAAAAAATGTTCAACATTTTGAAGAACACAATTAGAACAAAGGGTATTGTACAAAAGTAAACTTTCATTAAACTGTATTCAAAATTGTTATAAAATAGTGAGAAAGGCCAAGATGAATGTTTTTCAATCACTTAAAAGCATAATAATAAATATGCAAAATAATAATATTAAAATTATAAATAAAAAATAAATATTTTGTGTACCTACCTGGAATGTATATATTTTCAAAGATCCTAAGATTGAGGTGAATATTTGCCCCATTCATGCTTTCATGTTTATAATCCATTATAATTTTTGAAGAACCATGCTGTTCTTTCAGTTTCTTTCACAAGTTTTTCATGAACTATTATTTTCCTTTTGCTGTTTCATTTAATGTAACATATAACATCTAAGCAAAATAGATCAAAATTAGAAAAAATAAAAAACAAAAATCATGAGCAATCAGGTGCCAGATACCGTGTTGTCTTAAGACACCTTTTTCCTCCCAATTCTTAATATAATTTCTCTGAGAATAAAAGGCAGAAATTTTTTTATACCTTGACAGTTTGGGCTGCTGCTCAATGTCACCAGTGAAATGTTTTAGTGACAGGGTGCTGTAGAAAGACAGTCTTCATCCTTTTGTAAAGGGACCCACTCCTCACTAAAGCCAAATGGCTTTAAACGCAGAGGGAAAGGGCTGTGGACATGGTAGAAAAAAAGAAAAAAAATGTTCACTTTGGAAGAGAGTGTCAAGTCTCCCTCAGACTGAACCAGAAATGAAAATTCAGCACTACACCATTTTTTACTCCCTTACATATTGTTATGTGAATGAAGAATTATTGCAGAGAAAAGCATCTTTACTTTTACTGCTATTGCCAGATGCCTTCTGTGAGTAAATATATCTTTCATTATACTACTTCATATCGGCATTTTAAGATGAGCTTTTTAAAAAACTGTATTATGCCTTGAAAGTACATAATAACCATGTTAAACAACTTTATTTTTCCAAGAATGGTGCATTTTCTAAGTGTTATCTACTGTAATCATTTTGCATTTAACATGAATTGAACAGACATTCTCCTTCAGATGAACTTTCTGGTGACAAACTTTGAAATTGACAGATTAAAACTGATTTGGGGTTGTCAAAATACTGTATAGCTATCTGCACACAAAAAAATGCATAAAATTTTACAGATGGTGGATTTCTGGTTTACATGGCAGCTATGTTAGTATACCTAATGCCAGTTAATTTAATAGTGTCACGATCTATCTTCCATGGCAGGTATAAATGACTTTTAGCACATCAATAACTAGTTTACAATGATGTCCCTTGTGACTTATGGTTTACCATTGATTTTGCATTTTGTGCAAAATATATATCTCCATATTTTGTTGTAGGATGAGTTTTAAAATAAACCAAACATTTACAGACTTGAGGAATTCTATTTAAAATGGCAGACCTAGTCAATTATCAAATTATCTGCCAATTATACCACATGACAATAGGGATTCCAAGTTTATAGTTTCATCTTATACAGATTAGCATTGAAAGTGAACATTCAGGAAGACTCTGATATGCAAATGAACCCATGTTAAAAATCTTCCTGAAATAGCTGCTATTATAATGTGGACAGTTCAATGATTTGGAAGGCATTCCACAATGAATATTAAATTAACTGAACAACTCCTCATGGCTGAACTAGTCTTTAGTAAAGGCTACTGATTTCATGATCACCATCAACATCACCATTATTATTCATAATAATACCTTAGATTTGTACAGCACTTTACAATCTGAAAAGCACTTTTACATGTAAAGTAATCCCTCTCCAATTTTAGTCCCTATTATGTGAATTTCAAATATATGCAAATTTATTTCTATATTTTTTTTGCAACTGCTAGAATATCAGTTTCTCTCACTTCTACTGAAGATCATTTTGAATAAGGAAACTGGGTGCTGGGAACTTCTGAAGGAAGTTAAAGTGGGTTGTCTAGAAATAGAGATTCTTACAATAGAATCTTTAAAAAGATAAAGAAAGGAAAGAAAAGGCAATTCAGATCAGAAAGCCACATTAGATGAGAAAAGGAATAGATGGAAATAAAGAGGGCTGATGACAAGTGCTTTGGCAGAAAGTTATTTTGGGTGACATTTCTAAGACTATGTAACCCAGGATATAAGGGAGGCAGTTTGTGAAATATCTACTGAGTGATATTGAGGAGGTCATATAAAGTGAAACTGTTTTTGCTTAAGCATCCATTACTCTATGTCCTATGCTTTCAAACATGAAAGATGAGAATCAACAAATTAGAGTAATAAAAACACAAAAACATTACATATTTGTTGAAGGCACAAATAGAGAAATGAAAAGCTACTCAGAATACTTGTTATAGGAAAAATGGAAACCTCGTGTACTATACAGTCTATGGAATTCTCCAGGCCAGGATACTGCAGTGGGTAGCCATTCCCTTCTCCAGGAGATCTTCCCAACCCAGGGATTGAAACCAGGTCTCCCACACTGTAGGCGGATTCTTTACCAGTTGAGGCTCAAGGGAAGCCCAAAATATGAGAATCTCCTTTAAACTTTAGAGGAAAAGACCTGAAAGGTTTTTTATCAACTATAACATGATAAATAAAAATTGTATAGTACCCATTCTTACTACTTTAAAATGTGTAAGCTTTCATTGATATTTTTATAATGATATCTTAGTCTAATATTCCAGTTTGTTTTATGTCTATATAATTTGATTATATCTACAACTCCAAATCTCTGTCCACAATCTCATTTTATTTTCCATTTCAACTGTTAATTTAAAACTATAGAGAAAATCTTAAGATTCACAACCATCTTTCAGCATGAAATTCAGTTTCTCATGATTTTCTCTATGTTTTTTAAATTGTAAATGAAAAGAATCTATAATAAAAATTATAAATGAATCTAGGAAGGCTGTATTCAGATTTGATCTTCAGTCAGTAGGGATTCTCATATTCTGATCAATAATGCTGCAGTAAACTCTTACATGAGTGGCCCCTGATGACTGAATCACTCCTCTAGATATTCATACCTTTGTGTGGTATCCTACCACATTGAGACTGGATTTGGTCATGTGACTTGCTCTGGCCAAATAGCGTGAAGCAAGCAGGGGCTTGTTAAAACACTATGGGCTTGCTTCTTGGATCAAATACTCTTGGAATCTGGAAACATTCTTTGAGGTAGCCCATATGTCCTGCCACCTGGACATATGCAGTGGCTACTTGGAGGAGAAACTCATAACATAGTTCACATTCACAGCCAATAACCTATACATATCGTCGCATTCAAGCTATCTAACTATGTGACAACTTCAGTATTCCATGTGATTCCAGCTGAAGATTTTGACTTTAGTGGAACATGCTGCTGCTACTGCTAAGTCGCTTCAGTCGTGTCCGACTCTGTGCGACCCCATAGACGGCAGCCCATCAGGCTCCGCCATCCCTGGGATTCTCCAGGCAAGAACCCTGGAGTGGGTTGCCATTTCCTTCTCCAATGCATGAAAGTTGTGGAACATAATTGTATACAAATAAAATACCGTTTCAATCTCTGAGTTTAGAATGGTTTATCAAGTAGCCATAGAGATGTTTTGTGCTTGGGGAATTTTGAAATGCAGATGATGATTTCTAGAAAAAAAAATCAGTAATTGTAGAGGCTGAATGTTAATAAAAAACATAAAATGGTCTCTGACTTTTCAACATCATGCTCTAAAAACGGCACTTATTATTTTTACCAAAATATAAACTTTGGTTTAGTTTAAAAACAATAAAAAATGTATCTTGGTTACTTTAGCATAAAATCTATTCATTCCTTTGATCTTTTTAATTTATAGGAAAAATACATTTCAATAATTCTAATGTTGACATGTCTTAATTCTTATTAAGAACATCCTCTACTCCAAGAAATACAAGAGACTTAAATTTGGTGAATTTTTGTGTGAAGAAAAATTGAAAAATGACCGTTTCAAACAATCCCATTAAAGTTTTAGACATAAAAAATTTATCTTCCACTTGTAAAATACATATATTTATTCAATTTTATTCACAGTATTGAATTAAGATTTTGGTGGCCTATATTTTCAAAGATACACTGATAGCAGATATGATTCAAGTGCTAATATTCTTGAATGATTATCAAATAACAGAAACTGTATTTGATCACATTTCCATTACTATATAAATTGTAAAATTAGTGTTAAATTCTTCCACCAGGGAGGAAATTTGATCCTAAATCATTACAATATAGCCAATATATTTTGACATGCAAATAAAGAAAAAAACCAACAATGATTTCTTTTCACTATCTATATTTGCCATACATTTTCCATAATACAGAGAATAAAAACACTTTACAAAAAAAAAATTTTAAGATGGGGAAAGATTAGTGAAGGCCTAAGACTAAATGAAGGCTTCCCAGTGGGTCAGTGGTAAAGAATCCATCTGCCAGTGCAGGAGACACTGGTTGGATGCTCAGGTCAGGAAAACCCCCTGGAGAAGGGGGAGGTCAACCCACTCCAGTATTTTTGCCTGGAAAACTCCATGGACAGAGGATCCTGGCAGGCTACAGTTCATGGGATTGCAAAAGAGTCAGACATGATTTGGTGACTAAACAACAACAAGAAGACTAAAAGAAAATTTAAAGGATGTATTTCTGCTTTATAATGTCCTGAATCTGTAACAATAACACAGAATTTAACTGTGGATAGAATAAGGAGTGCGTTTTCACACACGTGCCCTACCACCTCCCCAAAATACTTGGGAATTTGTCATCCTTATTTCTCATTCGTTTACATTTGTTTTATGTTATTTATAATGCTTTGGGGAAAGCTGTGACTTTTGACAGTTGAAAGTGAACCAAGAAAGAGAGAGAAGAGGCTGCTGAATTTAGAAATATGAATTTAATCCAACATAAACTGAAGTAGCATTCAAATTCATATAATTTCACAGTAAAATTTTGCACATTCGAGGTGCTACCTATCAAAGAACATCTATATTCATCAGGATGTGTCTCATCACAGGTAAAAGGAGTACATAGCTAGTAATCTCATCATTTGAAATTAAAATCAATTCATAAATAATGCAGATTATTTTCCTAAGAAGCTAAAGAAGCTGCTACCTTACAGCATAAAGGAGGTTTTAAACAACACTTTACAACAGTTAACTTTACTGGGACTAAGAATTCAGTGATTTTATCCATGAATCATTGATACTTTATAGGCATCACATTGACATGAGGGCAAAAGCGTAAGTGCCCATATGTCAGTTCCATCACTTTGGATTCCTCCAACCTCACTACCCACTGCACTGGCAAAATCAATGATGGGTGATCCGTAGTCATCATTAAAATGGAAGAACAGATTAGATGACCTCAACCCAACCAATTTATATAATTTGAACCAGCTTCAATATCTTACACTGAAAAAGACAGTTCCTACTTCATTTGGTTCAATTATCTTTGTGTGATGATATAGTACATATAAATATTTACCTACTGAATTAATGTTCACTGTATATTTAAGTTCTTAACTGTCAAATCAATATGTTCAACAGAATATATTTTTCCCATTTTTGCTGTTCCTTGACTCTGATATTTTTCAAGAATAGTTGCAGCACATAGCCTCTAAGAATTAAAACTAATCAAAAACGTCTGACATTTTTCTTGCTTATCAGATTTGAGAAAGTAAATTAGTGATATATAAGCCTGTCATCAGAAGGAATTATGTACCCTTAAAGTTTTATTATGAATCAGCACTCATTATAATATAAAGGTGCCTTTTGTTAGTTTTTTTATTACATGACCCTGTGCAAAATTTAATGCATCTATAAATATGAACATACATACCATACATACAAATGTACAGAGCATCTTGGACTTGGGTGGTTTTAGGCTAATCTGTGGGAATACTAAGGGTATCTTTTGTTTATACACTAAAGGCAGTGATAGAATGTCAAAAAAAAAAAAAGAAAAGCAAGAAGGAAGAATAAAAGAGGAGGGGCTGGAAAGACAGTCTAGGGGAAACCAGTGAAGTCTAGAAGCTATGCGTTAACTCAACATTGGAGGTGGGGGTGAGTCAAGTAAGTAAGGATGAGGAGATATTGTGAAAGGATTGAAACACTGCCTCTGGGGTAAGAGAGGAGAAGCAGCAGCCATAAAAATTTAAAGGGCACTAGAAATTTACTCAGATGCCAAAGGGAATCTGTGGAAGAATTTATTGGATTCTCTGCATGAGAAATTTAAAGTTCAAATACAGCATCTCTGGGCTTATTGACTGGTGTGCCAAAGAAATAGAATTTTTTGTGTTTTCTCTATAGACAAACAGATGTATCACATATTCAAGAATAAGCACAAACCCATATACTTTTATATACAACAAAATGATATATTTATGATAAAACAGACACAAAATTCTTATAATTTGAACTTGTTACATTAAATATAATTTCTACAGAAGTATTTATAGTAGATGATTCATTAATGCTACTTAAGAAACAAAATAGTTTATGTAGTAGAATATTCTATGTATCTATGAACCACTTAGTTCATTTGTAGTATTAACTACCATGTAACGGAAAACTCATCAAGGCAAACACTGCACAAAATTAAGCAGGTGAGGAAGACTTTATTCAAGACTATTGAGATAAAGGAGAAGGCCAGAGCTCAGTCTGAGCTCCATTCCACTAAACAAAGAGAAGAATTTTTAAGAGCTAGGTGGAGGGACCCATAGGCCACCTTGAGTAATGGGGCTTACTCAAGGCTAGGGTTGTTTTGTTGTTGTTTTTGTAGTTTTGTACAGATGGGAGAGTTGGACCATAAAAACTGACTGTCTCATTCAATTCAATAAGTATTTCTGAACACCTACCAAGATCCAGTCATTCATACACAAGAGAAAAAATTCTCCAACTTACCTAAACTTTTAACTGGCAGAGACTAAGTTAGCCTTCCGACTCTTCTGTAAAAAAAGCTAGCACATCCCAAACCCACTGCCTAAAATGGGATGAATCGAAAGCACCCATTTTTCTCAGGAGATAAAGGTTGAAGCTGCCAATGCCACCTATGCTGAAGGGCTCAAAGTTCTTCTTAGCTTGTAAGTGGCCTATGTTTATAAACTGGTTTAGAAATCTGGTAAAATACCCCATAGTGAAAGGAGGCTGAGTTGTTATTTTCAGGGACTAGGATCAAAGTCACACTATGGAAGAGATGTGCCTTTTTCATGAGACCAGACTATATAGATCACTGTTCTTACTTTTAAGTGATTCTTGCAGAAATTAACCAGAGTTGCTGCTAGGTTGTTCAGTCTGTATCTTACTCTTGACAGAATAAGAGTTCATTGGGAAAAAAAAAAAAAAAGGATAAAGTCTGTAATGGAAGCCTATGACAATGGAGATCAAAAAATACGCAGGCATATTTTTTGATGCAAGGATGTCCTGGCAAAAGCAAGAAATCAGAGGTTAGAGAGGGTCTGAGAGGAAACATACATGCATGCTTGTGTGTGTGTCGAGTTAGATTACAGGGTATGGAGGTTTGAGAAGCACTGATGAGGATCTGGAAGGGAGACACTGGATGTGGAGGGCCTAACTCTATGACCCCCACTCCCCTTTTTTGACACAAGAGAATGAATTAGGTGATGAAACAAATCTTGACTTCCTGTTTTTGACACTCTGCCACATATGCCTGTCAGGGTCAATTTGAGTTTGGTTTGAAGGAAAAGAGTTGGGAAACACGGTATCCACTTCTGATCACTTTGAGTAACACTCTTTTCCAACAGGCACCCAGTAAAAAGGTTGATGTAAAATAAATAAAGACCTGATGCTGAGAAAGATTCAGGGTAGGAGGAGAAGGGGAAGACAGAGGATGAGATGGTTGGATGGCATCATAGACGCAAAAGACATGAGTTGGAACAAACTCTGAAAGATGGTGAAGGATAGGGAAACCTGGTGTGCTGCAGTCCATGGGGTGGCAAAGAGTTAGACATGACTGAGTGATCGAACAATAACAAAATAAATCAAGGATGATCTGCATATTTACTGGAGGTGTCTCCTAGAAAGCCCAATAGTACAGGATACCCTATGCTACCACCAGCTAATGAAAGATGAGGAAGGAAGAGTTGGCGGGGAATCCATAAGGAATGATGCCTAAGCTGCCCTGGGGACTTTTCAGCCTTTCCTTTTTCTCCTTTACCCCATTGTTCCTGCATTCCAGATTTTTTCACCTTCCTCTCACACAGTAACATGATTCTTGCTAGCTGCCGATATGATTTAGGCAAAGGGTACAAAAACAAATGATCTGTAGTTCTGGCCTTCTTGATTTATATTCCCAGAAGAGCTTGTTAACACAAAAGGACTGAGTTGCTAATGGAGGAAAAAGTGAGCAAGAAATGCGGCTCTTCTTTGCCCTGTCCCTTCTCCCTGTCCCACCTCCCCACCTCTTAATTCACCCAACAGACCCAGCAGGGGATTAAGATGCTTCTTAGCAACGCACCAACACTTCTTCATGAGCCCAAGAGGCTGAGCACAAGAAATATGAAATTTCTGCATGGAAATTATACAGATGAAAAAAATTTCTAGCTGAGTTATTCAGAATTGTGTAATATAAAAGAAAACATGAAATTATTATTAAATGGATACATAAAATGCATTTGGAATAAAAAGTAAGTAAAAATAAAATGGCGGCTTCCCTGGTGGCTCAGTGGTTGAGAATCTGCCTGCAATGCGAGAAACATGAGTTTGATCCCTGGGTCGGGAAGATCCTCTGGAGAAGGAAATAGCAACCCACTCCAGTATCCTTGCCTGGGAAATCCCACGGACAGAGAGCTTGGGAGGCTACAGTCTATGGGGAAGCAAAGAGTTGGACATGACTTACCGACTAAAAACAAAAAATAAAAAATCAGAAAATAAATAAATACATTCTTTCAGTAGTTTAAAAGGGTACAAACCCAGGTAGGAATTGAGTGATTAGGAAATGCTTCCCGGTAAGATATTGACAGTAATAGTGTAAGTGAAGCTCTACAGATTCTATGAAACAGTATCACTGACTATCATTATCCTGTATTTTCATCTCTCAAAAGCTAGTGTTAGTCTTTATTTTCACTTTGATCTCATGACCAGCTCTTTTTTGCTCAACTATTCATTCGATATCAACTCCTCTTAGTTATTCCAGCCTAATCTGGTGGAAACCTTAAGTAACGTTTAAGAAGCAGCTGCACACTTGAACCAATTGTGAAATCAAATATCTTGTTTAGAAAACTGATAAAATTAGATTTATCCCTTCTTATATCAATCACTATACATTGGTTATATGATGTTTGTCTAGAATTCAATATGCTATATTATCATGAAAGTCATTAAAGCTTTAAAAGTAAAAAGATAACATTTTTACTGCTGATTTCACTTTTATAACTCATAAGGAACTCATCTTTAAGGATTTTGGAAATATATTGAGCAATACAAAACTGGAAGCATTTTATTCAAAAATGTCTTAAGAAACTGCATAGATTTCATAAATGGCAAACATGTATAAAGAAGTGTAGATATATTAGAATACAGCACAGCATATCAGAGTACAGATAGTTCTGAAATATTCATGCACAAACTTCTTCAGACATTGCATGTTAAGAATGTCCTTTTATAAATTGAGTATGTACCAGTGATTATAATATAAGTACCATATAAACTCACAAAGTATTTATGATTTCCCTTGAACTTTGTGTGATGTGTACTCAGTTGCTCAGTCATGTCTGACTCTTTAGCAACCCCATGGACTGTAGCCCAACAGGCTCCTCTGTCCATGGCATTTTTCAGGCAAGAATACTGGAGGGGTGGCCATTTCTTCTTCGAGTTTATCTTCCAGACTCAGGAACTGAACCCACACCTCCTGCATCTCCTGTATTGGCAGGTGGATTCTTTACCACTGAGCCACGTGGGAAGTCCACCTTGAACTTTAAGTAGTTTAAAGTAAAATTTAAATAACTGTAACTTGTAAAATTTAAATAACTATAACTTGTAAAGTTTAAATAAACTATTTAAATATATTAAATAGTTTAATCCTTACAACCATCCTAACTGCTCAGTATTACTTTCCTCCTCATTTTGCATATAAGGAAACAGGGGTCTTGAGGATTAATTTCAGTTCATTTCAGTTCATTTCAGTTCAGTCAGTCAGTCGTGTCCGACTCTTTGCGACCCCATGAATCGCAGCACACCAAGCCTCCTTGTTCACCACCATCTCCCAGAGTTCACTCAGACTCACGTCCATCAAGTCAGTGATGCCATCCAGCCATCTCATCCTCTGTCGTCCCCTTCTCCTCCTGCCCCCAATCCCTCCCAGCATCAGAGTCTTTTCCAATGAGTCAACTCTTCCCATGAGGTGGCCAAAGTACTGGAGTTTCACCTTTAGCATCATTCCTTCCAAAGAAATCCCAGGGCTGATCTCCTTCAGAATGGACTGCTTGGATCTCCTTGCAGTCCAAGGGACTCTCAAGAGTCTTCTCCAGCACCACAGTTCAAAAGAATCAATTCTTCAGCGTTCAGCCTTCTTCACAGTCCAACCCTCACATCCCTACATGACCGCAGGAAAAACCATAGCCTTGACTAGATGGACCTTAGTCGGCAAAGTAATATCTCTGCTTTTGAATATGCTATCTAGGTTGGTCATAACTTTTCTTCCAAGGAGTAAATGTCTTCTAATTTCATGGCTGCATTCACCATCTGCAGTGATTTGGGAGCCCAAAAAATAAAGCCAGCCACTCTTTCCACTGTTTCCCCATCTATTTCCCATGAAGTGATGGGACCAGATGCCATGATCTTCGTTTCCTGAATGTTGAGCTTTAAGCCAACTTTTCCACTCTACTCTTTCACTTTCATCAAGAGGCTTTTGAGTTTCTCTTCACTTTCTGCCTTAAGGGTGGTGTCATCTGCATATCTGAGTTTATTGATATTTCTCCTGGCAATCTTGATTCCAGCTTGTGTTTCTTCCAGTCCAGCGTTTCTCATGACGTAAGCAATTAATTTAGATTCCCCAAATTTTCACAGTCAGAAAGTGGAGAAGCAGGGTTTCTAATCTAGTCAGTGGCTCCAGAGTTCATGCTCTTAAGCACTATAATATTCTGCCTCTCATATCTCCTGGATAATAGACTTTACAGTAGGAGACGCATGTCTACATGTGGGGGAAAAGGTAAGAGACTTTGCTAGATAATATAATATAGCAGATGGTAGCAGAGTAATGGAAATAAAGAACATTAAAGAAAGTGTAATCCAAATGATAAATAGATTAGCTATATTAATAGATATATTTCTTAGATAATGTTTTGTATTTGATCCAAAGGATAATTCAAAAGAGTCTGATGTAGTCAAGCTTGTATGTTTTGCAAAACTTAGGCTAACATATATAGGACTATTTTGAAAGGCATTATGAAAGTCTACTAGTCTTTCATTCATTTCTGGTCCCTGGAATCTACGTCCATAACAGGAGTTGAGTTAGATCATATATAAAATTTTTTTCAAATCTAATATTTTATGTTTTCATAATAAAGGAAAATAAAAAATTATAATAAAGCCATTTAAATAAATTTCTGCTCTTATAAATATATTGTTTGATAATTTTGTTTCTAAGTAATGTTTTAATTATAATAGAAATATACAAAATACTTGACTTTTAAATTTAGAGGCAAAGATGAATATTTTAGGGAGAATATAATAAATAAGTAGATATTTATGTGAAACACTATATATGATGTTGAAAATATATATAAAACATATATAAATTATGGTCTTTATGTTTTCAGGATTTTACAGTTGGAATGGGATTATTAGACCAACCAGCATGAAATAATAACAAACATCAGGTGGCCAAAGTATTGGAGCTTCAGCTTCAGTATCAGTCCTTACAATGAACACCCAGGACTGATCTCCTTTAGGATGGACTGGTTGGATCTCCTTGCAGTCCAAGGGATCTCAAGAGTGTTCTCCAACACCACAGTTCAAAAGCATCGATTCTTCAGTGCTCAGTTTTCTTTATAGTCCAACTCTCACATCCATACACAACCACTGGAAAAACCATAGCCTTGACTAGATGGACCTTTGTTGGCAAAGTAATGTCTCTGCTTTTTAATATGCTATCTAGGAGTAGGTGTACGTAAGTGATCTACATGGAAATAGTCTGAACTAATGTGTGGAAATACAAGATAAGGCAATGTGTTTGACAAAGAGAAATGTTGGATCACTGCATTCAGAGGCATTAATTTCCCTCACACTTTAAAAATCACTGTGGAAATTATTCTCCTCTAAGATATTACTAAGTAAATAATATAATATTTCATGACTGGTACCATTCTCACCCAGAGCCCAGACTGTGGTTGGATTAATAAGAAAAGTCCAGATATTACAGTCTCTTTCAAGCCATGTTAAAGATACGGACTAAATCCTGAAAGCTAAAGAGTCACTTACAGTTTTTAAGTAAAGAAATAATTAACTACTGTGGTTAAATCATGAGAGTAAAGTGAAGTAAAAGTCACTCAGTCGTGTCCAACTCTTTGTGACCCAATGGACTGTATAGTCCATGGAATTCTCAGGTAAAATACTGGACTGGGTATCCTTTCCCTTCTCCAGGGAATCTTCCCAATCCAGGAATTGATCCCAGGTCTCCCACGTGGCAGGCAGATTCTTTCCTAGCTGAGCCACAAGGCAATGCCTAAATCATGAGAAATGCTGTAGTAATCTAAGCAAGAGATGATGATGGTCTAGTCTCAGGAAGAAGAGAATAATGTATGGATTCAAGAAATACTTAGGACTTCAGAAATATCCAGAACACCGGACTGGAAGGAACAGAAGCTGGAATCAAGATTTCCAGGAGAAATATCAATAACCTCAGATATGCAGATGATACCACCCTTATGGAAGAAAGTGAAGAGGAACTAAAAGCCTCTTGATGAAAGTGAAAGAGGAGAGTGAAAAAGTTGGCTTAAAGCTCAACATTCAGAAAACAAAGATCATGGCATCCGGTCCCATCACTTCGTGGGAAATAGATGGGGAAACACTGGAAACAGTGTCAGACTTTATTTTTGGGCTCCAAAATCACTGCAGATGGTGACTGCAGCCATGAAATTAAAGACACTTACTCCTTGGAAGAAAAGTTATGACCAACCTAGATAGCATATTCAAAAGCAGAGATATTACTTTGCCGACTAAGGTCCATCTAGTCAAGGCTATGGTTTTTCCTGTGGTCATGTATGGATGTGAGGGTTGGACTGTGAAGAAGGCTGAGCTCCGAAGAATTGATGCTTTTGAACTGTGGTGTTGGAGAAGACTCTTGAGAGTCCCTTGGACTGCAAGGAGATCCAAGCAGTCCATTCTGAAGGAGATCAGCCCTAGGATTTCTTTGGAAGGAATGATGCTCAAGGTGAAACTCCAATACTTTGGCCACCTCATGCAAAGAGTTGACTCATTGGAAAAGAATCTGATGCTGGGAGGAATTAGGGGCAGGAGGAGATGAGGAAGATAGAGGATGAGATGGCTGGATGGCATCACTGACTTGATGGACGTGAGTCTGAGTGAACTCCGAGAGATGGTGATGGACAGGGAGGCCTGGCGTGCTGCGATTCATGGGGTCCACATGACTGAGCGACTGAACTGAACTGAACTGAACTGAATGGATGAGAGAAGTGACATTCTCAGGTTTGAACAATCTACTCATTGTGATTGGAAGCCTCACTGGGATTGTCATCACAGAAGGAAAACATGTTTGTGTGTGAGAGATGATGAACTGCATGCTGGATAGGGTAAATATTTCCTGTCTATGGGACATCCAAGAACTGATACCCAAGAAGTCACTGAATACACTAGGAACTAGATGCCAAAGCATGAGCTAGATTGAGTAAAGAGTGTTGGAAGTCTGGGGCATATATGGGATCTATCTGTATTGAGTGTAGACAGTGGGAGAAGAAAATTTGCTTGATTAAGTGAGGAAAATTGGGCAAGTCTATAGAGGGCTTTGACTTGTTTAGTTTGTAAATAACTTGATGAGCAGCCATGGTGGAGGTGGGATGCATGAGAGTAGAAAAAGAAACCCAGGAAGTCGGGACACGGGTTAGGAAACTGTCCCGTACCTGGGAACAATGACTTTGGCCTGCCAACTCAAAGCATGAGGCTATAGCTGGAACTCAGCGTGGTCACAAGCCAAGCCACCTTTCAGAGCTTCATAAACTGGAGCCAACACGGGGGTCATGAGCAGAACCCCTTATCAGGCTAGGGTTGTTGCCACCAGGTGTGAATGTCCCAGGGTGAACCATAAACAGTTATGTTACCTTATCTACCATGGGAGCTGGTGAGAGATTTTAATTATATGTTCCAAACCAGGGACTTCACGACAATGCTTATGTGTATTACAATTACATAAATTGAATATCAGAAGAGCCTTAAATCTATTTGTTGATTATCCCATGTATCTACAGTAGAAGCACAGACTCTTCTGAGGCAAAACCATCCATCCATGGTTGTTTTGGACTTAGGAGGAGGGACAATATCTATAGTTCAGTGTGTCTGCCTCACAGGCTACCAAAGGGTGTGTGATTCTAAAAACAGGCCTTTTGAGAAGGCTCCTGATGTTTAGAGAAAGTTAGAAGCAAATGGACTCTGTTTCCCCTTTATTTTCAGAAGATGTCTCTTTTCTGCTAGAGAAAAGATTTCTTTGTAAGAAGAAATTTAAGCAGAAATCAGATTTTTTTACTGTGCTTGTGCCAATGTTGATCTATGTGCAACCTTACAGAAGTCACTTTTGACTCTAAAATTCAGCATTTCCATTTTTAAAGTAGAAATAATACTTTGTACCTCTCAGACACTGTGTAAGGTTCCATAAAATATTCACAATACGGTACAAACACAGAAAGATGAGCTACATATAAATTATCTTAAATAAGGTTTTCCTCTTTTACCAAAATCTACATTTCCTTATGTACTTAATTTTAAATTAAGCATGGCTTCTACAAATTTAAAGGGTATGTTTAATATTTCCTTCACAAAAAATATTGGAAGAAATGCAAAACCATCCCTCAGATTCTGTATTCAGTTTGGAAGCACATTCTACAAAGGAAAATATATTCTACACTCCCAAAGAGAATGCCAAAAGAACGAGCAAAGCAGTCATGCTGATCCTACCTTTTATATCAACAACAAGAGGAATAAACATTCACACTTTCAACCAGTTTTGAATACAGGAAAGCAGCTGGGGCTTCCACTGTTCTTTCATCACCTCAGGGTGTGACCTGATTATTCAGGAAAAAATCAAATTGACTCTATACCTTCGGAAGATACATCTACAAAGGAAAGAAATGAAATGGAAAACTGTAAATTATAGTTTCTCTACTTGAGCAGGCCAAATGATCCATCCTGATCTCAGGAAATCTCCTATGCTCCAAGGGTGGAGCACAGTTTCTGTGTGAAAAGGATGAAGTTAAGTGAGAACAGCTGGTGAGGATTTCATTTTCCCTGATACTTCTTTTTCATTCATAGACATATTAAGAGATAAGTTAAAGTATTTTAAATATCTAAATCTAGAACTCTAGATGTAATATACATTACATGTAATGTAATTACATGTAATTACATTACATGTAATATACTCTACATGTAATATATACTATTTGTTATATATATACACACACACATACACATACACACACACATGCCATGGGATATATGAGATATCTAGATATAAATACCTATCAATAGATAGATATAAAGAGAGAGAGAGAAAGAATCCTCAGAGGATAAAAATTATACTTGTACTGATACAATTTTTAAAAGGTTATTAATTATCAATAAATTTAAATTCTTTTTCCCCTTAAATCCATTACTTAAAACCACATATGTGAAAATAAAGTGATCTGATCAAAACTGTGGTTCTTTCTGTGGCTTGCATGGAAAGTATGCCTATTGGAAAACAAATGTCCTTATTTTCACATTCTAAGCTTCACATATTTTGAGTGTGCCAGTAACACTCCATAGATCCTAAGAAGAGAAAGGAAACTCTTTTCTGGAAAAAAGATAAAAGCTCAGTTTAAAAACTCCCTCCCTATTACACTTGTTGATTCAAGTGTGAGGGTCTGGATTTCACAGATATGTGCATCCATGAGTAATATTACACAAAGAATACCACCTTCTCCCATTTCCACTGTGTCTTCAAATGTTGAGTGACTTGCCTGAGAAAATTCTAAGGTATAGTCTCAAATAATTTAATACTGCCCTCTAGAGGCATTATAATAGCATTAAATTTGATCCCTCTGATGTGGTTTTATTAAATTTTATTTCTCTAAATTTAAAAGCACAACTTTTAAAAACCCAGGAAAGATTAATTAACATAAAGATTCCCTAAACATTATATCCATTTCAAATTCCATTTATCAAATTCTGTATAAAAATTTAGTAAAACTCAATAATGAATATGGCCTCAAATAATCTTATAAAATATATAAACCCGCTGGCCACGTGTATCTTGTATTCTCCTAGTTACTATGGTTTCTGTTGTGAAATCTTGAAGCACATGGAGAGGAGTGGCAAATATAAACACACCTTCAGTGAAATCAGGAAATTTAGAAAATAGGAAATATTCCTTTGCCTCCAAAAAATAAAGGTTAAAGCATTGATCCAAGAGCATTCTCTTCAGGATCTGAGTGACAGATTTGCTTAAAATATGAGTCTGTGACAAAGAACGTCAAAGACTTTTAGGGACAGATACATAAATTAAGGAAAGTAAATTTGGATTTACTATAACAGCAGTTATGAAATGTATTCAAACCTAAGAGGATATTCAGGTAATGGGATTTCTGTGAGGAAAACATCCAGGTAGCATGAACTTTAGATACTACTGAGAGGAAAATGATAAAAGTTTGAAAACTAAGAAATTTTGAAGAGCTTTATCATAAAACATTTGTGATTTGAGAACTAAAGACTAGGCATAGGGATCTTACTTTAAACGGGAAGTTTCCTGTTTTCTGTACAGGTCTGAAAGAAGAAATTTTACATTATAACTTTTGTGCTAGGAAACGGTGTACAAAGCCTGCCGTCTTTACTATTGGCACAGAGAAAGCTCTTTGGAAAGAAAATGCAGTCTGTTTCTACCATAAGGATGGTTTTCTGCAGTGTTTATACTGAATGTGTTGGTTGTTATCAATATAAAGTAATAAATTACAAATCTACTGCATGATATAGCAATTTTAAAGGAGAGAAAGTGTTGTTGGAAAAAAAAATCACTTCAAAATTATCTGTAAAATAAATTACTTCCACTCATTTTTCCATCCTGTTGTTTGCCATCAGTGATCACTCCCATAACATAGAAGCCTTTCATTTTGTTTATCAAGAAATGTCATGCACAGACTGAAGTACAATTACAAAGGCAAATATTCAGAGTTTAATTTTGTCAAAGTTAAGCCACTTGTGCTAAATACAGGTATATGTTGAGGAAATTTTACATTTGAAAATAAGTTTTTAATCATATGGTCCCAATCTAGCAAAATCTATATAACTTATAACGTAAATTACACTCCCATATACATGGGCTTCTCTTGTGGCTCAGCTGGTAAAGAATCTGCCTGCAATGCAGGAGACCTGGGTTCGAATCCTGGGTTGGGAAGATCCCCTGGAGAAGGGAAAGGCCACCCACTCCAGTATTCTGGCCTGGAGATTTCCATGGACTGTCTAGTCCATGGGGTTGCAAAGAGTTGGACACAACTGAGCGACTTTCACATTCACACATAACTGCAAATTTGATTTAAAGGAATTTCAGAAAGGAAAAATAGAGCTTCGTACTTAAAAGGACTAAATTATTAGACTGAATATGTGGCAATTTTGGAAAAATAGATTTGTAAGAAGATAAATTTTAGATTTTTGGCTAAAATATTTAGTTGTATAGGAAAACATCCAGGTAATACAAATATTAGTTTTATAAGTTTAAAGTTTGGGACTTCCCTAGTGGCTCAGTGGTAAAGACTCTGCCGGCCAGTGCAGGGGACATGGGTTCTATCCCTGGTCCCGGAAGATCCCACGTGCCTCCAGGCACATGAACCACAACTACTGAGCTCTAGAGCCGGGGAGCAGCAACTGCCGAGGCCCGTGCCCAGAGCCTTTGCTCGGCAGCAAGAGGAGCTGCCACAAGGAGAAGCCCATGCATCAGAGCTTGAGAGTACCCCCTACTCAACCACCACTAGAGAAAAAGCCACAGCAACGAAGACCATCCTCAGCCAAAACTAAGTAAATAAATAAATTCAAATTCAGGCAGTCATGTTTTCCATCTCTCCTTTCTGGATTGCCGTAATTAACCATTCAATCAATATGGCAAGGTCTAATAAAATTTCAATAAATATAACATTAGACTTACTAGGGGAGGTTAGACTGAAACATACCTATATTATTTATATAGTAAAGTAAAATAACAAAGTTATAAATAAAAGCAACATGAGTGGTAAAGGATCAAAAAATTCTTTCAATTATTTTCAAGTAGGTCAGTCTTAAGATATAGGCTAGTAACTTTCTAAAAAAATAGAAAACATTTATTTTCTAGGAGCATAGTGAAGCGATGCATACAACCACAAAGAGATTATGATGATAAAATGAACCAGGATTGGTGGACAGTAACTGTTAATATGTTGCTTATGCAAACAATTCTGAGGGTGCATGACACCGAGAAAACAATGGGAAAATGCAGATCAGAAGATCTGTGTGTTCATCCTGCTTATATCCCAAGGGTTTCTTGAAGGGATAGTGAGTAACATACTTCCACCAAGATATTCTACGTCTTCCAAAATTATTCTTTAAATAATAAGAGTTACGAGGTGAAACTGCCTAAAGCAATCATTTTATGTGAACAAGATAATAAATTTTACCAGCCAGTCAAGATAAAAAACATTTATTTGAAAATCGAAATTTATTTCCACTTCTGGAAACGAAAGACAATAAAGACAACAAGATTATCAAGAACTGTGTATGTTGGAGGGTAGGGTGAGAGTTGTTGGTGTATGTCCTTGAAAGTCTCATTGATACAGCTATTTTTTAAAATGTGATGACATTTCAAATAAGATAGTATTATAAGTAAGCATAAAAATAAGTCGCTAATTCTGGAGTGATACTTCAAATACACCTTTTTTTCACTATAGCTAGCACACAAACAATACCTTTTGTCAAAAAATAGAATTAGAAGTTGTTTTAGGCACTGATTTTTTTATACTTTTATTTCAAAATTTGTACACTAAGATCTTTTTGATATATCCCTATACATTCTGAATATTAATAAGCAAAAAAGCATTCATTCAAATAAATGATTTATATAGTATCTTAAAAGAACAATTCATTGACATATTTTCTATGTTGTTAAATTTTGAAAAGTATTTGAACTCTTTCTTTAATACTGATCACTCTGGCGTCCTTACATCTTGTTCTTCAGTGTCAGCTATAAACCTCTTTCTCATCCAATCTAATATCCTTCAGGTCTTTTCTTTCCTTATAAACAAGTATAATTTTTATGTAGGCTTCCTCCTCTGCTCCCCTCTGTTTCACCTGTTGCTATATGTAGGTTCTTATCTTGCCTTTTCAGCTCTGGGACTCACTGTATTATTATGAGCCCCTACGCAGCCCTGGACATCCAAGCTCAAATTCTGGATCTGCCGCTTGCATAGGGGAAAGCTGGCAAGTTTCCTAAACTCTCTCAGCCTCAGAGCTACTCTGCAGATCAAATCAATATATGGATGCTAATGAAACGTTCCCTCCTATTTTATGACAAATACAGTTGTACGATGGCTAAAAATATGGTTTGCTTTTCAAAAATATTGTAATAAGTGCTATTTGACTTTTTATAATCTTAGTTTATAGCTCTAGATGACCCTTCTTTCTAAGGTCACTGATGTCCTCCTAAGATTCACATTTATATGGTTTAATAGCATTTGACTCATTGTTTCTTAAAATTCTCTCTTGACTTCCATGAGATCACCCTGACCGAGTTTTTATTTTCAACCCTAAAAGATTCTTCTCAGTCTCCTTGTCCTCTTATCCTCAGTGCCTATTCTTGCTTTATGTCTCTATTTTTTTTTTCGCTGTTGTTATTTTCCTGAATGAGTTTTCTTCTACTACTACCAGCCCTTTCCCTAGAGTGTAATAACTAGCTCAAATTTCTTGCCTGATTTTCAGCCTCATAAAAGTATCTACTGACCCTCTCCATTTATATGTGCCTGCATACTTCATAGGAAATATGTCTGAACTCAATTATTCATATCCCATGAAGTTGTCTATTCTGTATTTCCAGTATCTCGGAATGGCTTCACCAATGACCCAGTGCAAGAAGAACCCTAGGGTCCCTTTCTCATCTTCCCTCTGTACCAATCAGGGATCTCCAGAGAAAGAGAACCCAACAGATGGATAATATGGAGAAAGATGTATTTTAAGGAATTGGCTCACATGATCGCAGAATCTTGGTAAATTCAAACTCTGCAGGGTAGGCTAGCAGGCCAGAGACCCAGGCAATAGTTGTGATTCAAGTCCAAAAGCAGTCTGTTGGCAGAATTCCCTCTTATGGGGAGATCCGTCTTTTTTCTATTACCTTCAGTTGATTGAATGAAGCTTGCCCACATTACAGAGGATACTCTGCTTTCCTCAAAGTCTGTTGATGTAAGCATTAACCTCATCTAAAAATGCCTTCATAGAAACATCTAGAATAATATCTGACCAAAGAGCTAGATAAGGAGGTCTAGCCAAATTGACACATAAAACTAACCATCACACTCCCTCATCACAAAAATCCTACCTATTTTACTTATTTATATCTATCAACTTTATCAGCTGTCTTCATCCACTCCCTTCTTCTGGAAGCCCATGCTATCATCTCGTGCCTTGACCATAGCAAGAATATCTAAAATCTCTGACTACGACTTTTTCCCTCCCAGTCCATTCTCTATCTTGAGGAATGACCACCATAGCTGTCATTTTAAAGTACTGAATTCTGATTATGTAAACAGCATGCTTAAAAATACTAAATATATTCCCTTAGCTTTCTGGAGACTTCATCCTCATAAGGATGATAATATAGGTCACTCATGATCAGATATTTGTATTTATTCCATTCTTGCTTCCTATCACTCTTCCACAAACCCAGGACTCCAAGTACACTAAGTTACTTGCTGTTCAATAAACAAATCATGTTGTCTTATGTATCCATGCATTTCTAAATGCTATACCCTCTATTTAGACTACTTGTCTAGTTTTTCTTTCTTTGATTGGGTCTCATTTTTGCTTTAAGCCTCAGCTCAGTCACCAGCTTCTCCAGAAAGGTTTCACTGGTGTCATAGGAGTGAGATAGCTATCCATTCATTGCTTAACAGGAACAGCCTGTGTTCTATTGTTAACTGAGTTAATACATGAAAAATGCTTAGAACTCAGTCTGACATATAGTAAACACTCTCTGAAGTTAGTTGCTATTATTTTTAACAGTAATAATATAATTTATAACACATTAAATTGTAAGTGCTAACTGATTTGTCCATGGCTCAAAAAATAAAGAAGAATAAATTTACACTTGTAACTCCCTAGCTCTTAGCACTGTGCCTGACTCATAGTAGGTAATAAATAATGTCACTGAATGAAATAATACTTTTAATATTAGAAATATATGATGTTTCCTGCAAAAAAATCCCTTGTACAAAAAATTTCAGATACAATGCCAGATGTTCTAAACATCAAACAAGAGTAGGGTAATTTTTCAATGTAATTTTACTAAAAGCCTCCATAAAAATTAAATCAGAATTTATCACATATTTATAGATGTTTTGACATTACCTTCTGCCAATCATATATATATATGGTATGTGTGAAGTGTTACTAAGAATACTCCAGGACATGGTTATTGAATGAAATGTCATTAAAATTATCTTAGTATTATTTTTCTAAACTTTCTAAGTAATTTGCAGATCACTTTATTCAAAACCTTACAATGCACATTGTTATTTTATTTCCACCTCATTGCACCACATTTTAACTTTATACAAATCTTTTCTAACTTGTCAATCTTTCTTCCATTCTGTCTCCTAAAAAGAGGAATCTTCTAAAGAGTTCAAGTCAGGTTTGTCCCATGCTAACGGTTTAAGAAGACAGTTAGTGATAGGTGAAATATATTTATCAACTTCGAGGGTTTTTAAAATTACTTTAAAATAAATGAGAATAACAATTAAATATGGAAGTGCATTTATATTTCATTAAATTATAAACATTAGATTTTATTTATAATTTATCTACAAATATACTTTTTAAAATTGAATAGAATTATAAATAAAATTTTATTATATAAAATTTAAAATTAAACTGCATCTGCATTTTTCATAAAATGTTCAATTTGGCTTATATTTTTGCAAATAATAATCTGTTTTAATAATTCTCACCACTGCCTGCACACAAGAATCACCTGGAAAATGAAAAAGGTATTGATATTGTATTCTTATTTCCAGGTATTGAGTTCTTCTCAGGTGGGATATGGGATAGGTTTTAAAATTTAAAAAAACAATGGCCAATTAAAACTCAGTAAAAAATATAGGGGATAATTTTAATGTATACTGGGAACTAATGAAATAGGTTATTTTTCATGCTTATACAAGGCTAGGTAATTATGGGACACTGTTCAAATGAAAATCTATAGACTTTTATTTGCCCCCAGATATATTCCTGGATAAAAATAATTTCTTTTCAAAAATTTTGACTTGGGTTCTTTTTCAATGACAAATTTTTAAGAAATAATTGATAAAGCATGTTTTCTAGTATTTCTATAACCAGTACTGTCATTAAATATTTGGTTCTATATTATATCTGGTTTACTCCACTGTTAGCTCCAAGTAATTCAATATCAATTAAAGTCTAATGAGAAAGTAATAGAGTTAATATATAAACAATGTATTCAAACAGGCCCACAGTTCCTAACATTGACTGGACACCTTCGCTGATAATACATTCACTTGTGAGGGTTTAAGTCATTACAGTATTCAAGCCACATTTCAGAGCAATGACAGAATTTTTGCAGGTGAGGTTCAGTCATTAGTATTTTTGGAAAACCTCTGCCTTAGTCTGATATGCAGCTAAGCTTGAGGAATATTGCTCTAAGCAAAGCCAAGGGAGGCATACACATTCACAGTAGTTAAAACTGAGAAGAGTGTTTTTATGCCACATCTTGGTAATCTGGGATTTTCACTCTCAAAATTGTTTGTGTCACAGTAGTCAAAACAGATCTGGAAACATGAAAAAGATAATAACAGTTAATTATGATCAATAATATGTCAATAAATTTGAAATATAACACCAAAACAGGCTGAAAAATAATCTGAATACCTTACAGCTATCAATAAACTGAATTCATAAAAAAAAAAAAACCTACCCAGAATGCAAATATTAGGCCTAGATTATTTCACTGGAAATTTTTCTAAACATATAAAAAGAATGTGCCATTTTAAACAAACTTTCTGAAAAAAACAGGAAAATATAAAAATATCCTCTAAGTCATTCTAAGTAAGTGGCATGACTGAAGCCAAACCTGGAAAAAATATTTTAAGAAAGGGAATTACAGGCCAATTTCTCTTGTGAAATTAATTTCAAAATATTAAACAAAATAACAGAAAGTCAAATCTAGTAAAATTTTAAATTGTTACACATCTGGACCAAGTTAGCTCTATTTCAAAAATACAAGATTGGTTTCATACTAGAAAAGAAATGTATGAACTAAGAAATAAATGATAAATTTTATATAATCATCTCAATAGACACAGAAAAGTAGTTTGCTAAAACGTTTTTACTTTAGACAAAAACAGCAAACTAAGATATGAGAACTTCTTAATCTAAAAGATATTTGGAATACATCCATATTTAAGACAAAATATGCATAGAGTATATATAAACTCCTAAAAAAATACAGAAAACATAATAAAAGTATTACTCCATGTCCCTTGAGTAAACACTTAACCAAAGAGGATAGCTTGATGTCCAATGGACATATGAAAATATACTTCACCTTGCCAGCCACTAGAGGATTGCAAATTAACCTCAAATTTGAGATACACCCATGAAATATCTAAAATTTTAAAAACTGATAGTACAGTGCTGGCAAGAATGTGGAGCAAGCAAAACTCTGGTATACTTCTTATAGAAAACAAATTGGCAAAACTGCTCTGAAAAAAAGCAGTTGGTAGCATCTGCTAAACTAGAATACATATACATACACACATGAAACATATATATTCTTATATTACAATAATTCTATCCAAGCTATGTGTACCACAAAAATGCACACATAAAAATGAAATTAAGAGAATAATGAATAACCACTTTCAAGGAAATAAAAATATAATAAGCTACACAGGAGTAAATTTAATAAAAGTCATGCAATTTTATTGAAAATTACAAAATATCGCTGAAAGAAATTATCAGAGACAGGTAAATGGAAGGGCATTCCACATTCATGGACTGCAGGACTTACACTCTTGAGGTGGCATACTCCTTAAATTCATCACAAATTCAAAGCGATTCCTATTAAAATCCCAGAAGTTATTTTTGCACAATTGACAAGCTAATCCTAAAATTCATATGGAAATGAAAGGGACACAGAAGAGCCAAAATAATCTTGAAAAGGAGAACAAAGTGCAGTAATACAAGGTTTCTAATTTCAAAACTTACTACAATATCACAATATGCAGGTCTATGATACTGACATAAGGGTAGACATATAAACCAATGGAATACAATTCCAGAAATAAATCCTTATATTTATGGTCTATTAATTTTCAATAATAGTGCCAAGACAATTAAATGAGTTAAGAGTAGGGTTTCAATAATCCGTGCTGGAACAAATGAATATCTACATGCAAAAAAAAAATTGTATTCTTAATTCACACCATACACAAAAATTAACTTCAAATGCATCATACATCTAAATGAAATGTTCTATAAGGCAATTATTCAATAAAACAAAAATATTGATAGAACCATCTAAAATGTTCAATCATTTAATGAAAGTTTATATTTCTGTTGGAAACTTTGGGCAGTATTAGAAATTAGACATGTATAAATCATTTAAAATTTTTAAAAATAGGTTAGCTTTAAGAAAAAAATTTATAAAAAGGAAATATAATCATGATATACTTTATGATTTAACTGTGAAAATGATTATATAGAAAAAAATAATAAAAGTTGTGAATATTTACCCAGAAGCTTAATATAACTCTATTTGGAAGGCAAAAGGATAGAAGTTTTATGTGTGAGTTTAATATTATTTTTCTTTTAGAAATATGTATATGAGTTACTCTGATTTTTAAAGCTAAATTTACAAAATAATTATGAATTAAGAGTAGATGATAAACTTAAATACATGATTTGCACTTCATCTTCAGCTATTTAGTAAAACTATGAATATATGCATGCTTTATTTGCTTCAAATACAATATAGGCATTTATTTAAACTTATTTTTAAATGAATATGAAACAAAAATAATATTTGTTATTCATTTGTCAAATTTCTTCTGACAAAATTATATGGTAACCTGAAATGATCTTCTGTACTTCGTATTTTACTTTCTCAGAAGGTCAAATAGTCATTTTGGCAAATTTTATTGAAACAATTAATCATTTTCCCAAGATTCTTATTTAATCCTTCGATTTCATTCATTCTGTCTTTTTGACTGGTGCATACTTTACATACAATAACATCCCCTAATATTAAGTGGACAGCTTGATGACCTCTGTATATAGTAATTATTCTAACCATTATTACATCATTATAAAGAAGACATTCATGCCCTGATGTACTCTTTGAACATCATAACACTTAACAGTTTGTTTTTAGTTGTTAAATTCCTAAGTCCATCAACTTGGTGTCTGTTAACTAGATCCCAATATCACTTTCATTCATTTCAGGAAAAACGTCATCATTTTCATAAGTTTCAATTTCACTTTTATTTTTGCAATACCATATTGTTAAGTTAAACAAGCAGAAGTCATGAAATGAAGACATTAAAGGAACTTTATCACGCTTTCACTTTCCTTTTAAGTCGACTTGTGTACATTTCTTCCCCAATCTCCATACCCAAAGAAAATCTCAGGCAGGTCTCTTGAGTTCACTGGTTTTAGTACTGGCTCAATTCAAAGTTTAAATAGTCTGGACTCAATTAATAATTTAAAGCTTGAACTTGATACAAGTTAATCTTTCCAATGCCGAAGCCCCTACTTGAATCATCCTGTGCATCAGCCCCATGCATCCTGCATCCTACATTGAACATAGATTGTGTTCACCTATGGCTGATTCGTGTCAATGTATGGCAAAACAAATATAGTATTGTAATTAAAAAAATAAATAAATTCAATTAAAAAAAAATCTTTCCAACTTTTACACTTGTTAGTGGAAAACCCCCATAGCTTCTTGAGGAGGTTGGGTGTAAATTCCTTTTTCCCTCTTTCCACGTGGTAAAGTGGGCCTTAGAAAGCATCACTACAAACAAAGCTAGTGGAGGTGATGGAATTCCAGGTGAGCTGTTTCAAATCCTGAAAGATGATGCTGTGAAAGTGCTGCACTCAATATGCCAGCAAATATGGAAAACTCAGCAATGGCCACAGGACTGGAAAAGGTCAGTTTTCATTCCAATCCCAAAGAAAGGCAATGCCAAAGAATGCTCAAACTACCACACAATTGCACTCATCTCACATGCTAGTGAAGTAATGCTCAAAATTCTCCAAGCCAGGCTTCAGCAATACCTGTACCATGAACTTCCTGATGTTCAAGCTGGTTTTAGAAAAGGCAGAGGAATCAGAGATCAAATTGCCAACATCTGCTGGATCATGGAAAAAGCAAGAGAGTTCCAGAAAAACACCTATTTCTACTTTATTGACTATGCCAAAGCCTTTGACTGTATGGATCACAATAAACCGTGGAAAATTCTGAGAGAGATGGGAATACCAGACCACCTGACCTGCCTCTTGAGAAATCTGTATGCAGGTCAGGAAGCAACAGTTAGTACTGGACATGGAACAACAGACTGGTTCCAAATAGGAAAAGGAGTATGTCAAGGCTGTATATTGTCACCCTGCTTATTTAACTTACATGCAGAGTACATCATGAGAAACGCTGGGCTGGAAGAAACACAAGCTGGAATCAAGATTGCCAGGAGAAATAGCAATAACCTCAGATATGCAGATGACACCACCCTTATGGCAGAAAGTGAAGAACTAAAAAGCCTCTTCATGAAAGTGAAAGAGGAGAGTGAAAAAGTTGGCTTAAAGCTCAACATTCAGGAAACGAAGATCATGGCATCCAGTCCCATCACTTCATGGGAAATAGATGGGGAAACAGTGGAAGCAGTGTCAGACTTTATTTTTGGGGCTCCAGAATTACTGCAGATGGTGACTGCAGCCATGAAATTAAAAGACGCTTACTCCTTGGAAGAAAAGTTATGACCAACCTAGATAGCATATTCAGAAGCAGAGATATTACTTTGCTGACTAAGGTCCCTCTAGTCAAGGCTATGGTTTTTCCAGTAGTCATGTATGGATATGAGAGTTGGACTGTAAAGAAAGCTGAGCGCTGAAGAACTGATGCTTTTGAACTGTGGTGTTGGAGAAGACTCTTGAGAGTCCCTTGGACTGCAAGGAGATCCAACCAGTCCATTCTGAAGGAGATCAACCCTGGGATTTCTTTGGAAGGAATGATGCTAAAGCTGAAACTCCAGTACTTTGGCCACCTCATGCCAAGAGTTGACTCATTGGAAAAGACTGTGATGCTGAGAGGGATTGAGGGCAGGAGGAGAAGGGGATGACAGAGGATGAGATGGCTGGATGGCATCACTGACTCGATGGATGTGAGTCTGAGTGAACTCTGGGAGTTGGTGATGGACAGGGAGGCCTGGCGTGCTGCAATTCATGGGGTCGCAAAGAGTCATACACGACTGAGTGACTGGACTGAACTGAGTTTTACACAACACATCTATCCCTTTTGTTACTACCTAGAGTTTATGCAAATTCCAAACAAGATTAAAGCAAGTCAAGTTCAGAGAGATGTGGAAGGATTCAGGGGAGTCAGAGGAGGCAAAAATTTCTCAAATCATTGCTCCAATCATAATATGGTCTCTACCTCTTTCCAGGGAAATGGTTAAATATAAGATTTTTTCTGTGTTTTGGGGAATGTTCTTGCTGAATTTCTCCAGTTTTAACTTTATGACACAATCATTGTTGTTCTTTGGCTCAGAGCTCAGTATTTCCCCTATGCATCTTGCATCTTCTTGAGGTTAGGTTCCTTCATTCTGTGGCAGGCCTCCTCACTTGCTCTTTAGCAACAGGGTCACTGTGTTCTTCTGTTGCCAAAAACTCAAGACTGTCTAGTGATCCAGCTGAAAACTCAAGAGATCATCACGCTCTTCATCAGCCTAATATTTTCTACACAATCTCTGCAGTTCTCACAGTCCTTGCGTGTAAAAGTTACAGAACCACTTTCAGTTCCAAGTACGTATCCAACATTTTCTCATATGTCTGGCTTTATATGTATGATCCCCTAATACTGGAATGTCCACACACCATACATGTTCCCGTCTTTGCACTGGTAAATCTTATCCACTCCTCAAGATCCAACTTACAAGCTGACTAGTCAACATTTCCTGATTCTTCCCAGTTAATCCAATTCACTTCTTCCTCTAAATTTCCAGGTTATCTGTACCTACCTTATGATAATTATTAATACTTTTCACTTAGATGCTCTAATGCTACTTTGTGAAAGAGACTAAATAGGAAAGAGACTATCCTACACAGAACTTAAGCCACCTCTTATACCTAGTAGTCATGTAATAAAGTATATTGAAAAAATAGTAATTCCTATGGACTAACCATATATTTCCTTATGATAATAGTAAATTTGAATACCTCTGAAAGTAAGAAATAATATAAGCTGATAAGAAAGCAAAATAGCACCTTACACATAAGTTACCCTTAGTCTCAGTTTCATATCTATAAAATGGAAAAATAATACATTGCATGGATTAAAGAAAATGGCATATACAGTGGTGTCTGGAAGATCAAAGTGCTGACTCAGTAGAGCGACGTCAACTCCTAATAGAATATAAGCTGCCACCACTGTTATTTACATACCATTGTCCCTTAATTCTAATGAACACTCTTCCTCCCTAATTTCTATACCATTAACATGAATATTTTAATGAAAATGTGTCCTGATTTTTTAAATAACTTACAAAGATTTATGAAAAATAAAGAAAACCCTTCATATTGTTAACCCCTAGAGATAACTCTAGGGGATAACCAATATTGACATTTGGTATCAACAATTCAAGACTAACAACTATTTCTATGTCTTCACAAATTTATAAAAGTTTTATTAAACATTGAATGCTTAAAACTTGTTTTTTTGCCTAATAATTTATTATACCTACTGTATATAAATACACAGTCCTTTGTCTTTCTCTGTCTCTATCTTTTTGTATATCTATCTACCTATCTCTTTGAGAGAAAATACAAAGAAATAATATATAATATATGTATATGCCTACCTACTTATTCATGAAATTATCTATAATTTTTAGTATAAATGCATAGAAGAATAATTTCTATGCTAAAGTTATATACTGTTTTGTAGATCCTAATACGGGCTTCCCGGTGGCTCAAATGGTAAAAATGGGAAGTGAAGTCGCTCAGTCATGTCTGACTCTTTTCGACCCCATGGACTGTAGCCTACCAGGCTCCTCTGTCCATGGGATTTTCCAGGCAATAGTACTGGAGTGGATTGCCATTTCCTTCTCCAGCAGATTGCCCCAACCCAGGGATGGAACCCAGGTCTCCCACATTGTAGACAGACGCTTTACTGTCTGAGCCACCAGGGAAGTGGGGTCATCCTGAGTTGGGAAGATCCCCTAGAGGAGGGCATGGCAACCTACTTCAGTATTCTTGCCTGGAGAGAATCCCCATGGATTCTAATCAGTTCAGTTCAGTCGCTCAGTAGTGTCTGACTCTGTGACTCCATGAATCGCAGTACATCAGGCCTCCCTGTCCATCACCAACTCCCGGAGTTCACTCAGACTCACGTCCATCCAACCATCTCATCCTCGGTCATCCCCTTCTCCTCCTGCCCCCAATCCCTCCCAGCATCAGAGTCTTTTCCAATGAGTCAACTCTTTGCATGAGGTGACCAAAGTACTGGAGTTTCACATAAGTTAAATAAGGGTGACAATATACACTCTTGACGTACTCCTTTTCCTATTTGGAGCCAGTCTGTTGTTCCATGTCCAGTTCTGTTGCTTCCTGACCTGCATATAGATTTCTATGTGGATTCTAATACATATTGCTAAATACATACTGCTAAATTGCAAAAGTATTCAAAATGACTATTTTATTCACATTTAAATTTTGAGTAGTAATATAAAAATTTACCAATTTGCTGAGAGAAAACTGGGATTTTATTGTTTTCCTAGGCATTTTTGTGTTTAGTAATATGAAGCATTAGCCATATATTTATATTCAGTTTTTGTATTGTATAATTTTGTCTCTAACGAAAAGTAAGCTGGTTTTAAACTAAAGCTACATACATGTCTACCTTTCAAAGATGATTTTTTTTCTAAATTACAGTATGCAGCAAATAAATTAAAAGCAAACAAACATTCAACAAGGTTGTTTTAGAAGCTCACAGAAAAACATATTTTAAAAAGAAGAGAAAGTTTAAAGCCAGGTCCACCACCAAGCACACAGTGCCTTAGAGCTCTTCACTATAGTGTACTGAAACACCAAGCATTAAGACAAGACTGAATCACCACAAACTTGTAAAGTTAAATACGGAGAAAAGATGTAATTGTGCATTAAATTTCAGGAAATGTTTTCCTTTATACTGTTAACACTCAGTCAGTAGTCTAGAAATTTTACTTATGTGAAAATTTTATTCCTCCTGATGAATAATAATGTGTTGATTTATTTTATTCCAAGGACTTCCCTGGTAGCTCAGATGGTAAAGTGTCTTGCTTACAATGGGTTCGATCCCTGGGTTGGGAAGATCCTCTGGAGAAGGAAATGGCAACCCACTCCAGTACTCTTGCCTGGAAAATCCATGGACAGAGGAGCATGGTGGGCTACAGTCCACGGGGTCTCAAAGAGTCAAACACGACTAAGCGAATTCAGTCACTCATTGTTACCAAATCACTTTGTATACATACAGTTTTAAACCAGGGAATATAATTTGGGTTATATATCAAAAGGATACTTGGTCTTCTCAACTTCCATATATATTTCCACATGAATGTAAAAAGAATACAGTATAAACTGGAGGAGGTCCAAACTTTTTCTTCTTAACTCTAAATGTTCACATACTATTTCCTTTTAACCACGTGAAGATGCACTAATTTTCTTTAAAAAATTGATTTTTTTATCATCAGGATAAAAATATTGCCTAGAAGACTGCCTATTATAGAGTAAAAACTGAAGACATTTGTTGAATACATAGTATTAAAGCAAACTATAATGCTTACTTTTATGAACAAGAACATGTCAATCAAATGATTACTGTTAGCTAAAAATATTTAGTTATTAATCAAAATTTGATAAAATATAGTTTATATTTCTCACATATATAATAAATTAATTTTGCTATGGATATGAAATGGAGAAGAAAATGGCAACCCACTCCAGTATTCTTGCCTGGAGAATCCCAAGGACAGAGGAGCCTGGTGGCCTACAGTCCATGGGGTGGCAAAGAATTGGACACAGCTGAGCAACTAACACTTTTCACTTGGATACATAAAGCCTGTAGTATGATTTAAAGAGAAAGATCTTATTTAGGCTAAGATTTAAAACCCATAGGTTTTCGTCCTGTGGCTCCACTAATAATTATGTGATATGGAAAAAACACTTAACCTTCCTTCGTATCATTTTCTCCAGCTGGAAAATAGTAATAATAATAACTCCCTATGCAGCACAGATGGTTGTTGTAAAGATAAAATGAGATAATAGACATAGAATTGCTGTCAAATATAAAACTACATAAATGTAGGATAATATATAGACGTGTTCAAACAAAAGGAAAACCAGAACAAGCCCACAAAGGCAGAAAAGCTAAATTGGACTGCAGTGCTTTCAACTCTGAATAGAGTTAGATCAGGAAAGATAACCTAAGTAAAACCCCAAAGAACTAGGTTTTCTTTTAATAAGCAGCAGTTTGAAATAGATAACCTCTAAATGTCCGTATTGTATTCTGGATGCTGGCCAAAGCTCCGAAGTATTTCTAAACAGGAATAGGTAGGAGACTGCAAGTGTGAAGTCTGTGATTATTTTTTTTTACAAAGTGATTTGATTCTCTTACGTCTCAAAGAAATTCACATGTAACTGACATAGGAAATCTCAGCTGTGGTCACAGTTGGCCCATGCTTGTATAGTGATCTAGAAAAATTATTTTTCCTAATCTTTCAAGGCTTCATTTTTCACACTAGAAAATACACTACTTCCATAAAGACTTCTATAATTAAAGATACACACATATATAAACTGGGCGCTTCCCTCATAGCTCAGTCAGTAAAGAATCTGCCTGCTATGCAAGAGACCTGGGTTCTATTCCTGGGTCGGGAAGATCCCCTGGAGAAGGAAATGACAATCCACGCCAGTATTCTTGCCTGGAAAATCCCATGGACAGGGGAGCTTGGTGGGCTATAGTCCATGGGGTCACAAGAGTCAAATAGGACTTAGTGACTAAACCACTAAATCACCACGACTACATATGAAGTATGGAGGCACGCGGATATGGGAAAACTTGGCCAATATGTATATTACAAACATTCAGAAATGAATTCCCTACACTACTGATTCAGTAATATTGTTGAGCACCTAAAAGCTGCAAAGCTGGAGCTAAAGCAAAAATAAATAACCAATTAATGGCTCTCAATAGGAGGAAATAGTTCAATAAACACACAAAATTATATACGAAAAAGACTCCAGTTCCTGGCTCTTACCACTTAGTGCCAGAATATTAAAATGGAGCGCTTTTATTTATTTTTAAAATTTTTATTTGAGTATAGTCAGTTTACCGGAGAAGGCAATGGCACCCCACTCCAGTACTCTTGCCTGGAAAATCCCATGGACAGAGGAGCCTGGTGGGCTGCAGTCCATGGGGTCGCTAGGAGTCGGACACGACTGAGCAACTTCCTTTCACTTTTCACTTTCATGCATTGGAGAAGGAAATGGCAACCCACTCCAGTGTTCTTGCCTGGAGAATCCCAGGGACGGGGGAGCCTGGTGGACCGCCGTCTATGGGGTCGCACAGAGTCGGACACGACTAAAGCGACTTAGAAGCTTAGCAGCTTAGCCGCAGCATAGTCAGTTTAGTGTTGTATTAGTTTCAGGTGTCCAGCAAAGTGAATCAGTTATATATATATGTACATTGACTCTTTTCTAGATTATTTACCCCATATAGGCCATTACAGAGTATTGAGCAGACTTCCCTGTGCTAAACAGTAGGTCCTTATTAGTTATCTATTTTATATATAGTAGCCTGTAAGTGTCAATTCTAATTTTCCAATTTATCCCTCCTCCATTTTACGCCCTGGTAACCATAAGTTTATATTCTATACCTGTAACTCTAGTTCTGTTTTTACATAAGTTCATTTTATTTTTAAGATTCTCCACATGTAAGTGATATCAGATTTTTCCTTCTCTGACTTACTTCACTCATTATGACAATCTCTGAGCACATTTTAAAAGTTAAACTGCTTTTAGATTGCTTTTTAATTTACAAGAAAATAAACATTTAATAGGTACTTTCAACATTCAGAAGGCTTATATTATGTATGTTCTATTGCCAATGGACTAGAGATGACAACATTATCTGTTCAAAATCTTAAATTAATGCCACATAGCTTTCAATATATGCCCAAATTTTTGTCATATTTTATAAAAGTATATACCAATTGACGTATTTAAACTTTGGCACTCAGTTCAGTTCAGTTCACTCCCTCAGTTGTGTCCGACTCTTTGCGACCTCATGAATCACAGCATGCCAGGCCTCCCTGTCCATCACCAACTCCTGGAGTTCACTCAGACTCACGTCCATCAAGTCCATGATGCCATCCAGCCATCTCTTCCTTGGTCGTCCCCTTCTCCTCCTGCCCCCAATCCCTCCCCACATCAGAGTCTTTCCAATGAGTCAACTCTTCGCATGAGGTGGCCAAAGTACTGGAGTTTCAGCCTCAGCATCATTCCTTCCAAAGAAATCCCAGGGCTGATCTCCTTCAGAATGGACTGCTTGGATCTCCTTGCAGTCTGGGGAACTCTTCAACACCACAGTTCAAAAGCATCAATTCTTCGGCACTCTGCCTTCTTCACAGTCCAGCTCTCACATCCATACATGACCACAGGAAAAATCATAGCCTTGACTAGATGGATCTTTGTTGGCAAAGTAATGTCTCTGCTTTTGAATATGCTATCTAGGTTGGTCATAACTTTTCTTCCAAGGAGTAAGCGTCTTTTAATATGGCTTCAGTCACCATCTGCAGTGATTTTGGAGCCCCAATATATAAAGTCTGACACTGTTTCCCCATCTATTTCCCATGAAGTGATGGGACTGGATGTCATGATCTTCGTTTCCTGAATGTTGAGCTTTAAGCCAACTTTTTCACTCTCCTCTTTCACTTTCATCAAGAGGCTTTTAGTTCCTCTTCACTTTCTGCCATAAGAGTGGTGTCATCTGCATATCTGAGGTTATTGCTATTTCTCCTGGCAATCTTGATTCCAGCTTATGTTTCTTCCAGCCCAGCATTTCTCATGATGTACTCTGCATAGAAGTTAAATAACTAGGGTGACAATATACAGCCTTGACGTACTCCTTTTCCTATATGGAACCAGTCTGTTGTTCCATGTCCAGTTCTAACTGTTGCTTACTAGACCCAACAAAAAAAAAAAAAAAAAAACCACACACACAATTAAAATTTAATCCTCTTAGAAATAAAGTTAAATTTCATATTTAAAATGGTTCTGGTTTAACAAGGTTAATTTTTTTTTTTACCTTGCCGATTGCTTTATTATAGTAAGATTTATCAACTTTACTAGTTTCTGAAATCAACTCATTTTCACTGTTAAAAATATTCTTGCCTTTGTTTTTTTCAGTTGCTAAACGAATTAACTCCTTAAACAGCTTTCAATTTTTAGAAGTATTACTTTAATAGTTTACCTAGAAAACTCTCTTTCTGCTTGTGTCTCCTCTCTACAGTTATCAATAGTCTGACTGAAAAATACTAGCACTGCTTAACTTTGACATCATTTGGTTAACATATTAAATTGGAATTGATTTCTTTGTGTACCTGAATTTTTTTTTCATAGAAACAGATAACAGAGCATCAGGGAAGACTGGTGTTTTACATTCATTATAATATAGTTTCAAATAAGCGTAAATTGTTGATATAAATATTTTGCTACAAGAAATGTGTCCTAATTTCTGAAACTTAACTATTTAATATTTTTTTCAAAGCTCTAGGAAACATCAAAAAGTATCTAATTTCATCCAATTATGTAGACTTCTAGTGTTTCAATAGTCTCTTAAAATTGCATGCAGATTTTCAGATCTACTAGAACGACAGATGAGAACCTGGAGAATCAACCAGATAAAATCCACTGGAATGAATAATAAAACAAGGAAAAATTAAAATGAAGTGAAATAATTCACAGTGGCTAAAAGTTAGAGATAAGAGGACCCCAAGAATCTAAACCTCTTCATGAAGTGTTTTGCAAAGTCCAGGTTTCCCTGATTTTCCATTGATGATTGCAATGTAGAGGGAACAGGATATAAAGAGTTGAACCTGATAAGGTAGAGAATGTAATGAGAAAGTCTCCATATCAAGGAAAGACCTTAAAGGACACACTACCCATAGAACGATGAAGCAAAAAGGAGGTGCCACAATGAAGAAAAGAACAAGAGAAGCTGACTGTCTGAAATTGGCACTAAGTAACAGGATGGATCTATGTCTGCCGTTGCAACCTCCTGGACTGTAGCCCTCTGTCAAAGGAATTTTCCGCAAGAATACTGGAGTGGGTTGCTATTTCCCTCGGGATCTTCCCAATCCAGGGATGAACCCAGGTCTCTCGCATCTCCTGCACTGGCAGGTGGATTCTTTACCACTGTGCCACCTGGGAAGTAGAAGGGAATAGACAAAATTTCTCCCCTATGAATCTGTTGCAATCATGTGAGTCCTATAATATATAATAACTGTTGTCTGGAAAGCCTCATGAGGAAAATTTGAAGTGTTTCCGGTATGCTTGAGGGAATCAACAGAATCAAGCATGAATCCTCTTGGAAGAGTATAATTTTACCCCAACAAGGAATCAATTTCCATACAGAAACTTCTAAGGTAAATAAGAAGTCTACACTAAAACAGAAAAAAAAACACAAAACACACAGGGGGAAAGGAATCATGGATGATATCTAAAAGAAAAAAACAGAGGGTTGAGTCATATCCTTAAAGTCTTAAGATATTACAGTTATCAGGAATCAAATACAAAATAAGTATGACTAATATGAAAAAGTAAATAAAAGAGAAGCTCAAAAACTCAAGCAAGGAAAAAAGTCCATAAAAGATACCTGATTATACTGAAAAATAGCAAAATGTAACTCTTAAAATACATAATATAATTAAAATATAAAACATATTTGACATATTGAAGAACATAATGTTCACTGATGAAGTGAGAATTACTGAATTGAAACACAGAACCAAAGAACTTATGCGAAAGAAACATTCAAAGAAACCAATGAATGGAAATTTTTAAAGATAGTTTAAAATGCTCTAATGTACTAGAAATTTGAATTTCAGAAGAATATGATAGAGATGAGGCAATTATCAGAGATGATAGCAAAGAATTTTTCAGGCTTATGAAAAAGCACTAAATCTGAAACCAAGAAAGCAAAATGAAATTCAAGCATTATAAACAAAAATAATCATATCTGGAATCATGGTGCAATTGTAGAGCATCAAAGACAAAAATAAGATATTAAATGTAACCAGAGACAAAACAAAAACCCAATTTAAAGGAAAGCAATAAAACTAACAGCTGACTTCTCAGCAGCAATAATGGGAGACAAAACATGGCATATTTTCAATCCTCTGTAATGTCTGTATTGAAAGAATATACAGTTCTCTCTATTGCACGTGAGAGAGCCAACTGATTCAAACACTTTAGAGAACTCTCAGACAATTTCTTTAAAAAAAAGTTAAATCCGTCTATACTCTATTGTTGTTCAGCCACCGAGGCATGTCTGAGTCTTTGCAGCCCCATGGACGGGAGGACACCAAGCCTGTTCCTCATCGTCTCGTGGAGTTCACCCATGTTCATGTCCACTGAATCAGGATGCCACGCAACCACCCCATCCTCTGATGATGCCTCTATATCCTATGACCCAACAACTGCATGCCTAGATAGTTATCCAAGAGAAATGAAGAATACTGCGCAGAAAGACTTGTACTCAGACGTTCATAACAGTTACACATGAAATTCCAGCGCTTCTGCCAGGCTAAGCGCAGTGTAGCTGCACAGCTTCCTATCCCCAATATTGGCCCAAACAATTAAGAAGATAAAACCAAACTCTACACAAAACTATGTCTTCAACATCAGCTGCAGATAGACAATAATAAAATGCCAAAATAACTATAAATGAAAAAAAATCACCACATCCTTTCTAAAATTAATTTATTTAATTGGAGGCTAATTACTTTACAATATTGCAGTGGCTTTCACCATATATTGATACAAATCAGCCACAGGTGCACATGTGTCCCCCATCCTGAACCTTCCCTCCCACCTCCCTCCCCATCGCATCCCTCAGGGTCATCCCAGTTCACCAGCCTTGAGTGCCCTGTCGCATGCATCAAACCTGGCCTAGCTATCTGTTTCACACATGGCAATATACACGTTTCAATGCTGTCCTCTCAGATCATCCCACCCTTGCCTTTTCCCATAGAGTTCAAAAGTCTGTTCTTTGTCTCTTTTGCTGTCTCACACATAGGGTCCTTGTTACCATTTTTCTAAATTTCATATATATGTGTTAATATACTGTATTGGTGTTTTTCTTTCTAGCTTACTTCACTCTGATTAATAGGCTCCAGTTTCATCCACCTCATTAGAACTGATTCAAATGCATTCTTTTTAAAGCTGAGTAATATTCCATTGTGTATATGTACCACAGCTTTCTTATCCTTTCATCTGCCAGTGGACATCTAGGTTGCCTCCATGTCCTGGCTATTGTAAACAGTGCTGGAATGGACATTGGGGTACATGTGTCTCTTTCGATTCTGGTTTCCTCAGTGTGTGTGCCCAGCGGTGGGATGGCTGGGTCGTATGGCAGTTCTATTTCCAGTTTTTAAGGAATCTTCACACTGTTCTCCATAGTGGCTGTACTAGTTTGCACTCCCACCAACAGTGTCAGAGGGTTCCCTTTTCTATGCACCCCCTCCAACATTTTTTGTTTACAGACTTTTGGATAGCAGCTATTCTGACCAGCATGTGATGGTACCTCATTGTGGTTTTGATTTGCATTTCTCTGATAATGAGTGATGTTGAGCATCTTTTCATGTGTTAGCCATCTGTATGTCTTCTTTGGAGAAATGTCTGGTTAGTTCTTTGGACCCCCTTTTTTTTTTTGATTGGGTCGTTTAGTTTTCTGGTATTGAGCTGCATGAGCTGCTTGTATATCTTTGAGATTAATTCTTTGTCAGTTGCTTCATTTGCTATTATTTTCTACCATTCTGAAGGCTGTTTTTTCACCTTGCTTATAGTTTTCTTCGTTGTGCAAAAGCTTTTAAGCTTAATGAGGTCCCATTTGTTTATTTTTGCTTTTATTTCCATTACTCTGGGAGGTGGGTCATAGAGGATCCTGCTGTGATTTCTGTCAGACAGTGTTTTGCCTACATTTTTCTCTAGGAGTTTTATAGTTTCTGATCTTAACTAGAACACTTTCTAATACCATACACCAAAATAAACTCAAAATGGATTAAAGATCTAAATGTAAGACCACATCCTTTCACACTATCTCTCCTTCTCCCACTCAACCCCTGCCCTGTTGCAGGGCTTTTAGACAAGCAAAGGCAGATCCAGAAAAAACCCAAGGAGGAAAAAAGAGGGAATTAATGAAGGGGCTTGAGAGGGATCAATATAAGTATCAGGAACATTAAGCTCACCTTACACCTAAAATTACTTGTGTCTAGGCAGATCTGAGCATGGGCTATAAGGAAGGAACTTCAAAGTATACATGATTTAAGAGAACAAGTTCAATCTAAAAGGGGTACTTTTCAAAATGTGTGTCTTTGGGGGAAGACAACAGAACAAAGAAAAATGAGAAAATCACCCACTGGGTGGAGAAGGGGAAGAGTCTAGAGTACAATAATTTTTGCCTAATACCCTCATAAAAGTGAATGCAGCCAATTGAAGTATTACAAAACCAAAGGAGACCGGACATTTAGGAACCTTTTTCTAGTTTTCCTTGGCTTGCCTCAAAGTCCTAGATGTATATGTGTACATGGGGGAAATCTAGACTATGTCATAACAAAGGGAACCATAAATCAGAGGATTTATGACCTCTGTTTCTCCACACCAATATAAAGCAAACAAAGAAAAGACAAAGCACCTGGACTGTGCTCTCCTAACAACTTAAAATTGCATTGAGCTAGGGATCTTTTAAAACACCCAAATACCTTAAAAGGGAACAAAAGGATGCTCAATAAGTCCATATCAAGCTATCGTAAAATATCAGGAAAGAAAATGTCATATAGGCCGATTGAATAAAAATCCTCCTTTCTGAAAACAGGAAGCAGGAGAAAATGGAAAAAAAAATCAACTTTTAAAGTATGATTAAATATGTCCAATCCAGCCTGCAAGGATAGGGGAATAAAAAACAATTTGGACTAGAAATTCAAATATAATAAACAGAAGTAAATCTAAATAGAGATAAATAATGAAAAGAAGTTGGTTGAACTCAGGAAAGAAACAGAAATACCAAAAGCAAAATTAACTCAGAAATAAAGAATAAATCACAAGGTGCCCAAAGAAGAATATAATCAAAGAGAAACTGAATAGGGCACTGAAAATAGGCAGGGAAAGCAATGAAGAAAATACAAATTAAAAACATGAAAGAAGCCAAAAAGCTTAGAAAGGAAGTGATAGAAATCGAAGAACAGCAAAGAAGGAATACTGTTCTTATCATCTGAATCCCTGAAGGAGTAAAATAAAATGATGCATAGAGCAAATGTGTAAAACTACAATCCAAAATAATTTCCTGTTTTTGCTTGCATTATTTCCTAAACGGCAGACTTCTTGTTTCCTAGTGCCTCTCTCTTTTCCTAGTTTTTCAATTAGCTGCATTTGCTTTTATGCTGAAAATAATCAAAAATTACTCAAATAAAATGACCATAACTTCCCGTGTATTTATACAATTTTGTTTTTCAAAACATACAAAACATTTAGAAACATTGCCTACAATTCTGTAATGTGGAGAATGTGCTATTCCCATTGAGCAGACAGGGGAACTTGGCGTGATAGAGAGAGACCTCGCTTAGCTTCCTCGGCTGCACAGTTACGACCCCAGTTCTAGCAGTCACGTGTTGAGTTCTCCCCAACACTCTTTAAACCATGTAGTCACTGCACTGAACTGGCCAACATATGTTGAGTTTAAAGAATGTTCTAGCAATTGAACCAAGTCACAGACTGTCCAATCTCCAAAGATCCTTCCTGTATTATCATACATCTATATTGATGCTGCTCTTGGTGTTTTTCTTAGGTCCATTTAAAAAAAAAAATGAGTGCCCCAACCAGAAATTCTATCCTCTCATTTTTCCAGGCCCTGGAGCAGCTCCATCTACTATGGCTTCTCCTGGCAGAAAAATATATCACTGGGTGTGTTTTTTGTTGTTCGCATTTGCTTCTATCCTTCCTTAGTACAATTGATATTTCCAAGCAGAATAATAAAAGCAACAACAAATATTTTTTTTTATGTCAAAAACAGTTATTTGATTTTCCAGAGTTAATAAAAATGGGTGTTTCTTTTTTCCCTCACATGGCTGGGTCAAGTGATCTTATATACAATCATATCTTCCAACACCTTTGTCACCGATGTATTTTTCTTCATTTCTACAGTCTCTAGGAGTTTTTACAAAGTCACATTCTAATGATATAATAATCAGCCTCTATTTTAAGAGTTCAATCTCTATTATCACCTACTTGAGAACAAATTAGCTACCATATAATAAATGGGAGCTAAAATTTAAGATGTAGGAGTTTCAAATGTCTATTACTGCTAACCAAATGAGAGCTCCTCTACTGAGATCTACACTACACGCAGAAGAAAAGGTGTGGTTGATGCATTAAAAAGTTGTTCTTTGTATCCAAAAATACAGTTCAAATCACTCTGAAGCTCTCAAATTAAAGAATTATTTTAAATTTCCAACAGCATGGTAAATATTTTCTGTTGAACATTTCACTATTATCTTAAACAAAACCTGATTTCTGTCTCTCAAATAGCTTCATTTCCTGACTGACCTGTTTTCAGTTAATGGTTCTATTCTTTTATTTACTCAGGCTTGAGTGCTCAGAGCATCCATTGTCCCATCCAAGTTTTCTTCCCCTGTATTTAATCAGTCACTAAATCCATCAATTGTTTCTCAAGCTTCTCTCATCTGAACTCTTCATTTTCATCATAACCCCTCCTGGGGCCCTCACTGCTTCATACTTGGACTCCTCATTTATTTCTCTATTTTGCCTTTTTCCTCTAACAGACTATATGTACCGCTTCAAGAGCAAGATCAATGTCGCCAACACACTATTTTCCCATTGTCTATATACTGCAGGTAGAAAGCCTAAAATTGGAATTTAAGGCCACTGTAGTCCAATTCCATGGAGAAGGCAATGGCAACCCACTCCATTGTTCTTGCCTTGAGAACCCCAGGGGGGGGAGCCTGGTGGGCTGCCGTCTCTGGGGTCGCACAGAGTCGGCCACGACTGAAGCAACTCAGCAGCAGCAGCACTCCAATTCCAACCTGCCTTCCTCACTTTCACCCTTTACATAAGTCCTTCTCTGACTAGACTAGGACAGTCAAACCAACTCACTACAATACATTCCGCTGTAGACTCTTTCATAAAAGGAATACATGGGCTAGAATAATTTGATTTAACTGGCAGCAACTAAGCACTCAATTCAAGATTCCTTAAATAGTAAGTGTTTTATTATCTCATATAACAAAAATTCTTGTGTTTTTCTTTCAACTTTGTTCTTTTACTAGGTCAGTGACATAAAAGACACAAGTTATTTCCAACTTTCTGCTAAACAATTCTTGCTATATTAATAAAAATATTCACAAAACTATGACAAGCTTCCATCTCTCAATCAATTACTTGGTAAGAAGAGTGAGGTCACTTTTAATAGTGTAGACAAACCAAGATTTGTCTACTGCAGTTGAGGAGATAGCAGGATCCTTTGAAAGACAGAGACACTATGAAAACAAATCAGGGCTCACTTAAGAACATCTGTTAGACAGGCTAAGATCAACTTGCCATTAAGAGTCTACCTCACCCCCAAATTCCTGTGTCAATTACATATTGACTGATTAATATTTATAAAGTTCAATTGGTTTTAACTATTATAGCAGTGAAAAGTGAAAGTGAAAGTCGCTCGGTTGTGTCCAACTCTTTGTAACCATATGGACTGTCCATGGAATTCTCTAAGCCAGAATACTGGAGTGGGTAGCCTTTCCCTTCTCCAGAGGATCTTCCCAACCCAGGGATAGAACCCAGGTCTCCCTCATTGCATTTGGATTGTTTACCAACTAAGCTATCAGGGATAGACTACTTAAAAGAGATAATATATTGATTCGTTGCACAATAAGACAAAGTTCATCTGAGGAAAACTTGGATTGGACAGAGGGTATTGAAATATCCAAAAGAACATTTTGGCCAACCCAATATAACCTATTATCATTAAAATAAAGAAATACTGGGACTTCAATAGTGGTCCAGTGGCTAAGTCTCCAAGCTCCCTATTTACGGGGCCCTGGTTGCACCCCTGGTCATAGAGCCAGATACCACATGCTTCACCTGAGACCTGGCATAACCAAATAAGTAAATAATAAAATATATATTAAAAAAGTAATACGCGCATGTGTGCACACACACGCTCACACACACATGACCGTAAACAAACAAAAAAACCCAACAGAGATTTGCAAAACTTAGCCACATTTACAAGACATATCCTGCCAGATGAGCTCTAGATGAGCTCACCTTGAACGAGGAAATGATTTCCAGGCGCAAACGGCAGGCACGATCCCATCAGAAGTACTCGAAGAACACACGAGAACAACTAAGCCTCCATTATGATTCTACTCCCAACATCAGTTTCCTTTAAAAATATACCTGGAGGCATTTTCTTTCAAGGTAATTTTCTTGTTAAGGTCAATGCTGTTGCTTCTCTTACACATTTATTCTTTTATTTTCAGGATTGTGCTTTAAGAAAATTCAGCTCTCCCCAGAAAATCCTTAAACTCGGCAGAACCTGTCAGAATGGGATTTTGTCAACTTATCTAGTGGAAACAGTGAGCCATTATTTTGCTCTCACTTTCTTTATTATTCTCTATGAGACTGTGGTGTATCATACATGTGATATGAGCTCGTGGACACCACAAAGAAAGAAATATTGGAAAAGATCTGTAAAAATAATCTTATGTGTGTATAGCTTTTCTAGTATTGAAAAAAACAAAGAGGCAGAAGAATGTCTAATTAAGAAATGGCACATTAAGACCTCTGTAGTAAACTGTCATATTAGAACTATAAACAACTAAGAGAATGATTTTTCTTTCTTTTTTGTCCTTAGATTCCTTGCTTCTTTTTTTTTTTTACTGTTTCTTCTCTTTTTGCTATTTTAAATTATTTTTCCAGGAAAACAATATATGTACTCAAAGATAAAATTCTGGGGAAAAATCCACTCCAAATAACAACAGTATGAAAAATGACCCACTCCTTTGGATGCCTTCCTACCTGTTAGGCACTGCCATGTGGAAGCAAGCTATCCACTGTCTATACCTCTGCCCTGCTGAAGGTGTACTCTAGTATCTGTGGAAGAATGAATTCTGACAATGAGGAGCCAAAAGTATGAATCCTACAGCCTTAGGCTTCATATGCTTTCATGAATCAATGGAGGCAACAGATGTTAACACTCCAAATATTCATATCTGTAGGGTCCTTTTTATTTGACTCACAAGTGGCCTTCTCTCTTCCGGAGTTTTTCCTCTCCAATTTTTCTAGTTCTTTGTCTGGTAACCTGCCTCCACAAATCAAGCTGTTCGTTGGACACTGCTGTCTCCAGTGAGAGAAGCTAGAACGGAGGAGTATTTCTCTGGGCCAGATACCTCAGTGGTGGTTCACGAGCAATTGCTGAAGCCAACTGGACGTTCTTTGCACTAGACATTCATCATCAGTGCCACCTACCCCAGAGTGAGAAGCAGCACTCTGTCTCTTTGTGTTACATTTCATCAAGGGCTGTCCCCCAGTACGACAGCCTAGAGACCAAAGCTGTGTGGCCCTTCTAATCCATGACAAGGTCTGTCCCCAAGGGCCTTCAAATGTCAAGCAGATGGCTGAGTCATGAGCTCTGCTGATTCCAACATGCTGTGCAAGAGCTCACGCTCCACTCTAAGCTATAGGCCTTGACCCTGGGCATGCTTTGTCTCTCAGACTCCTTTACGGTGAGCCCTTTCTCAGGGACACACTTCTGCTTTCAGTCCCGCTTTTCCTGAGAGATCCAAGTGTGTCTGACATTTTACGGTTTTTGAAATATAATTGCAAACAGAGGCCTGGTGTGGCCTTCTCACAGGCTTGGTTCCAATTCAATTCAATCTCATCCGTAACCCAGGGCAAATCACTATCCTGAAGCCTAAGTTTATGTTTATGAGAACAGGAGGATTATTTTTCTCATGGCATTGCTGCAAAGTTCAAATGCAGTGCATTCTGCTTCTAATACCATCTCTAGCGTATTCTAAATACCAAATTTTACATTTTTAATCCTAGAAGCTTCCCAAATGTAAAAGAAAATCACTGATGCATGGGTGTGTAAGAAGAAAACAGGGCCATTTCTGATCCTTTTTATCAAAAAAATTTGGAGCAATGTATCTGCCCAGACAATATGCCTGAGATATACTATCGTAATGGCTTCCCTTGTAGCTCAGCTGGTAAAGATCTGCCTGCAATACGGGAGACCCGGGTCTGATTCCTGGGTTGGGAAGATCCCCAGTAGAAGGAAATGGCAACCCACCCCAGTGTTCCTGCCTGGACAATCTCTGAACAGAGGAACCTGGCAGGCTACAGTCCATGGGCTTGTGAGAGTTGCATACGACTTAGCAACTAAACCACCAACAGTATATCCTCATAATATCAAAATAGCACAAGTTACAAACCAGTTTCAATATTTGAGTTTTCAACTCTACTGGCAGATTGGGAAACAGTCACAGTAGTATTGGATCTATTTAAAACTAGAAATAATAAGCTTTGTTGTTGTTGTTTAGTCACTAAGTTGTATCTGATTCTTTTGCAAACCCATGGATTGTAGCCTGCCAGGCTTCTCTGTCTGTGGATCTCCCAGGCAAGAATACTAGGGGATTGTCATTTCCTCCAGTAGGGGATCTTCCAAACTCAGGGATCAAACCTGAGTTTCTGGCATTAGTAGGCGGATTTTTCATCACTGAGCCACAAGTGAAACCTTAAATAAACCGTGAAAGTGTTAGTTTGCTCAGCTGTGTCCAACTCTTTGTGACCCCATGAACTGTAGCTCAGTACTTTTGCCTGGAGAATCCCAGGGATGGGGGAGCCTGGTGGGCTGCTGTCTATGGGGTCGCACAGACTCGGACATGACTGAAGCGATTTAGCAGCAGCAGCAGCAGCGGCAGCGGCGGCAGAACCATAGCCCATCAGTCTCCTCTGTCCATTCAATTCTCCAGGCAAGAATATTGGAGAAGGTTGCTGTTTCCTTCTCCTTAAGTATAGCAGTGTATTTAAACTTATCTATTGACTATTGTCTTTTAAAAAGTCTATTGAAAGAGTACATACTCACAGAAATTAAGAAAATGTTAACGATAATAATTAAATATGTGAATCCACTAAAAACAGTCTCCATTCCTTCACAACATGGGTGCATATAAACATGTATAAACATACACCCACACGTGCACTAACTTCTATCACATACACATGATCTATTCTTCAAGAAAGGTTAATTAGGCTTCTAAAAAACATAGCAACATCTTTTAACAGTTGCTATTAAATTATTGGTAACATTAGTGTTGTAAATGATTGTGACTGAGAAACCTACTGGAACTTGGAATAAAACAACTCTGTTCCACCTATACTTTCTTGTTTGGACATTATAACATCTGGAACACCTGGCTTATTTACACCCATTTAACAGATTTCTTTTTGTGCACAATTTTTGATTTATCATAAATTCTTAAAATAATTAAGACCAAAAAGCTCAGTAACTCTAGAAACTGACAACAAAAAGTAAGAAAGCAAAATAAGAAAAAGGATCACCACGCTAAAACATACAGGCCCCACAGTCCATCACACTGACTGAAAACCTCCAGTGAATATAGAACAATGATGTTTTGAAAACATGTAAAGTATCAGGCAAGCTATGGCGATCCCAGTGGAAACAGCTGCCATCATCAGAAAGGGGGCAGACCTTCTTAAGTGTAAGAATTTAGCAGTCATTTTATAACTGGTCTCCTAAATGAGAAAGTCAGTCATCTAACCCAAGCAAAGTCTGATCCCACTGTCTAGAAATTTTTTTTTAATGAAGTTTTCCAGTTTTTAACATAACAAGCATTATAAATCTTATTATATATTTTCCTTTAGTCCTGTACTGACTGATATTTGAATTGCACTGCCTGATCCTTCAGTACCTTCAAAATAAATAATAGTTTATCCTTAATAGTGACCAATATCACTTCTGCACAATTTAACCAACTGCTACAAAACACACACTGGTTTTTATGTGGGGCTCTTACTGTGTAAAACCTATTCCACTCTGGAAACAGAAGTTTAAGAGATGTTCTTAAATGTGAACTTTGTATTTCCTATCAAGGTATTTTTAACAGTGTTCCAGTGTATATTAGCATTTTTCTAGCTCAACGACCTGAAAGTAAGCTCTCATAATATTCGCCCAGTTAATAATTCTCTACAGAAATATGTTATTTCCTTCCAATACAACCACAGGAAAATATTTATGCAGCGTTGCATTTTAAAATGCTCTCGATTGATTTCTCCACAGAGCTTGCTTGTCACAGCGCTTTGTTAACCTACCCAGTATAGTGCAGTATATCAGACAACTTCGCCTTGCATTGTCAATTAGGGGAAAAATAATAATAATAATGAAAATAGTTTGCCTTCCAAATTCTTAGCTGCCCCAACACTGAAAGGCAATGATGTGTAGAAAAGAAAAACCCTCATAACTCCTTGCCTGATAAATGAGTAGGGAGAATTTGACAGATCAGAACGAGATGAAGCAGCCTAAAACATTTGGCACCATGTGCGTCTGGCATACAGAGACTGCCTGTCAAATGCCTATGACTCCATACAGCAGCTAGGGACCCTATGGAGCAGCAGATGGGCCATTAAGGTAGTATTAATGTAGATGCCATCAGTTTTCAGTTCTGACTGGGACATACTCTTTAGAACTATGAGCAGCTGCTGCCATTTATTGTGACAGCTTCCTGCTAACTTTTGCCAACTGGCACAATCTGACTCTTTGTACCTGAGCTATTAAATGTGTGACTTCCACCATTTTATTCCTCCAGAGAACACTTTTAATAATCCTCTAAAGAAAGAATGAAGCATTTATCACCAAAGTGAATATACATACCATGCCGTTCTATTGTATTAGACTCCTGCCCAGTGTACTTCATAGACCTTATATTAATACACTTTTATTAAAACCACACATAGCTCTTTTCATATGTATGGGAACATTCAATTGAAAATGATCACTCACATTAAATCTAAATCTTTAATATAATATTGATGTACTTAACCATGAAGTAACTGGAACCTTTTATCTTTTGAAATATTGTTTTCTTTGATGAGAAAATTTTTCAAAAACCTGTGACACGTGAAACATAGCAGTAAATTAACAAACCAAAAGTAAGTTATTCCATGGCTCTCTAAGTATAGGTAAATATTTTCATCTCAAAATGTTCAGATGCACCTGGTGGCTTATTTAATATGTGTAAAGAAATTTTAGGTGTATGAATGGATTTAAATGCTCTGTATCTGAATAACATCTCTACTACAGATTATGAACAATGCATTATAATTGTGATGATAATTGTGTATTTATCACCTGCAGAATAATTTCAACAGAATATGCAACCAAACTGTTGGCAGAAGCAGCACCAGCTAGACTTCGAGGGATACACTGCATCATTTTTTATTATGTCGAACAAGAAAGCTCACATTACAGCACAGCATACGGTTTGTCAGACAATAAAAACTGCAGCAAGTCATTATAAAAATGGCTGGCAGACATATTCATTATGCTGAGCTAACGTCTTTTCTGCTTCAAATCTCTACAATCTGACCAGTAATCTATGTATGAGATTTCTAAACAGCTCTAACCCATTCAGTATTATGTTTCATCAGAAGGTCTGTTTGTGTATTTATATATGTGCTCACACACACACACACACACACACACACAAACACTGAATCTCAAGGCAGTTAAACTTCCTAAATTCATTGAGATATGTGCAATAATGAAAATGCCTCTATCAGAAAGTATAATAATGGGAACTTTGAAAGATGATATTAATACAGCTTTTGAAATGCTTAAGGTGTGTGAAAAACATAACAGAAAAATGCCACTTAAAAGACTCCATATTAACATGGAAATATGTTAAATAATGATCTAGTGCATCTAGACCAAAAATTAGTTAGAGGAATAGCATCTAGATGTCAAGGCACTCTCGGTGACTCCCACACCTTTTTTCCTGAACAAACCTGTGAAATCTGACAGAATTTCAAGTTTCCTTTACTACTGATGAGTGAGTGAGTGTGTATTTTCACATACATTCATTTGCCTTTGCATATTATTTCTAAAGGAGTTGAAAGGTATTTACTTCTGGGAAACTTCAAAGAGCTAAACATTATATTATGGAAATGGAACTAAAGAGTAATATTACTGAAAGTGAGCATGATTTATGAGTTCAATGAAACTATTTATGTTAAAATCTAGAGCTTGACTGTAAAACTAACACTTTAAATTTTTGACTTATTACACTAATCTTAGTAGATGATATGTTGGTCTACTAAAAATTACGTTTTATTGTTGTTGTTGTTTAACATTGTATCTCAGACGGTAAAGACTTTGCTTACCATACAGGAGACCCAGGTTCAATCCTGCGTTGGGAAGATCCCCTAGAGAAGGGAATGGCAACCCTCTCCAGTATTCTTGCCTGGAGAATCCTGTGGACAAAGAATACAGTTCATGGGGTCACAAAGACAAAGAATGGGACAAGATGGAGTGACAGACACTTTTGCTTTCACTTTAACATATAAGTTCCCAAATGGTATTTTTTCACTTTACCTAAGAGTGCTGAAATCATATGACAACATGAACTTGTTTTGAATATTTAACTAGCAGTGGCATAAATGATGAAGTTACCCTACAGTAGCTAACCTCTATCAGCCTTTTATAAGCTAACCAAAGGCACTTTACCTAGCTCTGTAAAAACTTGGCAAAATCTAACATGATTTTTGAAAATTCTCCAATATTTACTTTGACTTGGTATAAAGTTAGTGATGCCACTGTATGGTAAACATTTTGAAAATAACCTAATAATGTTTTGAAAAAAATTAACATCAAAACATGAGCATTGCTTACATCTAGCACCTGTAGCAGGATTCCTTCAGAGAGGTATTTCACTGAGCTTTTGCAGAGGGGTGCTGTTTCTTCATGTAGAAGCCAAAGCCCAAGAAATGAAACTTCCATGGTGTCTCTGTTGGATGAAAATGAATAGATCCATGCTGACCAGTGAATCTGGAGAGCAATTCTTTTCAGAGGAATTGAGAGTTTTACAATACTGATATAATAAATCTGGAAACAATCCCAGAGAATTACAGTATACTTGTATTTCAAAGGAAAACTAAATTCAGAAAAAGTTTCAGTAAGTTTACATCACTGGCCATATTTGAATGCTTTGGAGTGGTAATTTTGCATTTTAGAAGGTGTGTCTTACATACGTTATTTTTAAGGAAAAATCTAAGAATATTTTTACAAAAGCAAAGGACAAAAAGACTGTCTATTGCAATAAATTATAACATAATTCTTTGCAAAATATAATTCTAAATCATAAAATGATGTCTGGATAAGAAATTCTATTTGTTGTCATCAGGATCAGAAAATATGCTGATATTTTCAAGACTCATGATTTAAATGTTTGTTGAAGAACTAAGAATAAGCAACATTACCTTTCACTTCCTATCAGTAAGGATAATTTTGTAAATCGTTGCAGAATCATATGCAGTAAGGTTATAACATCAATGAATATATGTAATGTCAAGGATTTTTATCAATAAAGTGTTTCACACACAACAGTGAAAATGTTTCACTAAAAATCTATGCAAAGAATAGAATGTTTGAAACTCTGAGGCATCTTTCTATAGAGGAATCACTTGTATTTCTAACCTGGTTCAAACGACTATTGTCACTATTATCTGAATGGGAATATTTTAGTGAAATGTGAAAAGCATGTAATGAGGTAAAGGCTTTAAAGAGAGAATATGCTTTAATATTTATCATTTTATTAGAAATGAATCTCTATTGTGACCTTTTTTTTAAGTTAGCAGGTATGGATTTCATTAACAGCCTTGAAAAATGAAGTTGGCCCCTTATGTTTTAGATTTATAATCTATAGGACAGGAAAACTTCACTGCTCATTTTAGATGTTTGTAATAAGATTACATGGCATTTTAATATAAAATGTGGTAAAGGACCAATAATATCAATAATAAGTACCAAAATCATGGACTAGATCTAAAATTTCACCCAATCCATAACTAGGTATTATTGATTTAAGAAAACTTGCAGAAAGATAGATTTTTAAATATCAATTTTTCTTTATCAGTCTACATGTTTTATGCATTTCAAAAGCATATCAGTATCCTCTGTGATTCAGCTAAAGTAAACAAAAATAATTGGAACAGTGACAGCTAAATTATTAGAGACTTAGTTGGCTGGGATACTACACTCCAAAGTACAAAAGTTTCCACTGGTAGTGATTTCTCAGAAAAATTAATAGGGTTACAATGCCTGTCTCTTCTTTTGCCTTTTAAACCTTCATGGATATAGTTTATCTAGAAAGGTGTTATCAAAATCAACTGAAACTTTAAGTTAAAGCAAAATTATACCCATTTGCATGTTCTTACTTAGCTCTTCACTTTAATCAGATAAACACAGAAGTGAAAACTGCCTCGACACACATAAAGGAATTTAAGTTATAATACTGATTTCCTTTGAATTTGAAAATTAAACTCTTGGACTTTGAGTCATTTTTCTTCTTCAGAAACAACCACAAACATCCAAGCACCATATTCAGATGAAATTGAGATCCACCCCAATCATTTTTCTCCAAACTATGTCTTCCCATTCTTTCATACTTCTACTTATAGCTTAAGTCCTCTTGAAATCTTTACAAACCATCTTAATTTGTCTTTCTTCAATTTATAGTTTGGTTATGTAGAGAAAACTTTACTTAGCTAGAATCACTCTAGTCTTCCTCATAGCTCCAAAATTGGGGTTATTAGGAAGAAATAAATAAGCAAACAAAAATTAAAAAGGCAAATTTGTAAAGCCTACACTAAGTAATGATATAAATTGTCTATTTGAGGAGTGTTCATTGCCTTGAATGAAAATTCTCCGCTTCTCTCCACTTCATATTTTCCTTTGTAAAATGAAGTCTAGTTGTACCAAAGTGTCTGAAGCACAGAAGCAAGGGGAAGTCAGGCCTTCAGATAAATTATCCACGGTCTCCTCCGGACTCCAAGGTAATAGACATGCTTCTCACACAGCAGGCTGTGGAGGGGGAACACCGATGGTACAACCTAACCTAACCTAACCTCTTAGTCTCTTTAAGAAGTGGCAGATTCCTACATGATTTAGGCCTCATCGAGGTTCATGCTAGGGTCACAGAATTCTTTCAGTTAATCATAAACATTTGAATATGTAGCCATCCTGCAGCGAGGTCCTTCTGGGGACCTCCAGATTGGTTCAGTTTCTTATGTCAACAGCGTTGCATAAAAACACCTCCTCTGCGTATTAGTGACCTACAAATATGATTCTTTTTCTTGCACTAAGGTTTGTGGTTTGGCTTGAATGACTCTACTTTAAGCTCTAGGTCCTGTTCAGTTCTTTTTCATGCACTTTTTTATTTTGAGAATAGTCACTACCCACATTAGGGTCTTCTCGTGAGTCACTGAAGAACAAGAAGGACCAATAGAAACATGATGTTTCCTAAAACCATGGCACAACCTAGAATGTTGTAACTTCTGCCTGGCATCTATTAGCCTAAGAAAATCATACGACTAGGCCAAAATCAATGGAGAAGAGATGTATAAGCCACAGTTCTTGTCAGAAGCACCAAAAATGTGAATGCTAGAGGGCATGAACGTATATGTCGATGACAGAGGCTAGTCACATGTATTAGGAACAATAATCCGATTGACCACATCTCCTGTGGAAACTCTCTAGACTGATTACCATCAGCTTCTTGGTGTGGTCTATGTCCTACCAGCTAAGCTCTGATTTCTTATTACCTGTCCACAAAGAACTACTGTGTTGTGTCTGAGCTCCTGCCTTCCCTCTCCAAAGATCTTATTAAGCCCTCCTCTCCCTCTCTAAATCTAAGACAAGAGATACACCGGCTGATTGTTTTTCTCTGCTTCTGTTCTTCACAGTTTCTAATAATACCACTCTAGACTGAAAAAAGGGCTTCCCCAAAGGCTCAGATGGTAAAGACGGTCTGCAATGCCGGAGACCCAGGGTTCAATCCCTGGGTCGGAAAGATCCCCTGGAGAAGGGAATGGCAACCCACTCCAGTATTCTTCCCTGGAGAAATCCACACAGAGGAGCCTAGTGGGATACAATCCATGGGGTCACAAAGAGTAGGACACAACTGAGCAACTAACACACTACATATACTAAAAAAGAAGAAATTTCTACTATATCATATCCTCTGCCTTTGGTACTTCAACTCCCTGGGGAAAACTAAATGTAAATAAGGATATTTTTTTACTATCACTAGCATTCCAAGATGCAAATCCTTCAAAGGCTAAACAAGGGGGAAAAAAAGAGGGAATTTGGAAAATTTTCCCTCAAGGCAATTACTTTGTTTGCAAAAGTTGGGTACCAAATTTGTAATTCTACTTTTGAATATCAGAAGCTGAATAATGACTAAGTCTGTCCCATTATATTCCCTTATAACACACACACACCTATTTCATTTTAGACTTTGATGGCTAGGGAGAAGCTTATGTTTTCTAGAAGGCTAGAGATAAAAGCACATTAGGTTTTTTTGTTCTGCCATTATGTATACAAGCTTGTATCTTCCTTTTCTTTTTCAAGTGTCACCTCCTTGACAGTAGAATATGTTGTACGTAGCTTTCCCCCTCCCTTGGAAATAATTAGAATAACAATTAGGAAAAAAATAAATATATGACATAAGCAATGCAATAAGAATTGTTGTCTTGGGAGTCTGATTCCTGGTAAAGAAATACCAATTGAAATAGCAGTCGCACCCTCATTTGAGAATAGGCTGTACACAGGGAGGAAGGATAAGGAGGATGGAGCAATGATTCTAGGAGCTCAGCTAAGGCAATGTGTAGGAAAGAACAGAATCAGTGTGCTCAGAGGAGACATGTTTTCACAAGTAAATAAATAAAGATAAAATGAAACATCCTAATCCATATTTGCAACTGTGAACTCACATATATTAAAAAGAGATAGCATAGTGAAAATATACCTTTTGACAGTGAATACATGTTATTATCCATTTGTCTAAACTATACTCTGTATCACCTAGGGAGAACCCTAATGTAAACTATGGATATTGTATATGTCAATGTAGGTTTGTCGTCCTTTGTAATAAATGCATCACTTCGTTCTAAAAGAGAAAACAGTCTTGAGAAAGAGAAGGAGAGAGAAAGAGAGATTTTGTCCTTAAAACAAAGTTCAAAAAAAAAAAAAATCAGCCTTACCCATTAGTCTAAGGATCTATAAATGATAGGTTCTGCTTTGTATTCTTCAGCATTCAAAATTTGGGGCTTGTTTTGAAGGGAGATAATTATGTAGTGATCTTTAGAGAGCACACCCAATTTCTCTGGTTATAAAAAGCGTAATTCTGGGAAGCTGTACCAAGAGAGAACAGCCTGATCTGGTTTATAATAATATGTATGAGTGAAGTACAAAGTAATTTTGTTAGGGGAAGAATATTTTTAAAACACACCTGCAAGAATAACCAAAATACTTCATTATGTCACCTTTTAATGACTAGGACTTAGCTTTATTCAGCGTATTGGTACTTTAGCTCAATCTACTTTCATTTCCATTTCCATTTCAGGTTAGGGTATAGTGTGTATACTATGCATTATATGTGATGCTGGTAACATTTTGCTAATAATTAAGCTCAAAAATGCCTCTTAATAATTAATTATCTTTTGATATGATTAATACAGAAGGACTTATTGTGAATTAGGTATAAATATTACCGATTTCACAACAGAGAATTGTGTTTTCTTCATAATTTGCCATCCTATACTCTCTTTTTAGAAATGAGGAAATATCACTATTTCCAGACCACAGGCCATCTCATAGTGGCTATGATATACTGGCTGGTGAAAGATTTTCCCTCAAGTAAGAAGCACATCGTCTTTTTAAAAATGGATTGTTTTGAAACACTCAAAAATACTCATGGTACTAAAATATGAATATGATTTAAATCAGTTTTACATTTTAAATCCAAGTATTTTTAAAGTTATTTTTAACACTTCAAATTCTTTGGCACCTAGTTCATACTGATGACATTGAATTTCAGATAAAAACTGCTCTCTTCAAAAAGAGACCAAAACTTAAGGACAAGGCAGCAATCAATCTTAAAACTTATTTTTTGCTTGTTTCCAAATAAGAAAAAAATTACCATAAACTGCAATATCTTAATTTTAGTGATGTATACTCCAGAAAAAACTCTCCAGAATTTTATTGGGAAGTAAATGGATGTAGGTCTCTAAATAGTCATGTCTTTAATGATAGACCTTGTTGTTCTCTGTGAGGAAGAAGGCTTCTAAATTTCAGGATTATTTTCTCTCTCCCTACTATTCTATTTTTAATATATACTGAAAATGTATTATAGACTCTTATAGGTTTTTAGGGTCATATCACTGCTCTGCCAATTTATTAATAACAAAAGACAAAAGTCATACTTCATTAGGCATTTGCAATATGCTAGACAAACCGGCAATTGCTTCACATAGCTTATCTACTGGGTTGGCCAAAAAGTTTGTTTGGGTTTCTCTGTAAAATGTTATAGAAAAACTGAACAAAATTTTTGGCCAACCCAGTACTTTAATCCTCATGAAGATCTTATGGGATAGGTAAGCAAAAAAAAAAGATTCATTATGTCACTGCAGATCTAGCAGATAATTTTGAATTTTATTCTTTCCAAATGTCTTCATGATGTTGAAAAGTCAATATGAGAGTGGTGAAGGGGTGGGAATGCAAGGGCAGGTGTGGAGGGAGGAGAGAAAAAGAAAGTACCAAGAAGACGATGACACTAGTGTTAGGAGACATTTCAAATCAATGTCATCTTGGTGGAAAAGACTTCTGCCTTCTCTGCTAACACTTGGGTCGTTATATCACCAGCAGATACGGATGGAGCTCAGCATCACTGTCTAGATTTCCTTCTATAAAGGCATTAGGTATTTTTATGCGAAATGCTGCTTTCTCCAGTTTGTAATGTGCGTGTGTGTGCGTGTGTGTGTGTGTGTGTGTGTGTGTGTGTAATAAGAAATTAAAAACAGTGTTTTCACTCTTCTCATCAGAAATTCAAAGGGATACAATTCTATAATTAATGGAAAAACAGGATCTCTATCCTGATTTAAAAGAAAGCCCAAATAAGGACTTTGACCTTATGTGTGCTGTGCTTAATCGCTCAGTCGTGTTCGATTCTGTGGCCCCATGGACTGCAGCCCGCAAAGCTCGTCTGTCCATGGGGATTCTCCTGGGAGTAACACTGGAGTGGGTTGCCATGCCCTTCTCCAGGGGATCTCCCCAACCCAGGGATTGAATCCAGGTCTCCCACATTGCAGGATGATCTTTACCAACTGAGCCACCAGGGAAGCAATCTTATATATACATCTCAAATATGTGTGTGTGTGTGTGTGTGTGTGTGTGTGTGTGTATACACACACATACACATATATATATATATATATATATATATGTTGTATATTTATGAAGAGTTGACTCATTGGAAAAGACTCTGATGCTGGGAGGGATTGGAGGCAGGAGGAGAGGGGACGACAGAGGATGAGATGGCTGGATGGCCTCACTGACTTGATGGGCGGGAGTCTGAGTGAACTCTGGGAGTTAGTGATGGACAGGGAGGCCTGGCTTGCTGTGATTCATGAGGTCACAAAGAGTCGGACAAGACTGAGCAACTGAACTGAACTGATATATATATATATATGTATATGTATATACATAAACATGGGCAAATTGTGAGAGATGGTGAGGGACAGGGAGGCCAGGTGTGCTGCAGTCCATGGGGTCACAAAGAGTCAGACATGACTGGGTGACTGAATAGAATGGAACAGATACATATCAAAACCTTAACAATCTTCATGCCCTTTCAGGCAGTAATTAAATTTTTCAAAATCTAAAATTCTTTAAAAGATACCAAAATCACACAGTTTTAACTACAAAAAAAAATTTAGTGTACAATAAAACACTAGCAAAAGGCTAAATGTTCACAATTGCAACCTTCTATATAGGTATATATTTATATTTATTTGTGTGTGCTATCTATGTGATAATAATACATATGTAAAAATTATATATAAAGACTTTTCAGAGTCTTAAATTCATATAGCATCATATAATATTAGAAGGAAAGCACAGGATTCGATATTGTGTAAAAATTCAGATGGTCTTTATTATATAAAAGTTTTAAAAAGTAAAGTAAGAGACCAGTACCAACATCTGGGAATAGTTATCTCTGAATAATTGGATTATTTATTCTTCCCCTTGTGTTCTGTTTTTATTCAGTTACTTTTTGCATTTTCTACAATGAGAATTCACTATGTTTATTTTTTAAAACGAATGCATTTAAAGTTACAAACAGCTTATCTTACTATCCCATGTATACTTAATTAAACTAGATTTTTAATTAAAAGATATTTTTCACTTTGAAGTTGATTATATCTTCTAAAATTATCTCACAAATTACTTGCTAATGTCACAGATGCTTTTGCATTTTGTGAAAGTGATAGTTGCTCAGTTGTGTCCAACTCTTTGTGACCCTGTGGACTGAAGACCCCCAGGCTCCTCTGTCTGCAGAATTCTCCAGGCAAGAATTCTGGAGTGGGTTGCCATTCCTTTCTCCAGGGGATCTTTCTGACCCAGGGATAGAACCTGCATCTCTTGCAGCTCCTGCATTGCAGGCACATTTTTACCATCTGTGCCAAGAGAGAAGTCCTTTTGTATTTTAGACTCTAACAAATTTCAAAATCATTTAATGAAAATAAATTTTAATAACTAAATTTATTGAAGACATAAGAAAAAGCTTAGGACAATATTAAAGAAGGCTAAATATGATAGAAATATATTCAAATAGCTATTACAAATGAAAGAACTGGCTTTAAAGTGTTCAAAAATTCTTAAGTAATATCTATACTGAGACTTAGTATTACTAAGTGCTCTATTACACCATTATAGAAAATTTCATTAGAAGAATACATGTTTGGTTCATTTTCGATACTTGATATGTCTTAGACTTTGAGTCCAAAGAAGAGGGTCTATGAAGAGAGGAGTAGATTTTTGAACTTGAATGTTGGGAGTTAAGCTGCCTTACCTTTTATATTGTGTATATAGTGTCTTATGTTTCAGAGATCTTTCAATATACTATTCTTACACCACCACTGTGAGATACATAGGCCAAATATTTAATGAATTTGAGGGGTTTTGTGGCTTTCTCAGCCAATAGGTCCCAAATCTATGAACAGAAGCCAAATCTTACAGTCCTGTATTTTCTAAATGTAACATCTTTTTTCTTTCTAAAGACAGCTCTTTAAATCCAGGTGAGGGAAAGCTTTTAGGCAATAGGATCTCACTACATGAGTGACTTTCTTTGTCTAAATACAGAATAAAAGAGTAAAACTGGAATTTATATGCACGTGTTTGTCTGTTTCCTCTAGTTCCTATTTCATATCACACGGTTCGCATTATTATAGTGCAAGGTACTCAAAGTGTGTTTCTCAGTTGTTCCCAGGATGTGGAAACTAACAGCATTTCCTCGTCTTTATTCAGCCATGGGAAAATATTAACTAATATTTTGCCTCAGAAATCTCAGTCAACATTTTACTCAGGCACTGCTAACATGCAAATACATGAAAATAATCTAAAAGGAGCAGGCACTGTACTCAAAGGGTGCTTTACAAAATCTATTTCTGGCCTTATGACTAATATATGCTGTATTCATAGAGAGGTAAGGATACTAGCCTAACTGACTGTAGTCAGACTAGCCAGCCTTCCTCCTGCTGCAAAGAGGTCCGAGTTTTGTTTTGTGTATGCCCATTAAGACATTTCAATGAAATATCCATCACATCTGTTGTGGAGTAAAATAAGCTGAACTACAGACAAAGCAGACACAAAGGCAATGGTGTTTCTGAAGTTTGTGAACAAGCAGGAGATGTCAGTCTTTGCAAGTGTAGGACTTGTATTTATCAGTTTAATAAATTTCTAAATGCTTTATGACTCCAGTGATTAGGCATTAGAGCTAATTACTCTGAGTATTTTTTTTCTTCTAGGCTTACTTCCTACTTTGCCTCATTCAACTGAAACAATTAGATTCACCAAGAGAAATGGGTAATGTCTTTTCAAACCATATTTCCCATAACACTTAGTCTCCTGCAGCAAATCATTAAATCATCAACAGATGCATTTCGTTTCAGTCTATACGACTTCGAATAATCGTTTTGAAGGGCAAAAGTAGCTTATTTTCTTTTCCCCTTTGCTATCAAATATCTTCTCCTGCCCCAGTTAGACAGACAGGTTATTAAAGAAATCACTTTGCTCTTGTGCAACTTGCATGCTAGTTTCTGTTTTTACTGTCGAGCATTGATATCAAATGTCATGAAAGGTCTTGGGGTAAGTAAGAAAGATTCAAAGTTCACTTTGTGAACAAGGAAATGACTGATTGTTGATATATGCAGTAAAGGAACCACTGCTGTTAGTTGGGAGGAGCACCCCACAACTGGATCACCTAAGAAACTATATGTTCCAGAACTGACAAATTATTGGGAACGCCCCTCCCAACTGCCTTTTGTTTCATCCCCCAAATATAAAGCAAGTATACTTTAGTGACATGATTTTTTTCTGGCACCTTTCCATAGCCAATTCCATTCATGCAGAAAAAGGATAAAATTCCATCATTCGAGCATGACATCTCAAAATTCAAACTTAATGAGAGCTTTGGCAGCTTCTGTCGAAGGCAGACAGTGATTAACAAAACACTTCAGAGTACAAGGCACAGCAGTGCTCAAAGAAAACAGTGATGATCTCCACTTAATTGTAGAAAAGCCCAAAGCATCTGCCAGCCGAGGAGAGCTGGAGCCATAAGGAGCTATTGCTCAGCTAGGCTGTCATCTCCAGAGATCAACAACCATATGCTCAGCTCAAGCACAAACTCCAAAGAAGTTAATTTTCTGACAAAATACAGGGATAAATATGACATTCAAACAAGTGTGCTCACCCATCCTGAACACACGTTCATCTGCACGCATCAGATTTATGCATCGTTTAAACACAAGCAAATATAATTTGTTTGGAACACAAACATTGCTGCATGGGTACAGGTATAATTAATCTTTGTCTGCTCCACAGGTTCTTGTGTTCTTTTGGTTAACCACGCTTTCAACAAACTTTTGATGAATGGAAAAGTCACTTGTTGCCTCATACCTTAACACATACCACACTTGTTCAGGCTCTTGAAATCAATGCATTTTTTAAACACAAGAGGAAAATAAGCCTATGATTGCTATGACACATAGACAGAGATCTACCTGTCTACCATTCATCTATCTATCTATCTATTTATCTATCTATGAAAGCAAAGATAAGATCTTAACATTCTGAGATATACTGCTTTGCATCTCCCTCTCTCTCTCTTCCTAAAATCAAAACTGAGATCTTGGCAAAATATTTCTGGGATACCACTTTGCCAATAAAAGCAAAGGTATCCCCCTGATAGTTAAAAATAAGAGATTGCATTCTAAGAAGGAAAACAATCCACATTCTCCCATCACTGAGAGATGGAGATTCTTCTTGAGGTAATACTTCCTCAAAAAATGCAACACGTAGCATCAGATAGACTAGACTCAGCATACCACCAACCGTGGACTAATGTCTTTTGCCAAAAAAAAAATCCAATTTCCCGTTTCTGTGTGTCATCAGCATCTTCCAAGGCTGCACTGAAATTTAAGTGTTAGCATTCTTTTCCTAATCGTAGCCACTCTCCTCATGTTGAGATTATAGTGGAAAATGTCACAATGTCATGTCCTTGTATAAGCTTTGTTAGAGTTAATTTTCTGTCTTGTAATTTTGATGTTACTGTGTATTTGTCATTTTCATATATTTTTAAACATTTTTTCTGATAATAAAATTAGTTTATGCCTAAAATAATTTATAAAATTCAGGCAGGTACAAACAAGAAATTTTAAAGCCACCATTATCAAAAACAAAACAAAAACTGGTTAATTTTGACAAATTTTTCTCAAATTTATATCCATATATGTGGATATAAATATGTATGTGTAAGTAATATACATAAACATATATATATAATGCTGAGATATGGAATTCATACTAAAATATATTTATATGTTTATTTTTCTCCTATATTATACTCTGAACTTTAAGCATTACTTGTATAAATAGATTATATAGATTTGAAGATACTTTTAAACTGCTAATTAGCATCCTGTTGCATAGATGCACCTACTTATGAATGACTTATTAAAGAACTCTCCTCTTTGGAGTTTTTTAAATTTTTTGTGACTATAAATGGCACTATAGTGAAATTCATTATAAATATATTCCTAATTATTTTAACTGAAGTTTTAAGATCAATTGATATGATTATTTTTAAGACTCATGATATGTGTTATTAAGTATTCCTCAAGAATGTTAACGACAAATTCATACCAGATATTTATAAAGATTACCATATAATGCCATCTTCATTGATAGATTTTTTTTTAATTAAACATATTCTAAACTACTATACCAAAAAAGGGTTTGTAGTCTGGAGAACAAAATTGAATAGACAAAGTTGATAAAATGCTTCCAAATCAAGGTGATTTAGGTAGAAATAACATTTACAAATAATTTTAAGTAGAAAAATATAAGAATAAACATACTTTTAGTTAGAACTGAAATGCTATAGATTTGGGGTAAAATATAGTTTTTACTTTATGAATGAGATAATAGAGGAAATAAAAGTCTATATAAATAAAAATAGAAAAGGCAACAAAAGTAAAAGAATTACTTTTGACCCACAGGGACAGTTTATCCTTTAGGTCAAAAATATATATTGATTTAAGATTTTTACATACTTTTCAAGTCTGTCTTAAAGCACGCACACTCCACCCTTGAATAAATCTGTGAACATTCTGAACCCTTGATCTGCTACAGTACCTTTTCTATCAGACTTCATAAGATAAACAATCTGTATGCCCACTGCTTCTCTTCCCTCACCACTCTCTTCCTGATAAGCTAATTTGACTTCCATCCCCACAATTACCCTGTAAAGACACTTTTCTAAGCACACCATTCATTTGTCTTGCTTAGTGTCTTTGGTTTATTTCTCTCTCTCTCTTTTACCCCTTTTCTTTGTCTTTCCTTCTTCTTGAAACTATTTTCTACTCTGTCAGACACATTCTGCCCCTTCCTGTGCCCCTCTTCTTCCTTCCCCTGAGAATGAGTTCTCTCTCCCTCTTCTCCATTCAAACTCCCTTTTGTTTAAAGACATAGCAAAATCAACATTGCTCCAAAAGCCTTCTCTCATGGTGTGACTCTACAGAATTCACAGCACACATTTGACACTGATAACATATCACCTACCAATACTGTTTTACGGACATATTTTAACTCTCACGATGAATTTTAAACTGCTTGAAGGGCGAATGACTGAGGATTTTACACTTAAGCATTTATTTGCCTATTATTTCATCCGTGTCAAAGAAGCCAACTATTGGCAGAGTCTCGCTATCTTATAAGGACCAGATGACTCTAGTATCTCTAAGTGCCTGTAATTAACGCTGTCTCTTCTGCAGTCATTCCTGCTCCTTTCCATGTCATACAGTGTTTATTCTACCATTCTGACATTGCCATGAGCATTCTCCCATGAAATACTGAATTTTAAAATAACACACTGTCTAGAATACAACAAACTCTCAACACATTGATACTGCACCCTCTCTCTTGCTTCAATTCCCAACCCTTATTACTTCGTTTTCTATAGAAAACTGCCATTTCTTGGCCTCTAAATATCCAACTTATCTTCCTGTGGGAATCTCTCTCCCACATTGCATTGAAGTTCTGCTCTAAGATGGCATAAATATTTCTAAAAATTACCATGCTATGCAGAATAATACAATAAAATCACTTGACTTAAGGGAAAAGTAGAGCTAGGGACACAACTTCATCAATGACAGATTTAAAAAATTTTAAACCTAACAAAAATAATAGCACAGTTTCATATATGTCATTATTAAGAAATTCATAAATACTATGATAAATATGGTATTTTCCCTTGATAAACACCTGGCATTTGCTCGAGTGAGTGATGGTAGTGATACAGCAGGTGAGTTAGTGTGAAGTGGTGGGAGGAGGGTTATCTGAAGCCGGATAGAACATCCTAACACCAGATGTGGATAGCTATGACTCCTAATACACACAACGAACTCGGGGATCTAGTAGATGTCTGAAGTTTGTTTATGGGTGGGTAGGTGGGTATGCTTTGTGGATTCCTAAGTGGCTCTGGTCAACAGAGCAGTTTCCTGCATTCACCTAGTCTTTCTCACAATCATAACTAAAGAAACATGAAATTTCATTATGCTCAATCCGTGCCCTGAGCTATCAACTGAAATTTGTGCTTTCAGAGGAAGGGTTATATCAGAAATGCATGCATTTACCACATTTATACGTGCATTTCTATCCCAATTTCTGAATACTCCAAATATCACCAGCTCTGTATAAAACTCAGAATAAGAACAGGTTCTTCAAATGTTTTGGGTTCAATATAAATGTTTCTGTCATTTGGTCCTTATGAACCAGTGGGTTTACTGGTACTCCATACCTGTGATGGTTTGAGCTGTCATCTAGAGCTTATTACATACAAAAAATAGTTACAATATCTTAGGGTTTATAGAAACATCAAGTCTTCTATAAATAGCTGATTGCTTTTTGAGACATGACTTGACTTTTTCTACCCTTCACTATTAAATAACAGATAATCATACTGTTATGAAGATAACACTACTGCTTAGTGTTATTTAAAGACAAACTCAACTGTATTCAACATCCGTTGACTGCCAGGTGAAAGATTTACTTATTGTAAAGGCCAAATGGGCCTGAAGATACAAGTTTCACAAAAACTTGATTTATACAGTCACATGACATGTTTCCGTCAATTACTTAATCCATACTTATTTTTGGACTCAAAACTGGGATTAGTTACCTGAGGAGGAAAAAAAAACAAATTTGTTTTCTTGTGTACCCTAAGGACAGGCCAGGAAGAACAGAAAAGAAAATCTTATACAGGGTCGAACTTTGCATGAAACATCTCCTTGTCCTCTTTACCTAGAAAGAGAAATTCAATGAATTGGGAGATTGGGATTGACATATATACACTACTGATACTATGTATAAAGTAGGCAACTAAGGAGAACCCACTGCATATTACCCGGGCTTCCCTGGCGGCTCAGATGGGAAAGAATCTGCCTACAAGACAAGATACCCAGGTTTGATCCCTGGGTCAGAAAGATCCCCTGGAGTAGGAAATGGCAACCCACTCCAATATTCTTGCCTGGAGAATCCCATGGAGAGAGGAGCTTGGTAGACTACAGTCCATGGGGTTGCAGAGCTGGGCACGAATGAAGCAATTTAGCACACATGTATGACACAATAGGATTTAAGTGAATTGTAGCTCAGATGGTAAAGAACCTGGGGGTTACAGTCCACACGGAGCAGCTAACACTTTCACTTTCACTGTATAGCACAGGGGACTCTACTCAATGCTCTGTGGTGATCTAAATGAGAAGGAAGTCCCAAAAAGGGAATATATATACACACACACACACACACACACACACATATATATATATATGTATACATATAATTTATTCACTTTAATGTACAGTAGAAATTAATGCAACATTTTAAAACACCTGTACTCCAAAAAAATTTTTTTTTAATTTGAAGATTAACAACAAACTGGTTTAAGAGAAGGTATCTATCTGGGCAGATCTGTTGAAATAGTTTCAGTGAGGAAAGATGTTTGTAACCTTGAATGCTCACATCCATTGACACGAAAGTTCTCAATAATCAGGCAGACGATTATAATAATCATCCACTCTGTGGATGACATGTAGCCTCTTCTTCACAGTATTTCATTTAAGCCCAGTACTTTCACAAAGTGCTAACAAACAAAGTGCTAGCATGGCAGAGATAGAGGCGAGATAGGAGCCCAGTTAAACATGTCCCCTTGTACCCAAATTGATATGGATACTATCACTGCTAAATATCAGGATGCCAACATGACAGATCAATATAAAATCAATATATACCTAGAATCAATCATCTAGTCATCCACTTGATAGCTTGCTCATTACACTAAACTATTTCCAGCAGAGATTCGGCTCACTGAAAAAAAAAAAAAAACTTTTCTGGATTTGGATTTTTCTTATCCATCTACCACTTTTCTGACAGCAAAATCATCTGGTTACTTATCAACAGGGAATCTACTTTAAAATTAAGGAAGCAGGAATCTACTTTATAATTAAGGAAACTTGATGCCTAATAGTTTCATTGTTCTTATCATGCTGCTGCTGCTGCTGCTAAGTTGCTTCAGTTGTGTCCAGCTCTGTGTGACCCCATAGACGGCAGCCCACCAGGCTCCTCCGTTCCTGGGATTCTCCAGGCAAGAACACTGGAGTGGGTTGCCATTTCCTTCTCCAATGCATGAAAGTGAAAAGTGAAAGTGAAGTTGCTCAGTCTTGTCTGACTCTTAGCAACCCCATGGACTGCAGCCTACAAGGCTCTTCCATCCGTGGGATTTTCCAGGCAAGAGTACTGGAGTGGGTTGCCATTGCCTTCTCTGGTTCTCACCATATCAGTTAATAAAACAGATAAACTTATAGAACTGAAGGATGGTCTAGCAAATACAATGGTGAATCACTGTCCCACATGACGAAGTGTGTTCTGAACCAGCAATAATACAAGAGAAAATGGAGTTGCTATTTACTGAGATGGGACAGACTGCAGAATGAGCAAGTATAACAGAGAGTTTCAGGATTTGTTTTGACACTTTGAATTTGCAGTGTCTATTAAATATCAGTGTGGAAAAGCTATGAACTTTGAAAAGTCATGGCTATATTAAAGTCATAAAGTGTATTATAGCTGGACTATATTATATTTATCAAAATAAAAACAACTAACGCAATAAAATTATAGGAAAAAAACAGTTGTGGAGACTTAGGGGTCTAGAAAAGATTTATATGAGACTCATCAACAAACAGATGAGCTTATCTGGACAATGGAAGCTGAATAAATGAGAAGTGGTCCAGTGATCTTATGGCTCTCTGGAACCAACCAAGGAGACTAAAAGAAGTAGCCATTAGGCAGGGCAACCAAAAACCTAGTGTCTTGAAACCTAACTGGAGAAGCTTTTAAAAAGAAGAGGGTGATCGATTATGTCAAAAATGCTACCATAAAGTCAAGCTGAAAAGAGATCAATACATTTTATACCATGAAGGTCACCATTGCCTATGACAGCTATTTCAGTGAATTGATAGGAGCAAAAGCCTGACTGAAGCGGGTTCAACAAAGTTTGAAAGGAAAATTCTTGATGATAAACATATGTAATTTTGGAGAAACTTATAAAGGAAAGTGGTTGGTTACAGAAATAAGGAAAACTTATTCCATGATTATCAAAGGAAAATAGAACACAGATACTACATATGCAAATGCATTAATATGCATGAGGACCTGTGGAAGTACTTAATACCTTATAATCAAGGTCATCTTTTAAATGTAGTTACTTTTTTGCACTGTCAGTCGATACACCTAATTTGTTTTACCCAAAATGCTAGTTTCTCTGAGTACGTTATAATAAAGTGATTCCATGGTCAAATACTTTTAAAAATTCTGTGTCAAACAAGGGTAAACAGCTTTCTTGACTGTAGAACTTCTCAGAGCATTTGATAACTTAATATACTTGTGAAATTTGAGAGGTTTATAATAGGAAAAGTATCCCATAGGTATCTAACAAAAGAATCCATTCCATTTTCCCCAAATATTTAAATGGCCTACTATTTTACATGATGTACCATTGGGAGAAAAATTTTTAGATACTTCTCTGCCTAAATTTCTACTCTGAAAAGTCATTCAAGGATAGTCAAGCCCTCTATACTCTACTTGGCAGATCTAATGGCATTTTCAAAGGCCATGCCATACTTTTAAAGATCTAGCATAGCTATTTTTCAGGGGAAAAAAATTCTACAGCCTCTTGAGGAATCAAATTAGGAATCTAATTTTAAGTACAGCCTTCTTTTCCTTAGCTAAATCCTCTGCATTTCAGGTTAAGTTGGCTTCTTACTCAAATATAATTTTGTTACTTTAAGTATTTTGTCACACCCATAAAATTTGAAAGTTGGAATACAAATCACCTAATAACTTCAATTTTTTATTATCTCAATGAATTTTCATATAATATAATCTATTAAACCTTTTTGTTTGATAACAAATTAGCTAATTGTTTATAATCAAATTGTATCATATCTTACACAGAAAAAAACAAGTCAGCTACTACCTGGATATATAGTGTTGGAGGAAAATTTTTTTTATTTTCCTAAAAGAGAATAGTTATAGAACTCTACTGGAAAAAGAATACAAGACGATGGCACCCTACTCCAGTACTCTTGCCTGGAAAATCCCATGGACAGAGGAACCTGGTAGGGTGCGGTCCATGGGGTCGCGAAGAGTCAGACACGACTGAGTGACTTTACTTTTACTTTTCACTTTCATGCATAGGAGAAGGAAATGGCAACCCACTCCAGTGTTCTTGCCTGGAGAATCCCAGCAAAGGGGAGCCTGGTGGGCTGCAGTCTATGGGGTCACACAGATTCGGACACAACTAAAGTGACTTAGCAACAGCAACCTTGCCTTTTTTCATCAAAATAATGTCATTCATAAAGCAAGTACATGACAAACCTTATTTTTAAAAATTGAAAGTTATTTTTTTTCATATTTCTTCCAAGAATTTACCTTATTGTGTCAGTAAAGACCAGAATGTTACTCTGCCTGTGTCCCTTGATTTTTATACAGATAACCAAGAAGTGAGCAAACAGCAAATAAAAGATCATCACTTTTTACATAATCATTTTTTCCTAGAATTATGCACACATCTGTGGTCTGCCTTAACCACTGAGAATTGACATTTCCCATATCCTCGGGTTAGTGTGACATTAACTGAAGCATCACATTCTGCTAGTATCTCTTTCCCTTATTATTTTTATGCATTTTATGCTATTTTTAAAGACATGCTGTTGAACATGGCATGACTGAATATGAGTGATTCCAAATATCAGAACTTTTAACATGAATACAAATGTCAGATTGCAGGCAAGCCCTCCCTGGTTGAATTGGATAACAGAGAATAGACCTCATGTCCAGGTAATGCTAAAATGCTAGCATTTTATCTTTATAAAAGCGCAAGCATAAATGCCATAAGCATAATTTGATATAAATTCAGGAAAACATAAATGTTTCAGGTTAATTTTGAGAATAAAGTAAAGCTTCAAATCTGTAAGAGCCTGTATCAACCTCAATATGATATGAAGCAAAATTTTAACTTGCTTAACTAATTAAATTTAATTACCTGATAATCCCAGGTAACTTAACTATCAGTTTCAGAATGTTGTTGCTGCTGCTGCTGCTAAGTTGCTTCAGTCGTGTCCAACTCTGTGCGACTCCATAGACGGCTGCCCACCAGGCTCCCCCGTCCCTGGGATTCTCCAGGCAGGAACATTGGAGTGGGTTGCCATTTCCTTCTCCAGTGCATGAAAGTGGAAAGTGAAAGTGAAGTCGCTCAGTCGTGGCCGACTCTTAGTGACCCCATGGACTGCAGCCTACCAGGTTCCTCCATCCATGGGGTTTTCCAGGGAAGCATACTGGAGTGGGGTGCCATTACCTTCTCCATTCAGATTGTTAGTGACTAGTTTGAATGGGATGCCTTGAAAATAAAATAACATTTGTTCCTTTTGTTGTCACATTTTACATTCATTCTCTTTACAGGGTCAGCTCAGTCATGTCCAACTCTTTGTGATCCCAATTCTTTGAGCCCACCAGGCTCCTCTGCCCATGGAATTTTTCAGGCAAGAAAACTAGAGTGGGTAGTCATTTCCTACTCAGGGGATCTTCCCAACCAGGGATCGAACCCACATCTTCCACATTGGCAGGCAGATGCTTTACCTACCTCTAGAACCACCTGCAGAGAAGGCAATGGTACCCCATTCCAGTACTCTTACCTGGAAAATCCCATGGACAGAGGGGTCTCTAAGAGTCGGACAGGACTGAGCGACGTCACTTTCGCTTTTCACTTTCATGCATTGGAGAAGGAAATGGCAACCCACTCCAGTGTTCTTGCCTGGAGAATCCCAGGGACGGGGGAGCCTGGTGGGCTGCAGTCTATGGGGTCGCACAGTGTTGGACACGACTAAAGCGACTTAGCAGCAGCAGCAGCACCTGGGAAGCCCTAGTGTGTATAGCCAAGTCATTTAGATTTTCAGGAATCCATTTCAAAAAGTGACCACAGGTGACAAGGAACCTCTTGAGATTCATCTTTTAAAATTTGTAGCTGAACAGTTGTTGAAGGAAATCACTGAAAGCTAGGTGACCGGGGTCTGGGACCCTTTGACACAACATATTTAGAGCTTCAAACACAGGTGCATGCCAACCTGATTCTAATTATCTTGAAGGCTAGAAAGAAATATCTTTTACTTCATTTCGGGCTAACCCCCATTTTGCCATTCAACTGAAAATAATAATACTTAATGTGAGCTATATAAAGCCTTATTTTGCCTTTGCAGCAGCCTGTGCTCTGAGCATTGTCAATCCATACTTCTTTTATTTGGGTGAATCACTTTCTCTTTGAGTCTATGGAAGAACCCCAGCAGAGGGAAGGATACTTAGCAGAGTCGCGGTATATAAATAGCTCTGCTGAGAGCATTACAAAGGCTCTGTTGTGCTATCACACAGCAGAGCCAATAATATACAATATGAAAAATCCCTGCCAAGTGCACAGAGAATACAGACAACGTTCGCCATTTCTCTGATTGGCTGTTTGTTATGTGTTGCAAGAGTTTATAGCCAGAGAGTGAGAAGAGTCTGCCACACCTCAAATTCTTTCTATTAGAACAATAACAACAGCAACATAAGCCATAAGCATGCACACAAACATATGTACGATCTGAAAGATATCAGAAGAGCATCAACAACAACCCCCAAAAAACAGTGGATAGGAACGGAATTGAGATGCAAACATTTCTATAGAAGCAGAAATGGATTTTCATGAAGCACCAAAGTCCTATATAATCATCCCTTGAAGATGTCTTAGGTTTTCTGGAAGCACATCACTCCACAGACTTGTAAGTACTAAAACATCAGGATTTTTAAAGAAAAATCATACTCTAAAAGAGCACATATGAATTGACTACCTTCTTGAAAATGCTAAAACACAGACATTTATTCATCATGAAAAGTTAAATTTTATTTTCAGAAGATGGACTCTAAAATCAGCATCATTGATTTTTGTTTTCAAAATAAGGCTCAGACATATAGCAAGAAAATAAGATTTACTTGGAGGCTACAACTTAACATTCTCTTAGACTTTACCTGCTATATTTGAAGGTCTGATTGTCAAATACTCATTCTGGGCAGACTTGATTTTTGCTACTTTCAACAAACATTTTTAATTTTTATGAGAAAATTTTTCATGAAAATCATATTATATTTCAGTATAATAGCCTAAAATAACATTGCAGTCAGATACTCTAAAATTTTCTTGCCATATCACTCAAATTTCTTCATCTCCTTTATTATAACTCTTCTGTATTTTACTTCCTAGAGTCCTCTGACATTTCTTTCCTCTTCCATTTCCGTCTTTTTTCCAGTTACTTCTAAAATCAGTCATACTCCTGTTTTGATCTTATCTTTATTTTATATAAATCTACTTCTGAATTTCTCTCCTCTTCCTTGACTCCTCCACCGCCAAAAAATTAGGCAGCAGTAGAAATTTTTGCAATAATACTTATAAATTTTCTCAAATTGTGGAAAACAAAAAGTTCAAGGTAAATCCCATCATACATTACATTCCAGTCCAAAATTCACCTGTACTGTGAAATTTCTCTCTCCTCAGGGAAAAATGTTTGTCTTCCTATCTGCCCCCCACCAGGAACTGTATACATGATCCTACTTTAGAACTTGTCACATTATCTTATGGAAGGTGGTTTACATATTTATCTGAATTGCTTGATTGGAATAAAAACAGCTTATACATCCTCTTATTCTCTATACGCAAAATGATATCCTAAACCCAGCAGGTCATCAATAAATGAAGTTTGAAGAAATCTATACACTCAAATGGTTTTGAGTTTATAATCCTGCTTTCCATTTATTGGAGAAGTCAATTAACCTATATAAACTCAGATTCATAAATTGTAAATTATAATTACTTCCCAAGGTGGTGAAATGATGCATTTAAATTACTTAGCACATTACCTGGCACAGAGTAATTGTTCAATTTGTGTTAACTGCTCCTTGGGAACATGGACTTCTTCTAATCATAAATAATTTTGATATGGTTATTATTTCTTTAAAAATAAAACTGTTAGAACTCCCCCAAACACTTTTTCTTATGGCCAACATCATCCTACAAATGTGCCATTGGGTATTTCATTAAATGATATATAGATTCCCTAAAGGTGAAGTTGAGGACTTGAAACTTTTCTTAATGGGCATCACGAGGGAGGAGGAAATACAGATGGCTCATGGCAGATCCAGCTGACCGGGGAGCATTGCTTGACGACAACTCTGGCCCAGAACAGTGAAAAGTAAGGGCCCATCTGAAAGTCTGGCTCAGTGGCCTAGAATAAGACTGCATGCACATCAAACACAGACCTGTCATTTGATCCACCCATGCTGCTAAGTCACTGCAGTTGTGTCCGACTCTGTGCGACCCCATAGACGGCAGCCCACCAGGCTCCCCCGTCCCTGGGATTCTCCAGGCAAGAACACTGGAGTGGGCTGCCATTTCCTTCTCCAATGCATGAAAGTGAAAAGTGAAAGTGAAGTCGCTCGGTTGTGTCCGACTCTTCGTGACCCCGTTGACTGTAGCCCACCAGGCCCCTCTGTCCATGGGATTTTCCAGGCAAGAGGACTGGAGCGGGGGGCCATTGCCTTCTCCACTGAGTCATCATTATTACTCCATTCAGTGTATTGCATGAGTATAAATCCTACTCTAATATATTAATAAACAAACTAGCTAATGCTTGCTTTGTATATAATCTATTTCTGGAGAAATCTTACTTTACTTAGTACTCTTAACAAAATAAAAGTCATAATCTAAACTATACTAAGAACATTATATAGATTCCTGGTACTCTGCCTGAAATAAATACATCTCTCTATACTACAAATGATTTCTTGGCACACTGCTCTTGAAAGGCTATTGTTTGTTCTATGCGCAGAGATGAGAGAAACCTTCAGAGATTTAATTTCTTACTGATAATTTAAAAATTTCACTTTCACTTCTTGCCTATCACATCCAACTGTTTTTCTCAAAAAAAAAAAAAAAAAAATCTCCAAATCTCCGAATGCTTAAAAGAAAAGAATCTATTTAGGTTGTTTCTTCTTTTTCAGTTCAGTTCATTTCAGTTGCTCAGTAATGTCTGACTCTCTGTGACCCCACGGCCTGCAGCACACCAGGCTTCCCTGTGCATCACCAACTCCCAAAGCTTACTCAAACTCACATACACCGAGTTGGTGATGCCATCAAACCATATCACCCTTTGTTGTCCCCTTCTCATCCCACCTTCAATCTTTCCCAGCATCAGGATCTTTTCCAATGAGTCATTTTTTTCGCATCAGGTGGCCAAAGTATTGGAGCTTCAGTTTCAGCATAAGTCCTTCCAATGACTATTCAAGACTGATTTCCTTTAGGATGGACTGGTTGGATCTCCTTACAGTCCAAGGGACACTCAAGAGTCTTCTCCAACACCACAGCTCAAAAGCATCAGTTCTTCAGCACTCAGCTTTCTTTATAGCCCAACTCTGACATCCATACATCATCCATACATGTGAAGTCGCTCAGTCTTGTCCGACTCTTTGTGACCCCATGGACTGTAGCCTATCAGGTTCCTCCGTCCATGGGATTTTCCAGGCAAGAGTGCTGGGGTGGATTGCCATTTCCTTCTCCAGGGGATCTTCCCAACCCAGGAATCGAACCTGGGTCTCCCACATTGCAGTCAGATGCTTTACCATCTGAGCCACCAGGGAAGCCATACCTTTAATTAGATGGATCTTGTCGGCAAAGTAATGTCTATGCTTTTTAATATGCTGTCTAGGTTGATCATAGCTTTTCATCCAAGGAGGAAGCATCTTTTACTTCATGGCTGCAGTCACCATCTATTGCAGTGATTTTGGAGTACCCCCAAATAAAGTCTCTCACTGTTTCCATTGTTTCCCCATCTATTTGCCATGAAGTGATGGAACCAGATGCCATGATCTTCGTTTTCTGAATGGTGACTTTCAAGCCAAGTTTTTCACTCCACTATTTCACTTTCATCAGGAGGCTCTTTAGTTCTTCTTCACTTTCTGCCATAAGGATGGTGTCATCTGCATATCAGAGGTTATTGATATTTCTCCCAGCAATCTTGATTCCAGCTTGTGTTTCATCTAGTCCAGCATATCTCATGATGTACTCTGCATATAAGTTAAATAAGCAGGGTGACAATATACAGCCTTGATGTACTCCTTTCCCAATTTGGAAACAGTCTATTGTTCCATGTCCAGTTCTAACTGTTGCTTCTTGACCTGCATACAGATTTCTCAGGAGGCAGGTCAGGTGGTTTGTGATTCCCATCTCTTGAAGAATTTTCCACAGTTTGTTGTGATCCACACAGTCCAAGGCTTTGGCATAATCAATAAAGCAGAAGTAGATGTTTTCCTGGAACTCTCACTTTTTGATGATCTGATGGATGCTGGCAATTTGGTCTCTGGTTCCTCTGCCTTTTCTAAATCCAGCTTGAACATCTGGAAGTTCACGGTTCACATACTGTTGAAGCCTGGCTTGGAGAATTTTGAGCATTACTTTACTAGCATGTGAGATGAGGGCAATTGTATGATAGTTTGAGCATGTTTTGGCATTGCCTTTCTTAGGGATTGGAATGAAAACATGTTTTCCAGTCCTGTGGCCACTGCTGAGTTTTCCATATTTGCTGGCATGTTGAGTGCAGCACTTTCACTGCATCATATTTTAGGATTGGAAATAGCTCAATTGGAATTCCATTCAGTGTGGTTAGTTTTCTGTGATTGTGGTTTCCCTATGATTGTGGTTCTCTGATTCATCCTGTCTGCTCTCTGATGGATAAGGATAAGAGACTTATGGAAGCTTCTTGATGGGAAAGACTGATTGAGGGGGAAACTGGGTCTTATTCTGATGGGCAGGGCCATGCTCAATAAATCTTTAATCCAATTTTCTGTTGATAGGTGGGGCTGTGTTCCCTCCTTGTTGTTTGATCTGAGGCCAAACTATGGTGGAGGTAAGAAAGATAATGGTGACCTTCAAAATGTCCAGGGCACACACTTCTGCATTCAGTGCCCCCAGCCCTGCAGCAGGCCACCACCAACCCACGCCTCTGCCAGAGACTCCTGGACACTCACAGGGAAGTCTGGGTCAGTCTCTTGTGGGGCCACTGCTCCTTTCTCCTGGGTCCTGGTGCACACAAGGTTCTGTTTGTGCCCTCCAAGATCTGTTTCCCAGTCCTGTGTAAATTCTAGCAGCTCTATGGTGTGGTTAACGGCAACCTCCTCCAAGAGAGCTTATGCCATACCCAAGTCTGCTGCACCCAGAGCCCCTGCCCCTGCGGCAGGACACAGCTGATCCGTACCCCACAGGAGACAATCAAACACAGCTCTGACTCTGAAACACAGTTCCCCCATTAACTGCCTTAAATGCACAGACCTTGGTTTAGCTATTACCCAAATCTATTCTTTTTCACTTAACTTTGTCTATTTCTCTACTCTGTATTTGTATCATTCAGTTTTTCCCCAAAGGATGCCAACTTTGCATTTATATCAACTGAAACTCATTCTGATGTGTTTTGTTAGGTCATTTTCCTATGTCTTCAAGGCCATTTTCATTTTCACTTTTAATTTTTTCAATTATTCAGCCCTTAACAATAGAAATGAAGTACACAGTTCCCAATACTTTTGAAAAAAGTGCTTGACTATTCCCCCAAGTATCCAAGCTTCCAGGAAAACTACACAATACCCTTGTTTTCCAGGTCTCTAAATGGGTTTTCTCCTGCCTTTACCTTCCTCCCTTTCCAGACTAGAATCCTTGGACAGTAGCTTAAGTCTCTCTCTTGCTAGCATCTCAACTCCTTTAGGCTCATAACTCCAGTGTTCCTGTCCTGTAAATACTTAGTTCTGAACAAGCCTAGTCATCCACTCTCTACATTATTAGCTACATACTGAGCTGTGTTAGGAAAAAATCACAGAAGCATATCATTTGATACATTTACAAATATAGGGCTTCTGATTTTCCCAATGCCCTCTAGGTTGATAAGTAATTTTAAATGATTTTAATTAGTTCTCTTTTCCAATTCTAGAGTAGTTGTCCAAAGTTTTATTATTCTTTTGAAATGAATATTAAACTTTTACCTACTTTATTCTCAGTATACATCTGGAAATCAAGGTCATCTGTAATGTATTTCCTCAACTTCCTGCCTCTTATTTTAACAAAATGATTTACTCCTAAAACATTATAACCTCTTCCCATGCTGCTTCCAGGGGTGGGGAAGAACAGCCCTATTTATATTCAAGAACAGACCTTTGCCATTTATCTAAATCAGTGGTACTGCTAAGTGATCGAGTTTTTATTGATCAAAATGATCAAAGAAATAGGAATTTTTCACAAAGTATTTAATATCAATGTCCATGTTTATTCTGAGGAATCCATTTCTACCTCACTCCTCTTCCTTGAAAAGAAAAGGAAAAAAGTGAGATTAAAAATATGTGTATTTCTTGCTTTCCCACTGTTTAGATCACATTTTTTTCTTTTTTATTTCTTCTTTCTTTCAGAATTAAGCTTCTAAAATGATATACATCCACTATTGCAACTTCTATAATTCCCACTTAACCACTAGCATTAGGTTCCTATTCGGTAAATATACTTTTGTTATGATCAGTAACTATCTCCTTAATCATCAACGTCAAGGGTCACATTTAAAGTTCTCATTTTCTTTGATCCCAAATATGCTTTTGGAACCACTGACCAGTCCCACAGCTTTGAAAGTTTTTCCTCCCTTTGATACTACAACATTCTTTTCTTGCTCTACTTACTTTCTCACAGCACTATCTGTCCTCCTTTTGGAGGTCTGTCTTATCTGCAAGCATCTTGAACGTTGATGTTTGTCTTGCGCTCTCTTCTTAGTTCATTCTAGTCTCACATGACTCACTCTCTGTGTAATCCCTTTCCTATTTCTGACAACTTCAAATAATCTGTAGCTGGACAGATCTCTTGATAAAGTAATAAATCTGTTATTAACTTCCCATTTTATGCGTAGATCCTGTTAACCTTCAGTTAAATGTTTTCAAGTTACAAATCCTTTTTCTCTTAGGTTTTCTCTCTCCACCCTTGAATTAGCTGTCCAAGTCAGATACTGATTTTCCTTTCCTTTCATTTCCAGCCAGTTTTAGTTAATTAAGCCAACTTGCAAATTCTTCTTGTCTTCTAGATCCTGACAAGCACCACTTTAACCAGTTTCCTTTCATTTCATCATTATGGCCTTCATTAAAGCCATATCTTTCTGTCTCTAAACTCTTTCAAAATGCACCTAGATAATCTTTCTAAAGCTATGGTTTTCTACAATGGTATGGTTTCTACAGGACAAAGTCCATGCTCCTAACCGTGCTTTTCAAAGCCCCTTCCTCTCTTGTATACTTGTCAGCATTCTTTGGTATCTCTCTCATCCTGCCTTACTAGACACCTTAGCACACCCAGCATGCCTTCTCCTGGGCACATGCTTCCTTCCTGCTGCAATATCCTTCTTTTTCACCCAAATTCTTGAGCAACATTCAAGCTAGAGCTGAAGGTTCTCTCTAAGACACCTCTTTGGCTTCTTTTCCAGTGCCTATTAAAGGATTGCATACTTGCTTTGTTCAACACATTATAAGCTTCTTGACTAGACGGAATTTGCTGTTTTCATCTGGTATGGAACCTGGTTTGTTGCAGGCATGTAACAGATGTGCACTGCTAAATAGTATTCTCTTCTCTCAGCATTGAATCTAATTTCTCGCCTTCATTTAAGCACACTATTAAAATCACCAGCTCATCCCTGGGAGTTTCATAATTCTTTTAGTCATGAGCTTTATAACTAGTTTGCTAATGGCAATGTTAAGCTTTTTCATTTAGAAACAATCATGAGGCTTAGCTCACAAAATCTTTTGGGGGCAAGGTGAAGCATGTTGGTGCAAAAATAAACCAATGATGACAGTAGAGGTATGTCTTGGGCTAAGTTATTGAAAATGTACAACACTATTTAGAACAGCTCACTTATAACCTGATATTGGCAACCCTGAATGTTCATATCACTATGTGCTCAGTAGAAAGTTGGTACTTGACTCACAATTTAATTGGAAATGTTTTTTGAAATTAAGGGTTTTTATGTCAAAGGGAGAACTTACCAAGACTATACTTTTTTTCAAATATTCTGCCCTCCCATTAAGAATAAAAAATAATTTTTATTCTTAAATTTTAGGATTATAACCACATTTTATTAGACTACTCACAGATCTAAATCTTTCTTCTCATGGAAGGTTAAGGGAAAAGTGTGAAATACATGATGTGCTCTTTGGCATTCTCATAGTTCCTAATGCAATGTCTCTACCCTCTCTGACAATGCGCCCTTGCTAAGCACCCAGACAGTATCTCCCACCTCTCCAGCCACCCATGATATTTCTGAAGAGTGATAGTGTAATAAAGATTGAAGAGTGATAGTAGAATGATAGTGTAATAAAGACTGAAGTTCTACTCCTTCATGACAACTTTTATTTAAACATGGCAATTTAACAGACCAAAAAAATTGCAAGACTTAAAGGAATTATATTCAAATGTTAATTTTGACTGTTGGTGGAACCGTTTTCTCCTGGGGGAACTGGGCGAGAAGAGAAAAGAAAAGATTGCCGGGAGAAATATCAATTACCTCAGATATGCAGATGACACCACCCTTATGGCAGAAAGTGAAGAACTAAAAAGCCCCTTGATGAAAGTGAAAGAGGAGAGTGAAAAAGTTGGCTTAAAGCTCAACATTCAGAAAACGAAGATCATGGCATCTGGTCCCATCACTTCATGGGAAATAGATGGAGAAACAGTGGAAACAGTGTCAGACTTTATTTTTTGGGCTCCAAAATCAGTGCAGATGGTGACTGCAGCCATGAAATTAAAAGACGCTTACTCCTTGGAAGAAAAGTTATGACCAAACTAGATAGCATATTCAGAAGCACAGATATTACTTTGCCGACTAAGGTCCATCTAGTCAAGGCTATGGTTTTTCCTGTGGTCATGTATGGATGTGAGAGTTGGATTGTGAAGAAGGCTGAGCACCAAAGAATTGATGCTTTTGAATGATGGTGTTGGAGAAGACTCTTGAGAGTCCCTTGGACTGCAAGGAGATCCAACCAATCCATTCTGAAGATCAACCCTGGGATTTCTTTGGAAGGAATGATGCTAAAGCTGAAACTCCAGTACTTTGGCCACCTCATGCGAAGAGTTGACTCATTGGAAAAGACTCTGATGCTGGGAGGGACTGGGGGCAGGAGGAGGAGGGGATGACAGAGGATGAGATGGCTGGATGGCATCACTGACTCGATGGATGTGAGTCTGAGTGAACTCCGGGAGTTGGTGATGGACAGGGAAGCCTGGCGTGCTGCAATTCATGGGGTCACAAACAGTCAGACACGACTGAGCAACTGAACTGAACTGAACTGAACTGAAATTATAACAACTACTCATAAGACAAGATATATTGTTAATTTCCTGGAAAACATATCAGAATTGGTCTGAAAATAGGCCTTTAGCTTGTTTTCCTAAAATTAATTTGATTTAAAAAAAAAAAAAAACACTGAGGAAATTAGGATTCAATCATATGCTGCAGGGCCAAGAAAATATCATTCAGGAGCCAACTAACAAACACAACTCACAAGATGACAGCAAGGGATTAGGCGACCCATCACAGTCCCTGTAAAGGAGTTTAGAAAGAAAACCAGAAAGGCAGTGTTCTTAAGAAAACTTGGTCTCCAAGAAGTGTTACGCTTAGTGTGAAAGGTCAGGCTGGAGGAGCATGAATAGTTTTTGAAAACTTTCATACAAGTTATTTTAAATCATAAACCACATTTACTCACTGCTTCCTCAATTCACAAGAAAGAAATGCACAAATGAATAACATTTAAAGTAAGATAAATGAGAAAGGGGCAGTATCTTGAATTTATCATCGACTAAATTCTATGCTTTAAGCCAGATTTTGGAGTAGAAGTATAATTATTAGAAGATTTTTATGTTTCTTTTCATTGAGCTGAGGATCAATACTATATGAACTGAGGGGTAAATTTTCCCAGAGTTATAACTGAGTTTTAGTAAGTATCAATTTGCTAAGCTCTGACAGAAATTTGAATTACTATTTATGTATGTGAAAAGTAAAAAGGAAAATATGCCACTCTTCAAAAGTGTTTTTGAATGTTGGATACTTGATAATAAATTTCAAGTGGATTCAAAGTTATTTAAATGAGAACTATATCTTTAAATTCTTGTCTCAAGAAAGTTTTTCAGGTATATCTGGTATATATAATATAGATAAGGTTAATCTATATTAATCATTGTGATCCTAACCTGAAGAAAAATATCTAATATGTAATGGTACTCTCAAATATTTCCTAAATAAATGGCACACTTCATAAACTGAATTGATACGTGAACCGTGAACTTCCAGATGTTCAAGCTGGTTTTAGAAAAGGCAGAGGAACCAGAGATCATTGCCAACAACCAATGGATCATACAAAAAGCAAGAGAGTTCCACAGAAACATCTATTTCTGCTTTATTGACTATGCCAAAGCCTTTGACTGTGTGGATCACAATAAACTGTGGAAAATTCTGAGAGAGATGGGAATACCAGACCACCTGACCTACCTCTTGAGAAATCTATATGCAGGTCAGGAAGCAACATTTAGAACTAGACATGGAACAACAGACTGGTTCCAAAGGAAAAGGAGTATGTCAAGGCTGTATATAGTCACCTTGCTTATTTAACTTATATGCAGAGTACATCATGAGAAACACTGGGCTGGAAGAAGCACAAGCTGGAATCAAGATTGCCAGGAGAAATATCAATTACCTCAGATATGCAGATGACACCACCCTTATGGCAGAAAGTGAAGAGGAACTAAAAAGCCTCTTGATGAAAGTGTAAGTGGAGAGTGAAAAAGTTGGTTTAAAGCTCAACATTCAGGAAACGAAGATCATGGTGGTCCCATCACTTCATGGGAAATAGATGGGGAAACAGTGGAAACAGTGTCAGACTTTATTTTTTGGGCTCCAAAATCAGTGCAGATGGTGACTGCGGCCATGAAATTAAAAGACGCTTACTCCTTGGAAGAAAAGTTATGACCAAACTAGATAGCATATTCCAAAGCAGAGATATTACTTTGCCAACAAAGGTCCATCTAGTCAAGGCTATGGTTTTTCCAGTGGTCATGTATGGATGTGAGAGTTGGACTGTGAAGAAGGCTGAGCATTGAAGAATTGATGCTTTTGAACTGTGGTATTGGAGAAGACTCTTGAGAGTCCCTTGGACTGCAAGGAGATCCAACCAGTCCATTCTGAAGGAGATCAGCTCTGGGATTTCTTTGGAAGGAATGATGCTAAAGCTGAAACTCCAGTACTTTGGCCACCTCATGCGAAGAGTTGACTCATTGGAAAAGACTCTGATGCTGGGAGGGATTGGGGGCAGGAGGAGAAGGGGACGACCGAGGATGAGATGGCTGGATGGCATCACTGACTCGATGGACATGAGTCTGAGTGAACTCCGGGAGTTGGTGATTGACAGGGAGGCCTGGCGTGCTGCTAATCATGGGGTTGCAAAGAGTCGGACACGATTGAGCAACTTAACTGAAGTGAATATTAATAATATTTAAATATTTATTGAGTGCTGACTATGCACCAGGCCTTGGAAGAATGGTTTTCTGAGAAATATCTTTTTTAATCCTGATGGCAACTGTATAATGTGAAATGGTGATCCTCACTTTAAATATAAGGTGAATGAAGTACTGAGAGTTGAAGTAACTTCCCTAGCTAGTGAATGATGGAGTCACATAGGCACAGGAACTTGGAATCCCTGCAGTTAACCACCAAGCCATATCTCTTCTGCTTCTTCTACTGTGTTTTCTTACATTCACTCATTTAACAAGCATTTATTGAGTGGCTTTTAAGTGCTAAGCATTGTTCTAGAACTGAGATTGTTAGAATGAGCTGAATAGTAATTCACATTCTCCTTAACCTTATCACATTCAGGAGAGCTATGGAGAAGAAACACAAGTTAAATTGATAAAAAAGAGATAAAAAATAAATAAATGCAGAAGAAAGAATGGAGTATAACAGCTGAGACTGCTATTTTAGATAGAAGTCAACTGAAACCATTCTTTAAGGTGACACTTGCCCAGAACCATGAGTAAAAGAGGAAACAAGCTAGGCAAATATGTCAGCGGAACCTGTCCTAGCTGTGGCCAGGGGCAGAGCATCTCCAGAGGTGGACAGTGTGGGCAGAGCAGATGAGAAAGTAGGAAAAGATAGTGAGAACAACGGTGAGCTGCAGGGAGGCACAAGACAGTATAGGCCATGATATAAAGACCTTGGGTTTTATTCTCAGTGTCTTAGGAGACCATTCTAGGGCTGTGAGAAGTGAAATTATTTAAAAACAATAAACACACACACACATACTTCTTGCTACTGTATAGACACTAGACTGCTCAGAATTGATTATATAGAAATCAGGAAATAGGTGCTTAGAAATGTTACAGAATTAAATATTTTCCTTCTGTAACTCAGTGACTCTTAGGTCTAATGGGCTGAGCTAAGAAAATCGGCCTATGAGAAAAGTGCTGAATTTGATTAGATCACTGCCAGTTACAAATCTGTATGGTCCTCTTTTTCAGGTTACATATACAAATCATTTCTTTTCTCATTATCCCATATATCCCCTACATAGGGATAACTTATGGGTCAATAATCCCAACCGATATTGTTCTCCTCAGTTTCAGATCCTGATATCAAGCATTACTGTCCCTCTTCTTGAATGTCCCACTCAAAAGCATTTCGCACATCATGTATCCAAAACCAAACTCTTCATCTTCTATAAACTCTCTTCTCTCTTAAATTCCCTGTATTGCTAAATGGTATCACCATCCCACTTATGCAGAGTCATAGGCCTAAGTCTGCTTATCCTTTTATTCAAGAAAATTCATTAAGATCCTACTATATAACAGAAATAATATTGAGAGCAGGGGAAGCAGGTGTGGATTCAACACATGAATCTCTGTGTCTAGTGGGGCATGTGGTCAAGAAACAACAGCACAAATGACTAGACATACAAGGAATGCATAGGGTGTGAAAAGATTATAAAATCTGGACTGAGACGTTGGAGATCTCCCAGGGTAATTTTTACTGAATCTGTAACACAGAGTGTTAAATGGGTGTTGAAATCAGTGAGGATTGGGTGACAGTGGAGGAGAGAAAGAAAAGGGATGAGAGAGACAGAGGAGAAGATGTAAGATAGAAAAAGAAAGACAGATATAAAGAGAGTTTGCAGAGGGTAGGGAAGAGAATGTATTTTAGGTTTTAGGCAGAAGTCATCACTTATAGAAAAGCCCTGGGTATACAATGAATAATGAAAAGAAAAGAGAGTTCAGGATGGTAATTGATTTAAAAAATAAAGAATAGAAAAGAAGCAGGCAAAGACTGAGGAAAGTTAGAGTTGAAAAATCAGGAGAGTATAATGTCAAGGAAAAAAAGTATTTTAAAATACAACTGAAAAGAAAAAAATCAAGTAAAATGAAGACTTAAAATTGTCCATTGGAATTAACACTGAGTTCAAAAAGACCTCAACTGGAGATGACATTAGTAGCAACTATAATTGGATGTTTTGGAGAGTGACCACAATTCCTAAGAGTCTACGTTATAAAAATAGAAGACTAAATAGAAATTGTCAAATATCTTGAAGAGATAATTCACACTGTAGGAAACTTGATTGGCCAAGCAAACATAGGAAAAGCAGCTCAATCTTCTTAGTAATCAAGAAAATTCTATGTTATTTTACATACCAGTACATCAGATTAACAAAAAAATTCCATTTTAACAATATCAAGTACTGCTAATACAATAATGTGAAACCACAGGAACACTTAAACACTGCCATTTATGTTACACGCCTTGGAAACAACTTGTCTTTACTTAGAAAAATCAAAGATACCCATGTTCTGTGACCCAAAAATGTCCTATAGTAATCTGTACACATGTATATCATATGTAAATACACCAGAATGTGCATATACACAGTATTATTTTTAAGAGCACAAAACTGGAAGTAAATGTCTACAAATAATAAAACAGATAAATATAAGTGGTACAAGAATATGATAGACCACCATATACTGGATTTTTAAATTAAATGAACTCCACACAACATAGATGAATCTCAAAAGCATAACATGGAAGAATACTACAGAATGATCCACTGTGTAAGATATCATCAAGCAATTAAAAGTAAAAACATAGTATTTAGCATTATATACATAGTGGCAAAACAATAAACAAGAACACAGCAAAAACAATAATTTCAATATGATGTCTATTTTATTGCATTATATACAATATGATAAAAAGGAGATATGAATAAGGAGAGCTACATTAAAAATTTAAGTTACTGGTAGTACTCCACTTATTCATAGGTAACTGACACTTCTTTGAATCCATTTTTTTCAATATTTTTTTTTAAAGAATGATAGGGCAAGAAAGGAATAGAGAAAGTAGACAAAGTCTTATGAAAACAAGAGAGAGAGTGATAAGAAAAGGATGTGAAAACCAAGATAACTGCACCAGATGAAAGAGACTTTTACCACCACTAAATAGCATCTAGAAGAGAGAACTTAAACACAGATTCAGGAGAGACAGAAGCAGCTCTGGAGCAGCTGGGAGGGGTCAAAAATGAAGGAAAGTTTGCATAGCTTCATTTTTCTTATTTTTTAATTGAGGAAATAACTTCCTTTCCCACAGATGTATGTGATACAATACCTAAGGACACAAATCACTGTTTTTGAAAGACAATTTAGAGTAAATTCAAATAAGTCCTATGTGACTTATGTCCTTATCTTTCCTTTTAAAAATATTTTAATGCAGAACATTTTCAATGGACACAAGAGTAAACAGAAACACCCCCACATATCCATTGCCCACATCCAAAAATTATCAACACATGGTATTTTTATTTCATCTGTAACCCTACTCATTTCTCCCACATTATTTTAAAGCAAATCTTGGACATCATATCATTTAATCTGTAAATATTTTTATATGTATCTCTAAAATATGATGCTTAAAAACCATATCCACAATAGTATTGCCATGCCATAATATGTAATTCTTAATGTTACCAAAGAGCCATAATTGATTTCCTTCTGACACACTCTCCAGAAAACTCACACCTTCCACCTCCCTAGCACTTAACTCTGATCAGTACCATTTAACATGATTTAAAATAACATGATTTAACATTATCAGTACCATTTAACATAATTTAAAATAGATCCACAGTATCTCTGACTTGCATGAGACCTCACCAACTTCTAGCACCAAACCTGTAGAGTGTCCCAATTTTACACCAGTCTCTCCGAGTTGACTTTTTTTAATTGAAGAATATGTTCTCCTAAGTCTCCGACTTGTGTTCTGAGTCACAAGTTATTCAAGTTAATTTATATTCCAGGTAATTAGTCCTGGACCCACTTAGAATTTTATCGCAATAATCATGTTTCATAGGAAGGGTTAAAAGAAAGTTGTAAAGAAAATGCAGATCAAAAAAAAGTGTCAAGTCTATAAAAATTCACAGCAGTGATCAAATTTGGAGTTTTCATTGTGTCCTTGGTGCAGAAGAAGAACTCAGTGCATGCACAGAGAAGCATGTCAAAATGGTTCAGTTTGTTCCCAGAGCTCTGACACCAGCTGACTTCGATTAAATAGCAGTGAGCTGGAAAAGCATTCTGGGTATTGGTATGCAAATGAATTCACCAAGCATTTCTTCCTATGGTTTTGGAATTCCCACAGCCACAACTACAATGACACGTATATTTTAAAGTTGAATTTTAAGCAAGTAAATATAAGACCAAAACTGTCCTTTAATCCTAAGAGTATTAGATTTTTCTCCAAGAGGAACAAAACTATTTTTAATATAACATTATGTTGTAAAGTGTTTTCAAAGATACATGAGAACAAATGTATAGGGCATAAACTTTAATCCATAATTTCAGCCTCAAGATGCTGGATGGCTTTCTTTGAATTAAGACAATTCTATTTGGGAGTTTTAAGGAAGGTCATAATTGGTATGTGAGCAATTAGAGATCAATGGTTGGATAGTAAAACATTGTATGGCCTCTAGAGCATCAGCTTGGCTTTTAAAATAAATACTGCCTCAATCATTTAATTTTACAAGAAACTAACAGCACTCTGAAGCAATAACTACTTTGTAGAAAAGGGAAAGAAAAAAATCACTCTCACCCATATAGAAATTCACATAGAGAATTTTAAAATATATTTATATTTGACACCTCGACTGTCAATTCCCTTATTCTAAAGAGAGTGAATTATAATGAAGGCATCTCTGGCTCAGAGAAAATATTCTGGTAGCGACGCTTTAGTATTGTAAGACAGCATCTTGATTTCTCTTAGTCTGTAACTCCACCCTCTCCCCACTCTGCACCCCCCCACTTTAAATAAAGTAGTATTCAATTCTAAAATTATAAACTGAAGCACACAGTGCATAATGCAAACCATCCTTCTTCTGTGTAAGCCAAGATCACTGTGCAGCATACCCCTGCAGGGGACCTAACAGGGAATTTCCAAAACATTAATGTATTCAGAAGAAATGTCAAAATAAAGAAAGCCTGTAAACATTGTCTGTGGGAAGCTTTTTTGTGCCCTCCTCGAATGCAAAACGAACTCTCATTTTCCCACAGAAGTAGGATCTGCTTCTGCCATCTAGTGACAATAGGCCAATGGGTGCTTAGAAAAGAAAAACATTTTCTAAACAGGCTCAACAAATCCATCTAAAGCAACCAGTATTTTACACACATATGGGGGCGCACGCGCACACACACATACACACACACACACACAGATTCTTTAGAAAGGAATCTATAACAGGGTGTTCAGAGAGTAAGTGGGGTCCAGATGTTCCTGATGATCTCTGAAATAGGTGCGGTGCGGGGGGAGGATAATAGTATCTATATGTGCAGAACGTTTTTAAAGTTGCCCAATCACGTTCACACGTATTATCTTCACAAGGGTCTAAAATGGAGTTCAAGCTCTGGTAGGGAGTATGGGCTCTAGAGTCGGACTGTCTGGATGTAAAGCTTACCTACTCATATTTGAACTTTTGTTCATGACTCGTTCAAGCAGAGGATTCGGTTCTCCTGAATATGAGGTTTTATTGTTCACTGCCTGTATCTCACATCCTGTTGTCCATTAAGTTCCATTATGGTGAAGGCATTAAACTAAAAGCATCACCTTTATTTAAATATTCTGATTCTTGAACTTTATAGGAATATTAGTGTTGACAAGTAGATTTTAGAACTATTTGGTGGCAGACACCTGTGGTCAAGGAAGGTGAAGCAGAACAACTTAGTACAGACAATCCTTGTTTTCTTGCACTTCTCCAGTACTGAAGTTTTACAAATTGAAGGTTTGTGGCAACCCTGTGTTGAGCAAGTCTACTGGCACTATTTTTCCAACTGCATTTGCTTACTTCCTGGCCTGTATGTATGTCACATTTTAGTAGCTCTTGCAACATTTAAACTTTTTCAATATTATCAAATTTTTATGGTGATCAGTGAGCTTTGATGTTCCTACTACAACTTCTTGGAGGAGAGCATGGCAACCCACTCCAGTATTCTTGCCTGGAGAATCCCCATGGACAGAGAAGCCTGGTGGATTTCAGTCCATGGGGTCACAAAGAGTTGGACATGACTGAGCGACTAAGCACACTACAAGTTATTGAAGGCTCAGATGATGGTTAGAAATTTTAGGAATCAGATATTTTTTAATTGAAAATATACATTGGTGTTTTATGACATAATGCTATTGTACATTTAATAGACTTTAGTGTAGTATAAATAACTCTTATATGCACTGGGAAACCAAAAATATATGTGACTTACTTCATTGTGATATTCAATTTATTGCAGTGCTGTGGAACCCATAATACCTCTGATACAGGGATTTTAGTTCCCCAGCTATCCCTTGGAACTTGGGTTTGAAGGATTCTAGAAAAGAAAATAAATACAATAATTACTTGCTGATTCTTCTATAGTATTGTTTATTTCCTTCCTGACTTTTACCTATTAAATAAATCAATGCCTCTGTAGTTAGCTCAAACTGTTCTCTGTCCGTTAGAGAGAACAGGGAAATGCAAAAAAGGAAGGATGACCTTTTCTGGGAATAGGGGAGTTCCATCCCTAAAACTGAATAGAAGGCTGATTATTAAGGCATAGACACAGGTTTCTAGAGGGGGCCTGTGAATGTATTTCTCTTTATTCTTCCCACATTTTATATTTATATATCTCTGCTTCCAAGACCACAGTGTCCTAATTTTTATCCTATAACTATGGATGCTCACTTTGATATTCTTTACTGATTGTCTCTTATCTACCCCACTCTTACATGCTGGGATCTTTTCTATCTATTCTCAAACCTTTTCTATCTATTCTCATGCTGGGATCCCTGGGATCTTTTCTATCTATTCTCAAACCTACAGTAATCTTATCCCACTTCACAGCTTTAAATATTATCTATATACACACCAACAACTCACAAATGTGTATATACAGCCATTATCCTAGTTTATTCAATCAACTAGTTACATTGTATAGGAGGTAGTGATCAAGACCATCTCTAAGAAAAAGAAATGCAAAAAGCAAAATGGCTGTCTGAGGAGGCCTTACGAAGAGCTGTGACAAGAAAAATGAAAGGCAAAGGAGAAAAGGAAAAATATATACATTTGAATGCAAAGTTCCAAAGACTGGCAAGGAGAGATTAGAAAGCCTTCCTCAGTGATCAATGCAAAGAAATAGAGGGAAAAAATAGAATGGGAAAGACTAGAGATCTCTTCAAGAAAATTAGAGATACCAAGGGAACATTTCATGCAAAGATGGGCTCAATAAAGGACAGAAATGGTATGGACCTAACTGAAGCAGAAGATACTAAGAAGAAGTGGCAAGAAAACAGCAGAACTATATTAAAAAGATCTTCATGACCCAGATAATCACTATGGTGTGATCACTCACCTAGAGCCAGACATCCTGGAATGTAAAGTCAAGTGGGCCTTAGGAAGCATCACTAAGAACAAAGCTAGTGGAGGTGCTAGAATTCCAGTTGAGTTATTTCAAATCCTGAAAGATGATGCTGTGAAAGTGCTGCACTCAATATGCCAGCAAATTTGGAAAATACAGCAGTGGCCACAGGACTGGAAAAGGTCAGTTTTCATTATAACCCCAAAGAAGTTCAGTTCACTTCAGTTCAGTCACTCAGTCGTGTCCAAATCTTTGTGACCCCATGAATCGCAGCACGCCAGGCCTCCCTGTCCATCACCAACTCCCGGAGTTCACTCAGACTCACGTGCATCGAGTCTGTAATGCCATTCAGCCATCTCATACTCGGTCGTCCCCTTCTCCTCCTGCCCCCAATCCCTCCCCACATCAGAGTCTTTTCCAATGAGTCAACTCTTCGCATGAGGTGGCCAAAGTACTGGAGTTTCAGCTTTAGCATCATTCCCTCCAAAGAACACCCAGGACTGATCTCCTTCAGAATGGACTGGTTGGATCTCCTTGCAGTCTCAAGAGTCTTCTCCAACACCACAGTTCAAAAGCATCAATTCTTCGGAGCTCAGCCTTCTTCACAGTCCAACTCTCACATCCACACATGACTACTGGAAAGACGGACCTTAGTCGGCAAAGTAATGTCTCTGCCCCAAAGAAAGGCAATGCCAAAGAATGCTCAAACTACCATACAATTGCACTCATCTCACATGCTTGTAAAGTAATGCTCAAAATTCAAGCCAGGCTTCAACAGTACGTGAACCATGAACTTCCAGATGTTCAAGCTGGATTTAGAAAAGGCAGAGGAACAGAGATCAAATTGCCAACATCTGCTGGATCATCAGAAAAGGAAGAGAGTTCCAGAAAAATATCTACTTCTGCTTTATTGACTATGCCAAAGCCTTTGACTGTGTGGATCACAATAAACTGTGGAAAATTCTGAAAGAGATGGGAATACCAGACCACCTGACCTGCCTCTTGAGAAATCTGTATACATATTAACAAGCAACAGTTAGAACTGGACATGGAACAACAGACTGGTTCTAAATAGGAAAAGGAGTACGTCAAAGCTGTATTATCTATATACACACCAACAACTCACAAATGTGTATATACAGCCATTATCCTAGTTTATTCAATCAACTAGTTACATTGTATAGGAGGTTCTAGGCTGGATGAAGCACAAGCTGGAATCAACATTTCTGGGAGAGATACCAATTAATTCTGATATGCTGATGACACCACCATTAAGGCAGAAAGCAGAGAAGAACTAAAGAACCTCTTGATGAAAGTGAAAGAGGAGAGTGAAAAAGTTGACTTAAAACTCAACATTCAGAAAACTAAGATCATGGCACCTGGTCCCATCACTTCAGGGCAAATAGATGGGAAAACAATGGACACAGTGACAGACTTTATTTTGTGGGGCTCCAAAATCACTGCAGATCATGATTGCAGCTATGAAATTAAAAGACATTTACTCCTTGGAAGGAAAATTACAACCAACCTAGACAGCATATTAAAAAGCAGAGACATTACTTTGCCGAGAAAGGTCTGTCTATTCAAAGCTATGATTTTTCCAGTAGTCATGTATGGATGTGAGAGTTGGACTATAAAGAAAACTGAGTGTTGAAGAATTGATGCTTTTGAACTGAGATGTTGGAGAAGACTCTTAGAGAGTCCTTTGGACAGCAACCAGTCCATCCTAAAAGAAATCAGTCTTGAATATTCACTGGAAGGACTGATGCTGATGTTGAAACTCCAATACTATGGCCACCTGATGAGAAGAAGTGACTCATTTGAAAAGATTCTGATGCTGGGAAAGATTGAAGGTGGAAGGAGAAGGGGATGACAGAGGATGAGATGGTTGGATGGCATCACCGACTCAATGGACATGAGTTTGGGTAGGCTCTGGGAGTTGGCGATGGACAGAGAAGCCTGGTGTGCTGGTGTCTATGGGGTCACAAACAGTAGGACTCGACTGAGTGACTGAACTGAACTGTCCTACCGAAGTACTCATTTGACAATACCACTGGCATCTCAAAATGAATATGCCCAAAAGTGAGTTCCTGAAATTCTCTCTGAAACCTACAGGCCCAACTCACCTTTTTTGAGGGCAACTCCATCCCTCCACACTCTAGGTTGTTTATGATGATACAATTTGAGCCTCTGGATATAGCTGGGACTGAAATTACCACTTGCATTTCCTAGCAACCAATAATTACTTTCATTTGCCAGGAAAACAACTGTCTTGACTATCATATACTAGCTATATACCTTATCATCATTTTGATCCCACACTAGAAAACCCTCTGGAAACCCTTCTCCAACATCTGAAGACTGAGTTAGGCACCCTTCTCATGTGATGAGTTAGGCACCTATCATATGATGTCTCATGATATACTTGTATATTAACAGTATGTTGTAAGGTAGAATTGTCTCATTACCAATTCAAATTGCAAAATACGAAGATAGAGATTACATCTGTGTTCCTTGTCATGTCTCTTGCAAAGTCTACGTCACAAACCTAATAAATATTTTCAAAGTCTTCAATAATTATAAACCATATTCCCAATTCAACTCTTTAACCATACATCAATTTAACAGTCTTAGGCCACAAAAACAAAATATCCAACTCAAATTTCTTCTTTTAAAAATATTATCATCTTACACAACATGAAGTCTCTAGCAACATAATTTCAGGACTGATATAATTAGAGTTTTAACCCCATCATCAAAGATCTTGGTGTGTCAGGTTTGTCCTCAAAATGGTACCCTCATGGTCACAAAGTAACTGCAGTCACTCCAGACATCAAGTCCAAACATGATAATATTTAGAGGAAGAAAGACACTATTAGTATTTGTGAATCTCTTTTTACTGAGGGAGTGAGGGAACCTTTGCCAGAATTGCCTTCCAGACTCTCTCATTTATCAGTGGCCAGAGTTGCCCATCCCTAAACAAATCCTTGGTAAAGGAGACGTCTTAACTACCATGCCACAACCTGGTAAGTTTGAATTGCCCCAATCTGTCTAAATAGGTCATACTTTTCAAAACTGTAAGTGGAAGTTAAGTTACTAAGCATCTCCATGCAACTGTCAGAACCAGCATAAAGTGAAAGTGAAGTCGCTCAGTCGTGTCCCACTCTTTGCGACCCTGTGGACTGTAGCCCACCAGGTTCCTCCATCCATGGGATTCTCTGGGCAAGAATACTGGAGTAGGTTGCCATTTCCTTCTCCAAGTGATCTTCCTGACCCAAGTCTCCTGCATTGCAGGCAGACGCTTTAACCTCTGAGCCACCAGGGAAGCCCAGAACCAGCATAGGTGAGGTGAAGTCGCTCAGTTGTGTCCAAGTCTTTGCAACCCCATGGACTGTAGCCTACCATTCATGGGATTTTCCAGGCAAGAGTACTGGAGTGGGTTGCCATTTCCTTCTCCAGAGGATCTTCCTGACCCAGGGATCAAACCCAAGTCTTCTGCATTGTAGGCAGACGCTTTACTGTCTGAGCCACAAGACCACCTTAGAACCAGCATGGATATATTTAAATAAACAGCTTAACGTATCAAGATGGCAGCTCTCAGATCCCATTGTTTCATTGTCTGGTATATGAACAAATGATGTCTGTGAACTACTTCAATTTCCAGAAGGTGTAAGTACTAGCATTTTTCAATTCCAATTCCCCTGCTATTTGCTCATATATCTCCTGGTATTTGCTGTCTCAGAATAAAAGTAGAGTTGGAAGATAGAGGAACAATATTTTGTCTGTCTGAGAGCTTAATACCTGTGAGGTAGAAGATGATGGGAAAGGGACTCTGAACTATAATGTAGTTATAATGTATTTCAATTATAATGTATTCCAATAAATTTAAAACAGAAAATGAACTAGGACTTAGTCAATATATATATATATATTAGAGGTAGGTGAGAGAAATCTTTAGCTTTTTACTCTATGATGGAATAAATATCATTAAACCCAATTAAACACTGAAAAGGCTGACACATACTGTTTCAACATTACTCCATAATCTCAAAGGATACAGCTAATCAAATTGATGAGACTGGGAATCCTGTTAACAATAACAGTTTTTTTCCTTTTATCTTAATGTTCAAGTTCACTTAGAATATTTTCACAAGAACTATCAAACAGGTGGCTAACAGTTATTGAGCATACGCTACAAATAGAACATTGGATCACATACATTACTGTGGTTAATTCATAGAACCACTTGATATGAGGAGGCATACTTTGATTTCACTTATGTAAATTGACACCCAGATGAGTAAAGTAGCTTGTACAATATTACCAAGTAAATGACTGAGTCAAGATAAGAACCTAGATCTGTCTGAAGATATAGCCCACTAGATAAGAGATTAAATTTCATATAACTAAAAAACTCTTTTATCTCATAGATAATTCTAAAAGGTTGTGCCTCCTACATAACAAAATTCTGTTAACACTTAGAGCATAAGATCCAAGTATTACACAGACAACTAAAGTCTTTTCAGTAACTGTTATCAATTGGGCATGATAGCTTATGTTGCAGAAATAATTACAACAACAAAAGGTGTATTGCTTTCACTGGAAATAATGCACACTCTTTTGGCTCACGTGTCATTGGCTGGGGAAGTCTCATGCCCATGCCTAAAAGTAAGGGAATGGAAAACTGGTCTTTTGTATGTCCAGAAGCAGCAAAGACCCAGAGGTTTGGTGAGTGTTAGTGATATCTATGAAATCAACACTTGATATCTGATCTCTTTGCTTCTTTGAAGGTGACTATATAAAGGAGAAGAGCTATCTCTCTCTAGTCACATGATACAATGTGAATTCATTTGGTCATCTTTGCATGGTTTACTTCTCTCTTTCTACATCATAGACAACAGTTACAGATACAACATACAAATAAGGTCTGAAATGAGTCTTCCTGCTTCTATACTCCAAAAAAAAATCTGCTGTCAAAAGCCAAAAGTAGAAACCCTTAGAGAAAAACAGATATGCTTACCTAGAAGAAAATAATTTTAATGATAATGTAAGTGTTTCTAAAATAATAGAGGTAGACACATTTATCTTTATCTCTGAATTATTCTTCAGAAAACTTTGTAAACTTTATCATTTTCAAAATTACAAAAGAAATGTGTAGCTGCTATGTCATGCTGAATAATACAGAGCATTAAAATGTTATTAGCTCAGATTCTTTCCCCAGCTATGCTGCCCCTGGGTTAAATGTTAAATTTTTAGTATATATTTTTGAGGCTCGACTCTATGCTCATGCCAATACAGAGAGCTTCTTCTTTTAAGATAAATTGGTTCATACAATACCTGTTTTCCTATAACTGCCCTTTTACAAATCAAGAACATCTATTCACATTAGGATGTATTAGTTTAACTCATTTATATTAATAGCTACAAAACATTCTCTATTAAAATTGTACCTTCACTTATATAAACATTCACTTATTTTTAGATATTCAGAGTAATTCCAGGTCTTTGAAATGATAAGCAAGGGTAAAATAAACCCCAATTTTATATATATATATATATATGTTTTATACATTATCACTTTTGTTTTTATATACTACATTCCTAAAAATGAATACGCTAAGTCAAAAGATATGTGCATATGTTAAAATGTGGCATATTATTTTCCAGATGTTTACTGTGAGCTGATACATCATTTATTGTTTAGCCCTGACTCTATCTCAGAGGCACAGAGAAAAGATAGCTGGGTTTCACCTGCATCCATATAAAATGTATGGAACCTAAAGATTTTCTAGTAACTTTTGGTCTCATTAACCAGATGTAAATAAAAGTCATCTCAAGAAATGATTTAAGAAGGAAAAACTAGAAATGGCTGATAAAAATATAAAGAGCAGTTAAATTCATAGGGGTTTAATTACATTAACCATAATATATATGAGTTATCTGCCACTTCTACCCTTGACCAAAAATAAAGTTCAAAGACCCTTACCTCACAAGAGACATTTTCCGAGAAGGGAAATGCATTATTTCTTCAAAGTCTGATACACATCCAAACAAATGACACAATGGTGGTTTGTTTTTAGTTCGCTTGTCAGTGTGAGTCCTGTTAACCTTTAAGGGGATGCAGTGAAGGATTCTCACCACTTCAGAAGGTTGGTCTGGATGATCTGCTTTCCACTTGGCTTTTCCTCATGTGACCTAAAAATCTGTAAGGATACTTCAAAATAAATTCCACATTTGAAAATTGCTAAAGGACTATATCTTTTCAAACCAATATATAAATATTCATATCACTTCAGAAACTAAGTAAAGCAAGGAGAAAATCATTCAGAATTGTACACCAAATTGGATAGCATGTAAAAAGGATAAATCTTGTTAATAACATTTAACAGTCCACACATAAAAGCAGCAACAGAAGAAAGAAGTGGGGTTTTCCCCATTTACTTTTATATGCCATCATGATCAATGGCCAGTTACAACAGTTTATGAAAGCACTACAATAATGAGAGGTTATTGGTAAATCTCCCCTGTGTGTGGCCAGTAAGCTCTGCTTTTTATGTGATCACAAGCTTTGCCCCAACCCCAAATGTTATCTTATAATGTGACCTGAGCTCTGAAGATGTTTAAAGACTATAAACAGATAGAATGATTACAAGTCCACCACCCAAAGTGAAGAAATGATGTAATGGTGATATAAAAATCAAGCTTTACTAAAAAAAAATAAAGCAGCAATATTGTTTCAATATGATAAATAACAGAACATTAAACACGACAAAATTCCTGGCTTAAAAGGTTTGAAGCTAAAAAGGAACATTCTAAATTTGGGGATTTTCTAATATACCATGGTAAGTTATAGTCTCAGTTCAGTTCAGTCACTCAGTCATATCTCACTCTTTTTGAGACCCCATGGACAGCAGCACGTCAGGCTTCCCTGTCCATCACCTACTCCCAGAGCTTGTTCAAACATGTCAATCAAGTCGGTGATGTCATCCAACCATCTCATCCTCTGTCATCCCCTTCTCCTCATGCCTTCAATCTTTCCCAGCAGCAGGGTCTTTTCCAATGAGTCAGTCCTTCTCATCAGGTTGTCAAAGTATCGGAGTTTCAGCATCAGTCCTTCCAGTGAATAGTCAGGACTGATTTCTTTAGGATTGACTGGTTTGATCTCCTCGTATTTCAACGGATTCTCAAGAGTATTTTCCAGTACCTCAGTTCAAAAACATCAATTCTTCAGCATTCATGTTTCTTTATGGTCCAACTCTCACATCCATAAACAACTACTGGAAAAACCATAGCTTTAATTAGATGGACCTTTGTTGGCAAAGTAATGTCTCTGCTTTTTAATATGTTATCTAGGTTGGTCGTTGCTTTTCTTCCAAGGAACAAATGTCTTTTAATTTCATGGCTACAGTCACCATCTGCAGTGATTATAGTCCTGCCAAGCGTATTTCCTTAAGCACTGTTATGAAACCACATGTTATATATTTCATTCCCAATCTTAGGTAGGGTTTCACAGGACAGGTTTTCACATGAGGCACAAGACACTTATCAAGAGAGAATTCCCAGCAGAAACTTATAAGGGAGCCAAGAAAGCAAGACATAGAAAGAGGAAGCAGTGAGCAAGGGTGAGATTTCAGGTAAGCTCCCACAGAGGTAGCTTTACACTGATCCTGACAGGGAATTCGGGAGGGTATGTTTATCTCAAACTTGTCCTCTCTGCAGGTAAGGAAGCTGGGATTTCATGAGCCAGTCAATCACTGGTTTGTAGGCTCCCAAGAGTAACTGGGGCCAGTAGCTTGAGGACAGGCCACTGATGAGATTTTCAAGTGCATGCTATGAGATGTAAAAGCTCACAGAAGGTGGGCAGAGAGCGTAGATTGTTAGCAGGATCTGAAGGTTCTGAGTGGAGCGCTGCAATTTCAAATTTCATTAGCATCATCCAGAAAAGGTCAAACCAAACACAACCTATTCCAGTCGATCAAAGTGTGTGTGCCGCTCAGTTGTGTCTGACTCTTAGCAACCCCATGGCCTGGAGCTAAGGAAATAGTTTGATCCAGAAGTGACGTACATTACTCTTGCTCAGAATTCTGTAGACATAACTAGTCCTATGGACCCTTTCTCACAATCACAACAGGCCTGAAAGCTATGTACTGTCATATGCCTAAAAGGTGAAAACTGAAAACAGTTGGCAAATTAATAACCACTACAGTGCCTAATGAAGTCAATATCTAAACCATCACTTTTAACAAGGTAAGGCTATAATTAAGTAAAATTATAAAATTTGAAATCACCAAGTCAGGAAAGATACTGCTGCTGCTGCTGCTGCTAAGTCGCTTCAGTCGTGTCCAACTCTGTGCAACCCCATAGACAGCAGCCCACCAGGCTCCCCCGTCCCTGGGATTCTCCAGGCAAGAACCCTGGAGTGGGTTGCCATTTCCTTCCCCAATGCATGAAAGTGAAAAATGAAAGCGAAGTCTCTCAGTCGTGTCCGACTCTTAGTGACCCCATGGACTGCAACCTACCAGGCTCCTCTGTCCATGGGATTTTCCAGGCAAGAGTACTGAAGTGGGGTGCCATTGCCTTCTCCACAAATGACTCAAAATGACAAGATAATTTATTTATTATAATGAGTTAAATTCTGTTAGCCTAAAGCAGTAGGTTGGAAAGTAACAGATTAGAAATCATATTTAAATGTATTATAGAACTTTAGATAATAAAATTAAAATTTTAAATAGCTGGAAATAAACCCTATATTAACAGGAATAAGAAGAGAACAGAGGATCTAGAAGAAAAGGTATACATTTCTCAAGGATAAAACCAAAACTTTCAAAAATCCTTCAGGAGGTAGATCAAGGAAAACAAAAATAGCAGAGAAAACTTAGACTTCTGCATGGGTGAAAGTTTACCCAAATATACAATGTGATAAGATTAAACATATACATATACCTGCAGATATATGAGACTAAAATTATTTTCAAAATGGCATTGTTTCTTGTTTCTTCAATTCTACACAACTTTTATGTCCAAATAAATAAAACAGTGGAATAAAAAGAATTCCTAGTCAAAGGTAGTTTTTCAGAACATCTGTGACTATGCCTTGTAATGCTCAAGAAAGTGTTGTCAATAAACAGGCCTTTGAAATAAAATGTTATTTCAAACCAAACTTTGGCCAGTTTGGAAATCTATACCTTAACAGTACAATATATAGTATAAGAGAATCTAAGAACAAATATTGGAGATTGGATTTCAAGGCAGTATTGAAGAAAACTGCATCATTTGAATAGACAAAAAATATATTATTTTATGGAAGGATAATATATGGAGGAAGACAAATTATTTACTAATAAACATGACAATATGTTAGCAAGATTAGGCTAGAAAATTTAACTATATATAGAAACCAAGGGTTTGTCCATCATTCAACTTATTGTCACTTAATTGACAAAACTTAGACTCTACTAAATCAGGTAATATGATCTGAACTTACTACTGTATAATATCAATCAAAATATCAATATAGAGAAAAATAAATATTTAGAGAGGATCATCAAGATTAGGTAGTCAACTCATTTTAGAATCTAGATCAATTGTTAGCAATTTTCTTGAAACAAGGTTAACATAAATAGGAAAAAGCAAAATAAAACACCTCTGCAAATTAGTTTTTTAAGTAGCCATTCAAAATAAAATATACTTACATCAAGCCTCATGGGGAAAAATGCATTCTTATAACAGATTATTTACTAAAAAAGTAACATCAGTCAGAATACTAGCATAGATATTTTGCCACTAAAATATTTATTGTGGCAGTACTGAGATAATCCATTCATTTCTCATCTCTTATATTATATACTCCTTAGAGTTCAGTAGTTGAATCAGCAAACACTTACCAAGCATTTGTTATTGGTCAGTGTGTTACTGTATCTTAATTTATCTTGTTCTAGAAACATCCCATTGAGATCAGTATCATTCTCTCCTTTCAAAAACAAAGTTATGTGTCTCCATTAAAATAGTGAGTTAATTTTTAGCTTGGGTCAGGAATAACCTCAATATAAAGCAACAAGTACCTAGCTCCTTTCATGTGCCAGGCATTCCACTAGCAGGTCCTGGGGTGGTGGAGATGAGTGAGAAATGGTCTCTCCCCCTTCCTCCCCCCACCCCAACCTGGGCCTTTATTACTCCTGGCTGTAGAACTTCTTTGCTAAAGCTGGTGCAATAACTAGGAACCTTTTACTAAGAAGCAACAAGTGCCATCCATTTCCAAGAAGGATCAGGGGCATGTGAACTGAACTGATGTTTTATTATAAAACAGTTTAAGTTGAAGCTTTAGAGCCATATATAGACCTGACATTGCGCCTCACTTCTGACATTCTAAAATCCCTCTTTGCACCAGATGGCTCATCAAAGGGTGGCATGACTGGATCATACAATATAGCTACTCCTCTCCCATCAAAATGATTTTTATTGTATTATACCATGGCAAGGTGACGTGCTGTACTTAATCACTCAGTCGTGTCTGACTCTTTGCAACCCATGGACTGCAACCTGCTAGGCTCCTCTGTCCATGGGAATTCTCCAGGCAAGAATACTGGAGTGGGTTGCCTTCCCTCTTCCAGGGGATCCTCCCAACCCAGGGATCGAACCCAGGTCTCCTGAAATGTAGGCAGATTCTGTATCGACTGAGCCACCAGGGAAGCCAAAGAATACTGGAGTGGGTAGCCTATCCATTCTGCAGGGGATCTTCCCAACCCAGGAACTGAACCAGGGTCTCCTGCATTGCAGGCAGATTCTTTACCAGCTGAGCTACCAGGGAAGCTCAAAGTGAATGTGTTAGTTGCTGAGTTGTAGCTGACGTTTAGCAAAATGTAGTCTGCCAGGTCCCTCTGTCCATGGAATTTTCCAGGCAAGAATACTGGAGTGGGTGGGGATCTTCCCGACCCAGGAATGGAACCCAAGTCTCCTACATTACAGGCAGGTTCTTTACCATCTGAGCCACTAGGGAAGGTCCTGGCAAAGTCATACCTCCCAATATTTAGGAATTTTACACAAAACAGACCAACGATACACCTTACTCTGTGATAAACAGGTTTTCAATTTTTCTTCCTTACAATATACAAATATATAAAATTTTCAGAGAAGGCAATGGCACCCCACTCCAGTACTCCTGCCTGGAAAATCCCATGGGCGGAGGACCCTGGTGGGCTGCAGTCCATGGGGTCTCGAAGAATCGGACACAACTGAGCGACTTCACTTTCACTTTTCACTTTCATGCACTGGAGAAGGAAATGGCAACCCACTCCAGGGTTCTTGCCTGGAGAATCTCAGGGATGGGGGAGCCTGGTGGGCTGCCCTCTATGGCGTTGCACAGAGTCAGACACGACTAAAGTGACTTAACTTAATATAAAATTTTGCTACCTGATCTTGGTTCCACGAATAGTAAATATGCTTCCTCAAAGCAATTCATTTCCTTTTACACTAGAGACGGAGATCACATTTCTATTTTCTGATTGGTTTCTAGAAACCTTGGAGTCAAATTTGTGATCTGTCTCTAACAAATGTATAGAACTTAAGGGCAAATATTTTATATACCAACCTAACCCCCAGTTCAATTTTTACGTTTATTTTCCCTTAATCTTGGCTTTGTCACACATTTAAAATTAATTTCATTCTGTTTGAGTATTTATAAGTTCTGATTAATAATTATTGTTATAACTCAGAGTACTGGTAAATAAACAACTAAAACCTAAACACTCTGGAATTTATTTGCAAGGGAACATATTCCAGAGCTCACAGAACTTATTTGTTGAAAAGGTAGGAAATAGCAGTAGAAATACAAACTTCCAAGCTTTTGGAAATTACTTTTTGAGTAATGTCGATAAAATAAAGCTGTAATTCGGAGTTACAAGCAGAATATGAATTACAGACATAGACTGAAAAACAGCACATTTAAGTTTCCTGGGTTCACAAGAGACACAAGCTGAGCTGCTGATAGAACCAGTTTGCAGTCTCCCTTTCTCCCATGCTGAGGCTCATGACTATTAGTAATATATTAAAGGTGCACACTGGAAAATTTGAACAAGAAAGCATATCTGTATCTATACATGGTTTCAATGGCAGATACAGACACTGGTGGTCTCATGACCGTATACTTATTCATAGTGAAGTGAAAGTTGCTCAGTCACGTCCTACTCTTTGCAACCCCATGGACTATATAGTCCATGGATTTCTCCAGACCAGAATACTGGCGTGGGTAGCCATTCCCTTCTCCAGGGGATCTTCCCAACCCAGGGATCAAACCCAGGTCTCCCGCATTGCAGGTATATTCTTTACCAGTTGAGCCACAAGAGAAGCCCAAGAATACTGGAGTGGGTAGCCTATCCCTTATCCAGGGGACCTTCCTGACCCAGGAATTAAGCTGGGGTCTCCTCAACTGCAGGCAGATTCTTTACCAACTGAGCTATCAGGGAAGCCCTACTTATTCATAACATAAGGTTTAAGATCCTCTGAGTCTATTTATTCCAAGACTTACAAAATAGACTAAGAGTCCCATAACAACAGCAACACATAAAGTTCATGGCTTTGAACTCTAAGTTCATGAGCAATCATGTTCATCATGCTTATGTGCAAGCTTAGTCGCTCTGTCCTGTCTAACTCTATGCGACCCCATGGACTATACCCCACCAGGCTCTTCTGTTCATGAGCTTCTCCAGGTAAGAACACTGGAGTGGGTTGCCATTCCCTTCTCCAGGGGATCTTTCTGACCCAGGGAGAACTGGGGGTTCCTACATTGCAGGTAGATTCTTCACATCTGAGCCACCAGGGAAGCCCATGTTCATTATATGTGTGTATATATATAGATACACACACACATATACGCATACACACATGCACATATATGCACACAGACACATGTGTATATGTGTGTGTGTATACATATATACATACAGTCAAGAAGACTGCCAATAATTAAGCACATTGACTTTCAATTTCTGGTGAATGGGTATGCTACACTTAGCTACTAAATGGGTTGCAGAAACCTCTCACATGGAGGGTGTCTTGAAAATAAAGACATCACAAGGGCAGGAGAGTCAGGCGTGCACATCTTTACCCATTCACTCCTATTCTCGACGCTAGAGGGCTCAACTACAAATACAGTGTCTCTGTCTGGTAAATGTTCACCTGGAAAGGAGAGGGACTATCATGACCACATCGGCAGTAACACTGTACAATGAGCACACAGAGAAATTACCCATTTGTGATCTAACATATCAGCATGACGTTTACCAGTGTAAAACACGAGGGAAACAAACATTTCCCCGGGGAACAGACATGTCAAAAAGGGGTTTCCCATTTTACAGTTTCTCAATTCACATTTGTGATAATCCACTTTTGATCAATAACTATGGTTGGGAAACACCGCAGCCTGTAATTCAGAGAAGTTAGTAGCACTGTCTATAAACCTATCACAGGACAAGCAGGGGCTGGACTCCAGTTCAGAGCAGTGAGGAAGTACCTGTGGATTAAGGGTCCATTGCCTGACCTGGAATCCTTTTCCTGAAGTTTATTCACAAGTTGCATAGCTCCCAATCTTCAGTTTATTTCCAGGTAAAATGTAGATAGTACAAACGCTGAGGAACAGGATTATTGAAAGGATTAAGTGAGATGATGTGTGTAATGAACACAGCCACTGGATAAGCATTGGATATCATCTAAATAAATTGCTTTGCATGTTGCTTCCAAGCGAGATATTTTAAGCTAAATAATGTGCTTATTTCTTGTCCATGCCAGCTTTACTAACATTACCTGATATAAAGAATACCTTCACACAGTTTATGAAAGAGTTTTCTCTGTAGATCCTTTTAGTTAGCTTAGATTTAAAATAATAGAATTAAGATCATGAATTCATCAAATATTTTTACACAAGCAGAATTATGTTCACAGTTCAATTTCAAAATTAAAGAGAACACAAAAAAGATCGATAGAGGAAAAAAATGTCTGACATCTTTTATAACTATTCTTTATTGAAAATTGTATCATTCAATCCATAAAGGGGCTTTAGAAAACCACTTTCTCAAGTTAAACCTATTCAAATGGGAGGTTTTACTTACATTAATAAATCAAATGAACAGTTTTAATTAAAAACTCATGCTATTTTCAAAATAATGCTGAAGAGCAGATTTCTGATCAATTGTTAACTGTCAGATGGGAGATTTTCATAAGCTGTTTTTAATATTTCACTTTCATGAATACATCACTTAAATATGTGGCCTACCAATCTCAAATACAAAAGCTATTCAATCACAGTATTAAAATAATGCAATAACTTAAGTACTTTTCTGTAATTTTTGTTTATAGACTTTAAATATAAAGCATGGAATTCAATAATTGAATTAACAAAGCTTTTCATCAAATTACTTTAACTAAATTTCCAGAGCAAGCACATCAATGAGGAATTATGACGTACCTGGGCCCTAAGTTAATGCTGTGCCAATAAGATAATTCAACAAGTGTCATCGATGATGGCAAATGAGCAAAAGTAATGTATGTGTATGTGTTCCATAAGACTTTTACTTATATTCAGTTCTATGAAATTAAGTTACATTGATATTTACAACTGAATGTGTTAGAGTGAGTATAAAAGAGAAGGGGGAAACATTATTTATTTGGGGTATTTTACATGTGTCTAAAAATGACATTTTGGTTTTGCAAAAGATTTTGACATTCATCATTTTATCTGATTCTCAAAATAACCCCATGATGTAAGGAAGCCATTACTTACCCTGCTTAATAAGTAAGAAAACTGAGAAATACAAAGCTTTTAGGGTGGGTTGCCATTTCCTTCTCCAATGAATGAAAGTGAAAAGTGAAAGTGAAGTCCCTCAGTCGTGTCCGACTCTTACCAACCCCATGGACTGCAGCCCACCAGGCTCCTCCATCCGGGGGATTTTCTAGGCAAGAGGACTGGAGTGGGCTGCCATTGCCTTCTCCAAAAAATACAACACTGATTACAGAGCCCAAGTCTGGCACCCCCATGATGGTGTTCTCTTTTTACTTCTTATCCCACGTTTAGGTGGAGGTCAAAGGACTGAATATAACTCATAGTCATTAGCTCAATGTGAGAAGTATTAGAACCAAGAAAAGAATAAATAAGAACTCATTTTTTTGCTTTCTCTTTAAGTTATCAAGAAATCGCAGCATACAGTTATTTTTTTGCTTTTTTCCTCACAAGGAAAAAAACAAAAACAAAAACTAGAGCACTAATTGCAAAGTGATTTAAAAAAGCAATCTTTATAGGCTGACAAAATCAGGTGAGCCACCAACAAACCAAATGAGTAGTAACCTTGCTCTTCTCTAGCTCACAAGTGGATTACATCCTCTCATTTTCATTTTAGCTTCATTATTATTTATGCTTTCATTTTTTAAGAAAGTTATTTTCAAATTCCCTGCCAGATTCAGAAAAGGGTTGGAAGATTTTTCATAATAGCTTCACTAGAAATTTTAGAATTTAGCAGCCACATGAAGCCAAGATCAAATGGAGATCAGGCTATAAAACACGGTCAGAGCTAGTGAAGAAATCATTCAGAGATGGGAACATTTTCAAAGACATGGTATATGTCCATAAAGAGGGCCTGAGTTTATAATTATCAAGAGCAAAAATAGAATATGATGTTCCTTTTTAAGATCAAGAATAAATAAAATATCCCTGAAACTAACCCTCAGGGAAGGCTAGATATAATAAACGCAAAGTTTTAAATAGTGTTAACAAGAGAGGTGGACCATTGGAGAGTTGGACTAAAGAAAGCTGAGTGCCAAAGACTTGATACTTTGAACTGTGGTGTTGGAGAAAATTCTTGAGAGTCCCTTGAACTGCAAGGAGATCCAACCAGTCCAATTTGAAGGAAATCAGTCCTGAACATTCATTGGAAGGACCGATGCTGAAACTCCAATAATTTGGCCACCTGATGTGAAGAACTGACTCCTTGGAAAAGACCCTTATGCCAGGAAAGACTGAAGGCAGGAGAAGGGGACGACAGAGGATGAGATGGTGGGATGGTATCACTGACTCAATGGACATGAGTTTGAGCAAGCTCCAGGAGTTTGTGAAGGACAGGGAAGCATGGGGTCGCAAAGAGTCAAACATGACTGAGCGACTGAACCGACTGAACGAGTTTCAATCAAAATCAACAAAATCAAACCCCAAATGCCATTTCAGTACTTTTAAGGCAAAATATCTATATTGTGCATTATCATGCATGTGATCTGATTTCCTGTAATATGCTTATGAAATATGCAATAATATTTCCATTTTACAGATGAAGAAATTAAAATGCAATTATTTGAAGTATTTTTCCTAACTGATAAAAGACATAAGCATGATAAATTCAAGACTTCTGGAAATCAGTGCATTTGCACTGAACTCCTGAATATGTACCTACCCTAGGACAGATTTTAATATGAGACGCATCAGCACATTCTGCAAATACCACGAAGTTTCTTTTTGAGAACTAGTGCCAAGCACTACGGTATCTACAGCATCGAGTAGCCATCTTGCTGATCCTCTCTGAGGTGACAGCTATGGCTTCCTCTTTCCTGTTTCATTCATTTCAACCCACCTTGAATTTAATGATCTTCATTTTGATTCCAAAAGACAACTTGATAACTGTTTGCTGACTCACACTCCAGGACTATAATACTAACTAGTTTTTAAGTCAAGTCTTTGTATTCTCACAGTAAATACATTTGCTATTTTCATACCTTTTATGGAAATAATACTTTTTCTTGTGACTATTTCAATTAATCATTCAATCCCAGACTTGGCAATTGTTTTGTAGGCAGCTGTCATATCAGGATTCTGTTAACTGAGAAATTAAAGAAAACATTATTAATCAAATCAGCACTATTTTCCAGCTAGTCTTTACAGGTACTGATGATGGGATAAAAATGATAATTCTTTTGGTGAAATCCAGTAAGTTGTCTTTTTCCTGGTAGAAAAGGTGGGGATAAAATAATCAAAGAATGCATTGACTGAAAAGTCTTAGACTAAAGCACAGCCTATATGCAATCTGCTATACTGTACTGCCTTGAAAGGGCTGTAAGTCCAACTAAGGGAAAAAAAGTCCTGGGGTTCCCTGGTGGCTCAGTGGTAAAGAATCCTCCTGCCAGTGCAGGAGACATAGGTTCAATCCCTGGGTCAGGAAGATCCCCTGGGGTAGGGAAATGGCAGCCCACTCCAGTATTCTTGCCAGAGGAGGACAGAGGAGTCTGGTGGGCTACAGTCCATGAGGTGGCAAAGAGTTGGACAAGACTGAGCTACTGAAGCATGCATGCAGCAGTCTTATTTGCAAAGCCCAGCTTCTGTGAGTCTAGCGGGCCGAATGTTTCTATAACATCAGAAGACTGTCAAATAAACTCTCTAGCCAAGGCGAAGATTTGCTTTGGTATTTAGTATAGATCAGAAATAACTATATTTAAATTTAAATGAGACATATTTCAAAGTCAAATAGTGGCTATGTGAGCTTCTCCAGGAGTATTTGTTCTTTTCTACCAATTCAAATGGTCAGTAGTTTCTACCATACAGAAAAGAAAACCATGAGTCTGTATTTTCTCTATCAGGTCACCTACCAGGCATTATTTTTAAATGTCTGGCGTGCTGCAGTCCATGGGGTGGCAAAGAGTCTGACACGACTGAACGACTGAATTGAACCAGGCATTTTACATATGTTTCCTCACTTTAATAGCTGCCATTGTCCTGTGAGGTAGGTGTTATTTTCCACATTTTCTACAGAGAAAACAGCCTTAAAACTTTGAAAACTTTGCATAAAACCACTTAAACAATCAGTTATTGAGCTATAGTTCAAACTCAAATTTGATATCTAAGTCCATCTATAAGATTAAAAAGATACATTAACATTTTACAGGCTAAAGTACTTTTGAAAAACCAGAAAGTATCTACATTATTTTGCTAAGGTGTACTCTTATAATAAAAAGAGTACCATAAAAAAATACCAAATAATAAGTTATATCCCTCCCATCTGAAAGAATTAATTCAGCATTTTGAACGTAATGCTCAGCTAAGACATAGTTTCCTCAATAAAAAAAATTCTGGCATACTTAATAAAGTAACAGATGCTATCTCAACGAACACAAAATATAAGAGCATTCTTCTTTCACTGGGCATTTGGCAACTTGTAAGGGAAATCAAGCAGCTGGGTCATAGCATAGTAAATTATTTAAAAGTCAAATATGCTCACCTCACACCATATGCTGAAACAAGTTCCAGATGTAGTATTAAAAAGTTTAATGTTTTGAAAATCAAGCCAAAGAAAATGAAAATAATATTGAATACTTATCAAACCAAATGACAAAGAAATCAGTTTCTACACTTTGAATTTACAAAGAATACACCAAGGAAAATAGCAAATGTCATCATAACATTTGAAATGTTACTATTAAAAAAAAAAAAACTTTTGAAAATTTTTCAACCAGTGTGGCAATGGCTTAAAAACTTGATTAAATTTTCATATGTGTAAAACACAGAATATTCAAACTTCCAAAAGAAAATCACTAAGAATATAACAGATATAACAGATAAAATGGCAATAACTTAAACAATCAACATTAAAAATAAAAACAGTATCAAATATAGTCTTGAAAATATTTAAAGTTCCTAGTGGCCAGAAAGTGCAAGTTAAAACAAATACCATTTGACATGTAAAATGGAAAAAATAAGTAACTAAACGGCCAAAGTGCTGGTAAAAGTGCAGTGAATTCACCATCCCATTCATTCTTGATGACAATATAAATTAGTGCAATTCTTCTAGAAAGCAGTTTGGCAAATACCTTGTCAAAGTTGCACTCATTATTCATACGCCAAGGAATCTAGCCTAAGGAAATCAGCCAAAATATATGCAAAGTTAAATTTAGTAAGGCCCAGCTTTACACTAAGGACAATTAGAAGCAACGTACCATCTAACAGTAGGAGAATGTTTTAGGATATTATCACAGATCCATTGGATAAGATATCTGGCTATTTTTAGAACATTACTACTAAAGACTGTTCAAGAATAAATGCTAGTATTTAAAATAACTATTGCCTGAAGCAAACTTACATGGCTCTGGTTATTATTATAAGTACACTTTTTAATTGTTTATTATTATAATTATTATCATAGCTAATTATCATGAGTATGCTTGTAAACACTTTCTAAGAAACTGAGTGGAATATAAGAAAATTCTAATAGTAGTTGGATTCAGAGATGCACTATTTACATTCATCCTATTTTTCACATTTTCTCTAAGATGGGTTCTCTACATTTATGTTTTTACAAGAAGTTACATACGAAAGCTGTTAGGAAAAAAAAAATCCTAAATCCTGAGATAAGGAAGAGCATGATCAAACTCACAGGGACAGACAATAAAAGTCAATAATAAATGTTTTGTTAAGTATTGCCCTCACCAGTGGGATTCCCATACACTCGTTGATGCCAGTAGGATGCGTATGGGATGAGTGAAGGAATTATCTAAGTTAGAGAATATAGTTAGGTCTAACCTTTAAAACTCAGAAAAAATCACTATCAGGGCAAGGGACACTAAACAGAATACTGAGATGCAAGCAGCAAAAACTGGGTAATATCAAAGACTTATGCTAAATTTATATCACCTAGAGTTTGGTAGGGTAGTGCCCACAACTTTGCAAAATGGATGCTTTTCAATAAATAAATTGAAAAGTCAATTGAGCTGGAGGTGGGGTGGGGAGAGGATATATACAGTAAGCAGGCAGACAGAATGGCAAATTGAAAAATATGTATCTCTTCAGTGTCTGAGCATTTTGTACATAGCCCCACCTCTCCACAAGTTTCTAACGTTTCTCAGCACTAAATGACCAGAAAAAACCTCTCATGCGATAACAAACCTGCATTGAGTCCAGATCTCGATAACTGCTCAGATTATAAAAGTCAAATTGAACTGAACCTGTTGATATGACTTGACAAACCTCATAAAGAAGAGTGTAAAAACGACTGATACTGGGTTTTGAAAATGTTCGTTTCCCTCTACATACAAACCAAGTGATCCTTAGGACTCATGTGATATCCTGGAAACCTGGGAGTCACCTGAGTCATTAGCCCAGTGATCTGTTGTCTCCACCCACTCACTCTCCCTGCTCTTGCCACTTCCCAAGAATATCAATAAGGCTACTGTCTGTTGAGCCACGTGCCTCCCAGGTGGCAGGCACTTTGCATCTGTTATCTCGTTTATTTCCAACCACAACCTTGTCAGGTCTGGCTGATGACCCTCAGAGGGCTATCCACCACTCCTGAAACCCACTAGCAGCAACCCTTCCCTCTTATCTGCTCAGAAGACTCATTGAACCAGCTCTCAGAAATGCTATGTGGAAACAAACTTTCACAATTTACGATCTGCACAGTGATCTCACACTTCCTCCTACACGTGATCCAAGAAAAGGTGTCAAATCAGGCACAGGGAGTAGATTACTGTAGCAGAGAGAAAACAAGCCAAAATGTCACGAGTCCACTGGGTGCTGCTCTTGGTTCCTGACTGGTGTTCATAAGTTGGGCGATCTCAGTTAAGTCATTGCAACTCTCCAAGCCTAGGAACCTCACATTCACTATTCACATCAGAATGACCATCATTTTAGTCATTTTTTGGTCTATTATTGTAACAGCAGACTATATCAGACACGCTTAGGCAAAAGGTAAGATTATCAGAGTTATACAGGGTTGTTGTTGGAAATGTAGCTGAATTTCTCCAGAATGTTGGACCAGAAATTACCATGTATTTAGGAACATGAACAACTCCTTTTGGAGGTAGATACTCCAAAACCCAGGAGAAGGCCTAAATTAAACCCTAATTTTGCCATTTAATTGTCTCATCACTTTAGCTGATTTGCTAATAGTGCTAAACACAGTCTGTGACCCAAGGTAGGCATTCAATAAATGGAAGCTGTTTTATCATGATTTTTATCATTGGGAATAATTCAATAACCATCACTGATACATTTCCTTCACAGAGCTGTGATAATATATTTGAAAATCCATTAGGACTGCCAAAGTAGGGGCTTCCCAAGTGGCTCAGTCGGTAAGGAGTCCACCGATGCAGGCAGATGCGAGTCCAATCCCCAGGTCAGAAAAATCCCTTGGAGGAGGGCATGGCAACCCACTCCTGTATTCTTGCCTGGAGAATTCCATGGACAGAGAAGCCTGCTGGGCTAGTCTATAGGGTTGCAAAGATGGCCTTGGAGCCACTTACATCAGGATTGTGTGGAATGGATTAAATTGCAGTGATTCTCTTTTTGGCTAAGGAGGGGGAGGTTTTCGTTACAACTGCAGTGACTGTGCATGCACGCAGAATTAGGGGGCTTCCTAGCAGCTCAGACAGAAAGAATCTGCCCGCAACACGAGAGACCTGGGTTCAGTCCCTGCATCAGGAAGATCCCCTGGAGAAGGGAATGGCAACTCCAATATACTTGCCTGGGATGTCCCATGGACAGAAGGAGCCTGGCATGCTACAGTCCATGGAGTCACAAAAGTCAGACGTGACTAAGCGATTAAGGCCTCTACCACGCTGAAGTGGCCTAGAGGAATTACTAAGAGTTCAGGCTCAGGAGATAGTTTGCTTGACTTCCAATTCCAAACCTGCTACCTATCAGCTGTGTGACTTTAAGGACATAGTTACAGATTATAAGAAAATATTCATTTAATGGTGAAGATTAAATGAGATAATATGTATGAAATATTTAAACTGAGTCCTGGTGGTTACTAAATGTTCAGTAAGTACTAGTCATAGGATTTTTGTTTCAAAAATTTTATGAGTTTGAGAATAAAAAAAAAAATTCTAAATGAACTAAAGGGATAGGAAACCTGAAAGAAATCAAAAACAGTGTCTCAGCTATAACAAAGTGGCAGTTAATAATGGGAAAATCCAACCTAATTTTGCCCTAGTCTGTTCTTGTACGTCATTGTCCCTTTTCTTCTTTTCAATGTCATCAAGAAAAAATAAATGAGTAAACTGACATCATTCAAATGGCTTAACATACTTTCTAGAGCAGCATCACTCAGTAACCTGTTGGAAATGTACATTCTCAGGCACCTCCCAGACTCACTGAATCAGAAGCTCTCTGTTGTTCACAGGCCACAGGGCAGGGAAAGCGTGCTGTGTTTCAACAACCTTCCAAGAGACCCTGAGGCATACTTACCTCGGAGAACACTGACTGCAAATTAGAAGCACTTGTGGAAATTAAAATATAGCTCTATATTGATGTCAGGGCCCTATCCTGAAACAACTGAATCAAACAACTGAGGATGAGACAGGACAGAAATATAGATACTTTAAAAACGAACAAAAACCTCCCCCTCCTTAGTCAAAAAGAGAATCACTGCAATTTAATCCATTCCACACAATCCTGATGTAAGTGGTTCCAACAACATCACCAAAGATGCCTCTGAAAAGCATGAAGATGGAAGTGGAGTTGGTTTTTAAGCATCTCTAGTCCTCACCTGACCTGCCTCTTGAGAAACCTCTATGCAGGTCAGGAACTAATAGTTAGAACTGGACATGGAACAACAGACTGGTTCCAAATAGGAAAATGAGTACATCAAGGCTGTATATTATCACCCTGCTTATTTAACTTATATTCAGAGTACATCATGAGAAAAGCTGAGCTGGAAGAAGCACAAGCTGGAATCAAGATTGCTGGGAGAAATATCAATAACCTCAGATATGCAGATAACACCACCCTTATGGCAGAAAGTGAAGAGGAACTAAAAAGCCTCTTGATGAAAGTGAAAGAGGAGAATAAAATACTTAGCTTAAAGCTCAACATTCAGAAAATGAAGATCATGGCATCCAGTCCCATCACTTCATGGTAAACAGATGGGGAAACAATGGAAACAGTGTCAGACTTTTTATTTTGGGGGCTCCAAAATCACTGCAGATGGTGATTGCAGCCATGAAATTAAAAGACACTTACTCTTTGAAGGAAAATTATGACCAACCTATATAGCATATTAAAAAGCAGAGACATTACTTTGTCAAGAAAGGTCCGTCTAGTTAAGACTGTGGTTTTTCCAATGGTCATGTATGGATGTGAGAGTTGGACTGTGAAGAAAGCTGCGTGCCAAAGAATTGATGCTTTTGAACTGTGGTGTTGGAGAAGACTCTTGAGAGTCCCTTGGACTGCAAGGAGATCCAACCAGTCCACCTTAAAGGAGATCAGTCCTGGGTGTTCATTGGAAGGACTGATGCTGAAGCTGAAACTCCAATACTTTGGCCACCTCATACGAAGAGTTGATTCATTGGAAAGGACCCTGATGCTGGGAGAGATTGGGGGCAGGAGGAGACAATAGAGGTTGAGATGGCTGGATTGCATCACCGACTTGATAGACATGAGTTTGGGTGAACTCCAGGAGTTGGTGTAGGGCAGGGAGGCCTGGAGTGCTGCGATTCATGGGGTCACAAAGAGTCGGACACGACTGAGCAACTGAACTGAACTGAACGGAACTGAGTCCTCACACTACATCCCTTGGAGTAGGAAATGACAACCCACTCCAGTATCCTTGCTTGGGAAATCCCGAGGATAGAGGAGCCTGACGGACTTCGGTTCATGGACTGTCAAAGTCAGACACAAATGCTCGCACACGCACAATCATATTATAGATATTATACTTTAATATGCTCAGATCTTCTCAGCTCAGGTAACACTTCTTCATGTGCATCTGGTCCCATAAGGAAACCAGTTCTCAGATCTTTCATTCCTACTGACAGAAATCTCAATCAACACAGAACATTTTAAGTGAAATTTTATACTCCAGCCAAATGAAATTTCAGACACTGGCCAAACAGAGTGCATAAGGGGACAGAGAGTCGGGGACCCTTTCCACTGTCTCATTTTAATTATGCAACCTATTTTCTCAGCCACAGTAAATTATAGAGCACTGATCATTTATTATATTGAGTGGCATACCTTAATGAAAACTAACTCATTTCAAGACTTTTGGCAAACCCCAGGATGAACTGAACTAACTTGTATCGTTCTAAGAAAAGCCACTCGGCAGAACAGAGGTGCCAATTGGTACATTTAAGAGCAGTGTACAACCTGCAAAGATATTTGCAGAAAATGTGGAAGCACATTCTAATATGGCCTAGAATGATAAAGTTTCTATTATGGCATGTAACAAAAATGAAGCCATTTTAAAATAATCATGTCAAAGGACCTACATCTCCTGCTTTCAAAACAAATGTGCTGGCTTCCAGTCAACATCTGCAGGGCTTAGCAGCAGGAGGTCATTACCCTTTGACAATGTTCAGTTACACAGACATTATCTCCAATTAACAGGTTTTAACTACAGGATTTCTCTTTTATTGAAAAGGGTGTTATTTTTAAATAAATAACTACAGAAGTTTTTTCAGTCATCTCGTCTCATTGACTTGGATGATGACATTTACTCTTTTAAACCTTCCCATACACGCACACACAAACACATGCACCAAGTCATCTGAGTCAATAGACTACTCGCACTGTCCTTGACTCCTTCTTAAAGCACGGTAGACATATATGTTAAATATTCTAATCTTTACACGGACAGTTCACAAAGACATCTTTCTCACCTCAGCAAAAAAGCAAAAATCACTTCCCAATGTTGATGTAGCCAAGACATTCTGAATGCTTAAAATTTCTCAAATAAAGTACAAATGAAACATTTATCAATTGTATTGTATTATGTTTTCTGTCTCATTTCAAAAGGTATTACCGAATTCTGGATGATGGCCAGAAGCCCCGAAGAGAATTTTTAACGCCTTCTCAATAGACACATTTATAGCTTTTAACTACACAGAGCGCTGGTCTTATCAGTGCATAGCAGGGAACTGATTAAAATATTGTAGGCAAATTTAAACTTGGTTGTCCTTAGGTGGAAATGAAGCATCGTTCTGGGCTGAAATCTCCAATTATATAAGATAGGAAGTCACAGAAAGACATCAGATTCGTACACTGTCAGTCTACACGGCAGATGGTAGTGTCTGGCAATGCCTTTTATATAACAGAAAATATTATTATAAAAATATCCACAGAAGACATTTTTAGTTCCTTGACATAATATGTGGAAAAATTAGAGATTTCTATAGAAATTAGAGGTTTAATACCCAACACTATGAAACAGTAATTTTCTTTGAAATCTATGCATTAACTATTCTGTCATTCTTAGAGAACTTTTTATAGTTAAAAATCATCTGGTATTTTCATCTCTCCCTCTCTTTCACTTTTTCTCTCTCCCTCCCTTTCTACCATCTATTTAAATTCAACCTAAATCTATATGTTTTTATACAACAGTCAAATCATACTATAGTGTGTTGTGGTATGCTACAAATCACACTTTAGCCTTCCCCAATGTTATTACAAAAGAACTGCCTTTATCTCAAAGGGGATATTTCCTTATAGATGAGGTTTCTTGCAGGTAGAAGTCTCCTGAGACCTACACTTTTGACTGGCATGTTCTTAAGCATATTGCATTATATGTCAGTACAATTAGCATATTCTTCCGGATTGTAAAAGTAACAATGGCTGACAGCTCAATATGTAAGGAAATGGTCTGTGAAACTATCTAAGAACTAGGAAACCCAGGCCTTGTGTGGAACAAACAGGAATAGCAGTTTTTGAAATTATTCGTTTGAAAATGAATGGAGGAAGCTTAGACTCCCAGATGGGTCGATCGTTCCTGTCTTATACTGAGACATCATGTTCAGTGTTGATACATTTCTGAGGAGCAACGGGAACCCAGGGGGTGGTTAAAAGAGAGGGAATAGGAATGGAAATATCCTGGCCTGATTTTGGCAAAACACAGAAGACGTACTCATAGAGCAACGGTACAAAGATTTTCAAAAGATCTTACTATCTACAGAAAGGTCCTTGTGTTCTCAGATATGTTCTACTGCAGCGGTGAGTGTTCTTGAACCACCAAAGCACTGAGTCTGGATCTTCCCACCAGCATGCGCCTGGAAATGTGGTCAGTGAGTACCACTGCATAACTAGACCCAGATTCAGGATGTGCAAAACCCACTGCTCGGCAGAAAACCACAAGGCAAAAGAACCAAGCCCAAACCACGATTTTGGAGAATTTTATGAGGCCATCCTCTTAATTATACATCCTGGAAGAGTCTTTCAAAGAACCAGAAGGGGCACTAGGGTAGCCTGGGGGACACTGGTGCAGACTTGTTATTTTGGTGTACTTGTTTAATTTCAAAAGTAAATGCAGGGAGTAAAGATGCCCAAGATCATTTCTATAGCTAGCTCTTTGTCCTAAATCTCATATTTTACAGGTAAAAATTATTGAAATGCAAAGATTTCCATTTCCTAGTAAAGCAGAAAAGGAAAGGAAAAGGAAAGTGAAGATGCTCAGTCGTGTCTGACTCTTTGTGACCCCACGGACTGCAGCCCATCAGGCTCCTCTGTCCATGGGATCCTCCAGGCAAGAGTACTGGAGTGAGTTGCCATTTCCTTCTCCAGGGGATCTTCCCAACCCAGGGGTCGAACTTGGGTCTCCCGCATTGCAGGTAGACACTTTACCATCTGAGCCACCAGGGAAGTAAAGCTGGAGAATGAAAAAATATTAAAGTCAATCCTTGAAATTTTGAAAACAGGGGACAAAGACATAGCAATATCATAGCTGAATATATATATGTGTGTGTGTGTATATATGTATACACATATATTCATATACACTCTTATCCTCTTTCTGCCTGGGGCCGTAGCCTAGGGAAAGGACACAGCAGCTTGATCTCAGGGGCTCCTATTACTGTCACTATCACAGATATGCTATTCATTGCAGTATTTCACACCCCTCCCTCTCCACATATCCATGCATAAACCTGAGAAATCCCCGTGAATCAGAGAAGTCATGGAAAAGGGCCCAGACAGTCTCATCATTATTACTTTACAAATCAGTGTACCACCACCACACGTTGAGCAATCCATACACATTCTTCTGTGTGTGCTCAGGCGCTCAGTCATGCCCAACTCTGCAACCCCACAGTTTGTAGCCCATCAGGCTCATCTGTCCAAGGGATTTCCCAGGCAAGCATACTGCTGTGGGTAGCTATTTCCTGCTCCGGAGGATCTCCCTGACCCAGGGATCAAACCTATATCTCCTGCACACATGCTTCTACTTCAAACCAAAATACACACCCCAATTCCAGCTGTAACTTGATTCTAGTTACCACTATTGCCTCAAAACCTTTTTACTCTGGCAGAAGCCCTCTCCCAGTAAGGACACTGGGACTAATTCACTTATGTTTTTGTGCCACAATCCCTTGCCTTTGGAGACAAAGAAACATGTTTCCATGAAATTCAGAGCCTTAAATATCCCATATCAGAAACACATTAGATTCTACTGGAGGTTTTCTTTTATAGTACAAAGACTTCTGGGAAGTCTATCTTTTAAAGTCCAGACATTTTAGAGAGGTCATACCCTTCTAGAATGACAGGAGAGAGTCAAGGACTGTGTGGCCAAGGCGTGGATCATGGCATGACAAACACAAACACCTTGAATATATTGCCCGAAATGAATTCACATGAGTGGCTCCCTGTGGCAGGCAACTTCTGAGATAACAGATACTTGGGGCATTTTTCTTTTCCCTGGAATAACTAGAGGTTATCCTCAAAGACTGTCCTGGCAAATGCCAGTTAATCACTGGGATAGGTATAACTTTGCATTGATCATTCATCGATATCAATACTTTATTTATGTCCTATTTCAACTAATATTTATAACATTTATTATACTACATATTATTATATGTAATAAGAACTGTGATAGATGCCAGATATAACATTGTACTCACCACAGGAAAGGAAAAGTATTAAAGTGGATCTGAAGAAAAATAAATACATATAAAAACTGGGTCTGTAGAAATAAGAATTCATTTCAAATGTTGGTCAATTCAGATATAATGAACTCATATTGCACTGGATTATTTCTGAAAATCATAGGCCTCTTAATTAACTAGATAACCAGCTCAACATTCTTTTCCTTTGGGTAATTACATTTCTAAAATATGATGGACAGTTTGACTTCTTAAGTTTGATATTTATACAAAGTATACCTGCCTAAAATGAAACTAAATGGGCAATCACAGTAGATGACTCTTTTTCCTGGCGTACTCAAGAAGCACAGAAGGATCAGGGTTTTCCAAAGGCTCTGGTTTAGTAAAGATGTCCAGACAAGCTGTGGGAGTGTGGCCTCACAATGGACTCACCTGCTTTAGTCAGTTCTTTCCTAAGAGGCATGGGCTCAAAGCACTTTGTGACTGGGGAACAGAGAGACATGAAACTCATTCCCAGTTTGAAATATAGATGACAAGCCGACAAGCACACACATAGTTAACAAAAAAAATCACATAAGTTCCTGTTAGATGACAAATATCAAGAGAGTGTAGGCTATAAAAACTAACTCTGGGTGGAGCATACATTCTATTTCCTGTACTATGAACCTCTCTGTTGGAGTCTGCAGGAATTCCCACTCATTTTCATATCAAACTCATAACACTTGTCTTACACGTTAAAAGCCAGACATTGTGGTTGGTTCATTAAGGTAAGTGCTATTTATGCATCTCTGTATAATCAGAATGTAGCACAATATACTGAATCACAAAGCACGAGAAAATAAATTTTTTTTTAAGTGCTTCATTTAAGAACATACAGAATGGAAAAGACTCTGTTGGTAATGCTGAGGAATACATTTTTTTGAGTTATTTAGTTGCAAGAATATGTGAGTTAACTAAAACAAATCTTATTCAAGAATGCATAAGAAAATGGGAAGTATAACTTATACCCTAATTTGTTCAGGAAATTTGGTACCAAAAAAATGTAAATATTACTCTCTAGTTATTCATTGAAAGTCATATTAATATAATTTTGTCCACATAACTATTAAAGGGATAATGAAATGCAAATTTTATTTTACTAATAAATCATCTTGTAACTCAGTCTTATACAATCTAAATTAATGATTTAGAGTCAGAATAATTGTCAGATATTTGGTGGTTGAATAAATGTTGAGCACACATATTCTTTCAAAATACAAACATAAGCCTATGACTGTATATTTAATTTCATTTTTATACAGTTATCTAATTTATAGTATCAAAGTTAAAAAATTTAAACTGTCCGTCACACTTTTTAGCAATGCAACTCACAAAACTGATGACAAATATATAGATAATATACAGATAGTGTCTTTATATATATAACATAGATTGTGTGATGATGTGTGTGTGTGTGTGTGTATATATATATATATTTTTTGTATTTAAAGACACAGAGAGAGACAGGTATGACTATAAATTCATTGTAATTGCAAATGGAAAAGAAATGGGAAATTCCAAAATGCAACATTCCCTTCTACATTTAAACAGCCAAATTCTACCATTTTTTTCTTTACAAAATTTCTAAAATCCATCTGTTCCATGATGAAATATACATTTTATCCTACTTTCAAACATACTAAACATTTCATTTCTTACATCACAGGCTCTTTGAATGCAGGGAAATGTTAAACATGTGTCTGGTCAGGCCAAAATTATGGAACGGATAGAACGGGCCCTTCTCTTTCCATCTCCTTATCTCAGTCTGCCTAAGTGTCACTTCTACCTCATCCCTGACTGTCGATGCTTTAGGCTTCTGTATGGCTTGACAGAAAGCCCATGTTCCCCTTCTAGGCTAACAGTCTCTAGTTGTTTGTATTTATTTATCTTTCTAGATAGTCTTCTTATTGAACCCACTGATTGGATCTCAATTTATATTGACTGTAGCTTAAATCATCACAGAAACTGCAGTGAAATGTTGATAAATGCAAGGATGAAATCAACTCCTAGAGACATTTATATTTTAAATGTTGACTATTTCTCAATAAACAAAGTATTCATTTAACACTGCCTTGGCACCAGCTATGTAGCATTGGCTGAGTGACACACAAAGATATATAACAGATTGTTCTTGTTCTTAGGGAGTTTAACACTGCTCAGGTTGGTGGAGATATTGCTAATATGAAGCGCTTTGAGCTAAATTGTCTCTCTCTGATTCCAATACCAATGGGATTCTCAGAAACATTCAGGGTGGGATGAAGTAAGTAGAAAAATCTTCAGGAAGGAACTGAGTCTTTAACAGAACCTTGAAGAATACCCCGATTTGAAAAGGCAGAGCCAATGACTGAGGTTATTTTCAAAGCTGGAAAGAGCATTGGGATTTCCCTGGTAGTCCAATGGTTAATACTTCACCTTCCAAAGCAAGGAGTACAGGTTCAGTCGCTGGTCAGGGATGTGAGCTGATCCCTGGTCAGCATGTGAGCTAAGAGCCCACATGTTTCACAGACAAAAAACAACAAACCATAAAGCAGAAGCAATATTGTAACAAACTCAATAAAGACTTTAAAAATGGTCCATGTCAAAAAAAAACTTTCTTAAAAAGCTGGAAAGAGCATAAAGAAAAGGACTGAGACAGGAAATAAAATAGTTTGTGCAACAGTACAACAGACACTTCGGAGGCTGGACTAATTGAATGGGCTGTCTGCTAGCCAGCCAGATGAGCAGATTCACCCCCTTGGGGTAAAGCAGAGGAGGGCTGTATCTATGAGGAAAGTGTGCCACAGTGCAGTGAAAGATAAAGTCAGGAAGGTAGGGTGCAATGTCCCTCTTCTATGCTGCTTTCCTTTCTGGTGGCCTCAGGGCATAAACCTTCTCCTTACATTTTCAGCTTCTGGATGCTGCCCTCGCTCTTTAGCCCACTGAGGTCAAGGGAAAGTCGCTCAGTCGTGTCCAACTCTTTGCGACCCCATGGGCTGCAGCATGCCAGGCCTCCCTGTCCACCACTAACTCCCAGAGTTTACTCAAATTCATGTCCATCGAGTTGATGATGCCATCCAACTGTCTCATCCTCTGTTGTCCCCTTCTCCTGCCTTCAATGTTTCCCAGCATCAGTGCCTTTTCCAATGAGTCAGTTCTTCGCATCAGGGGGCCAAAGTATTGGAGTTTCAGTTTCAGCATCAGTCCTTCCAATGAATATTCAGGACTGATTTCCTTTAGGAAATTTTCCTAGTTATGTTCAAAAGGAAATATGACCATAGGAAAAATGGTCAGATAAATGAAATATATTTGGCTGTTAAGTTAGAGGAAGGGAGCCAAGAGCCAAGGAATGTGAGTCTTTCTGCCCTTGAAAGGCAAGTAAATGGACTGCCCTCTGAAAGTGAAAGTGAAACTGAAGTCGCTCAGCCTAGCTGACTCTTTATGACCCCATGGACTGTAGCCTACCAGGCTCCCCTGTCCATGGGATTTTTCCAGGCAAGGGTACTGGACTGAGTTGCCATTTCTTTCTCCAGGGGGACTGCCCCTAGAGCATTCTAAAAGGAACAGCAGCCCAGCCCAGTAATTGGAGTGTAGCCCAGAGAGACACGTGCCAGACTTCTGATCTACATAACTGCAAGATAACAAATCTATGTTGCTTTTAACCAAAGAAAAGGATAAGCGTGGCTAAGTGCTGAAACGGAGCTTCCCTGGTGGCTCAGTGGTAAAGAATCCACCTGCGATTCAGATGTGGGTTCAGCCCCTGGGTTGGAAAGATCCTGGAGAAAAGGAAATGACAACTCGCTTCAGTATCCTTGCCTGGGAAATCCCATACATGGAAGAGCCTGGTGAGCTAGTCTGTGAGGTTGCAATGAGTCTCAAAGGACTTAGTGACTAAACAACAAGCAAAGTGTTGAAATGAATGAATAGTATCTACAAATTCTTGCTCTCCCATTTAACAACATTTGCCATCCCCAGTGTTACGAGCTAAGTAAGAGCCCAATAAATAATTGCATATTTATTTTTATTGATTCTGAACTTTGATTATTCTGAAGTCTTTCATACATTTGTCATGAAAATATCATAAAGGTATACATAATATCATAAAAATAGAACCAACCTTGCAAAAATAAAATTTCTAAAATAGAATCTTTCAGCAAGTCAGTTTTCAAATAAAACATATTTGATACTGATTTGCTTTTTTATTATAAGGAAAATAAGATACAAAGAAAGTAAGCTACTTAAAATATTAAAGTTGGTGAAGGCAAAACCAGGATCTGAACCAGCAAAGTGCATTTGTTTTCTGAGATTTGGATAGCATTCCTCCGCCCTAGGAAAATCGTCCCCTGACTGTCTAATACATTTTACTCCCAAGTCATGCAGAAAAGAAAGGATGGGAAAGTGAAGAGGAGCCAACACAGAGTGTTTTGCAAGTCTGGAGGATTTGTATCAATGTAAACTCAGGAAGCCACAGAGGTCAAACCATCTTTGCCCTTTGTTACAAATGAATGTATAAAAGTCATTCCTTCTTAAAACTCTACTTCCATGCTATCTTCAGAAAGCTTGCTGTGCCAGCCGCAGAGCTGCACTCAGATCTCCTTTTAAGGAGGACTTGCGATGGGAGTGCTGTCAACCAACAACCTCTAATCAAGCACTTTTGGAGTTCACCCCGATCTTTACCACAAGAGCACACTTTCCACAGGCAGCTCCACCCAGTGATGGCAGAAGTGACAAGTTCTAGGACCTGGCCATATCTGCCGGTCACAGGCCCTTCTTTAGGCACTTCTCTGGAGTTTATCACTGGGCCAGCGGCCACCTTGTCTGGAAAGTACTGTGTTCTTTTCTTCTTCTTCTAAAATTTACTTTATTGAAGTATAGTTGATTTACAATATTGCGTTAATTTATGCTATACAGCAAAGTGATTCAGTTATACATATACAAACATTCTTTGTAAAATTCTTTTCCATTATGGTTTGGTGCAGGATATCAAATATGGTTGCCAAGCTATACAGTAGGACCTTGTTGCATATCCATCTTATATGTAATAGTTTGTATATCTGCTAACATCCCCTGCTGGCTCAGACAGAAAGAATCCTCCTGGAGTGTGGGAGACCGGAGTTCAATCCCTGAGTTGGGAAGATACCCTGGAAGAGGGCATGGGAACCCACTCCAGTATTCTTGCCTGGAGAATCCCCATGGACAGAGGAGCCTGGTGGGCTATAATCCATAGGGTCACAAAGAGTCAGACATGACTGAGCAACTAAGCACACAGCACCACTAACCCCAAACTTTTAATCCATACCTCCCCAGCCCCCTGGCAAATGCAAGTCTGTTCTCTATGTCTGTGAGTCTGTTTCTATTTCATAGATAAGCATCTGTGTCATATTTTAGATTACACATATAAGTCATGTCATATGGCATTTGTTTTTCTCTTTGAGTTACTTCACTTAGTATGATAATCTCTAGGACCATCCATGTTGCTGCAAATGGAATTATTTCACTCTTTCTTATGGCTGAATAATATTCCATCATATATATATATATATATATATATATATGTACATATGTATATATATGAACCCTGCCTTCTTTATCCATTCACCTGTGAGTAGACATTTAGGTTGTTTCATGTCTTGGCTATTGTGAAGAGTGGGCAGCCATCTGAGACTTTTTCCATCGAATTCTCCATCCCACCTCCTTCATTTCACAGATGTCAGACCTGCATCATAGTCTGAAGTCTTTCCCTTCTCCTCCTCCCTCTTCTCTTAGCTTCAATGCATCCTACCTCCAATACACCTTCTGGACCTGTGACTCAGTCTTGGTCCCAGCTTCCACTGCCCCTGAATAGATACTCCAGTACAGGAAGTTTGGGAGTCCATTTCCCTAACACCCCCTGGTGGCTCAGATGGTAAGAATCCTCTGGCAATATGGGAGACCTGGGTTCAATCCCTGAGTTGGGAAGATACCAACGTAAACTAAAACATGCTTTAAAATAACACAGCTACCATGCCTCCTGTGCAAATCAATTGCTGGTGACCAGGATTCTCTGCTCAGCAAGTGGCCACCTGGATGCACAGTCAATGTTGCTCCACCAGAGCATCACAGGAGAGCCACGCTGGTGGCAACAAGAGTGAAAACTATAAATACTTCCAATCTCTTTGCCAGAAAAGCTGGTGTGTTCTGTTGTTTCTTCCATACCTGCAAAGAACAACCTGTGCCTTTATTTCCATCTGTTGCTTGTGAGAAAATCAAACCTGTGTTTCCTCAACTGAGCACATTCCCAGCCTTTGCTTATATTAATACGGCCTGTCCCCTCCCTCATTTTATTAACACAGAAATGAATTATGAGCCACCAGAGGAGGTATCATATTTAGTGCTATATCTGAAATCACTTCCAGATTATGATTTCTTCTCCAAAATAATCCTAATGCTATTTACACAAATAATCTGCACATAAGCCTGTGGCTGAATTTTACCTGAACCACTTCCTAGTTCTATTATAAACTTTTGTTTTTCCTTTGCTTTCAACATGGCATATGTGCTTTTTTTCCTACTCTAGTAAAGCAACTTGACAGTTGGTAGCTGTCTGGCTGTTTATTCAACATATGTACCACTTAATGCACAGGTCTCAGTGAGACAGTCCCCAAAGTCTATCCAACTGGGATAAAAGTCAACAAATAGAGCTTTGCAGGGAGTGCATTGACTTGGGGAGAGTTAAGTATTTGAAAGGTGTTTAGCAGTTAAGATTTAAGTCTAATGTCATAAGAATTTACAGGGTCAGAATCTCCCCTAGCACAGCACCTCCTCTGGATTTCACAGAGCAGCTCCATATGTTAGGAAATCACCTTTTTAATTAGATCTCTGTAGCCTCATTCTATGTTACCACTGTCACAAGTCTTGGATAAAATCCTATTCTCAGGAAACCTTTCAGTAAACAGTTAGCTGTAGGTTCTTGCAAGAAGATATTGAGACAGATTTTCCCCAGATTGCAAGTGATTTTAAATTAGCTTCTCTGGAAAGTGGTGGGTGTGGTGTTATTTCAACATCCTCATCTGCTACCTGCGTCTTTTCCCCCAAGGAAAGCAAAATGTGCTCAGTGGTGTGCATTTCTGAAAGCGGAATTGGTTAGGGAGTTCTGTGGCCTATTCTGGCCTGTCTGGACTAGCAGATGGGATGAAACAGAAATTCCCACTTCATTTGGCCATTAGGATTGCTCGAGTGTGAATCCACCTGAGAAGCAGAGGTTCCTGAAAATTTCGACATGGCCAAGGGAGAAGGAAGTGAATAGAAAATTATACACGAGGAGCAGAAGAGAAACTGAAAGTCGCTTAGTCGTGTCAGACTTTTTGCAACCCCCTAACTTTACAGTCCATGGAATTCTCCAGGCCAGAATACTACAGTGGGTAGCTGTTTCCCTTCCCCAGGGGATCTTCCCAACCCAGGGATTGAACCCAGATCTCCCACATTGCAGGCAGATCCTTTACTAGCTGGGCCACCAGGGAAACCTTATTTTGTACCAAGTCTGTTAAATAGATTTTCAGATACCATCCTCCCAAAAGACCCTAAAGGGAAAAAGCACTAATATTTTCACTTTTTTAGATGAAAAAATAATCAAAGCTGAGTGGCAGAATGACTTTCCCAAGGTGACAAACATAAGCAACAGCACTGGTCAGATTCAAGTCCCAACTGTGTATGAAACCAAAGTCCTGTTCCTTAACCAATGTTGTATGCTGTCTACCAGTATTACAGTTTATAATCAAGATGCTTTAAAACTTTGGTAAAAATTGTAGGGCCACCAAAATGAGGTTCTCTCTGCTTCCCTGGTGGCTCAGAGGGTAAAGCATCTGCCTGTGATGCAGGAGACCCAGGTTCAATCCCTGGGTCAAGAAGATCCCCTGGAGAAGGAAATGGCAACCCACTCCAGTATTCTTGCCTGGAGAATCCCATGGACAGAGGAGCCTGGTGGGCTACAGTCCACAGGGTCGCAAAGAGTCAGACACGACTGAACGACTACACTTTCCTTCTTTCTTTTGGACCCAGAGTTACCCTAGCTTCCAAAGATAAATTAACGTCTAAAGTCATCAACTCTTCAATTCAGTCTATCTGTGTGATATTGTCATTTATAGTAATAAATCTGTATCTGGTCTTATCTTTGGTTCCCAGATCACACTCCCAAAATCCTTGAAATTGCCTAAGGGTACAGATAAAGCCTCCCTGGTGGCTCAGAGGGTAAAGTGTCTGCCTGCAATTCAGGAGACCTAGGTTGGATCCCTAGGTTCGATCCCTGGGTCGGAAAGATCCCTTGGAGGAGGAAATGGCAACCCACTGCAGTACTCTTGCCTGGAAAATCCCATGGATGGAGAAGCCTGGTGCAGACTACAGTCCATGGGGTCGCAAAGAGTTGGACAGGACTGAGTGACTTCACTTTCTTTCTTTCAAAGAGCAAGGAGGGTATCTTCTATTGTGTTATATAATACCTTTTGGAAACCAATGAAGAATGGGGGCTGGTTGCCAGTGGAGCCAATCCTGGGATTAGAAAGTTGGAATTTTGGCTCTACCCCACATCTAGAGAAGGGAGAGGAGTTGAAGTTGGAATTTAATCTCCAGTGGTCAATAATTTAATCAATTATGCCTGTGTAGTGAAGCCCCTATAAAAACCCAAAGGACAGGCGGGAGAGCGTGTGGAGGCGCTGGGGGAGCGTGTGGGGGCTCTGGGGGAGCCTGTGGGGGCGCTGGGGAGCCTGTGGGGGCGCTGGGGAGCCTGTGGGGGCGCTGGGGAAGCCTGTGGGAGCTCTGGGGGAGCCTGTGGGGGTGCTGGGGGAGCCTGTGGGGGGCGCTGGGGGAGCCTGTGGGGGCCGCTGGGGGAGCCTGTGGGGGCCCTGGGGGAGCCTGTGGAGGCGCTGGAAGAGTGAGGCTCCTGGAGAGAACACAGAAGCCCTGTGCCCTCTCCCCTGTCTTGCCCTATGCATCTCTTCCATCTGGCCATTTCTGGGCTATGCCCTTTATAATAAACTAGTGATCCAAGAAGTAAAATGTTTCTCTGAATTCTTGTAAGCCTCTCTAGCAAATCAGTCAAACCCAAGATGGAAGTCATGGGAACCTTTCATTTATAGCCAGTGGGTCAGAAATATCAGTAACAAAGTAAGTTGACATCTTGAGCTGGAGGGTGTTACTGGAACCTCAATTTGTAGCCAGGAAGTCAGAAGCACAGGTAACAACCTATGTTGTGGGGTGGGGGGTAGGAGGTGGTCTCCTAGGACTGAACCCTCGACCTGCGGAAAGTAGAAAGTGCAAGTCACTCAGTCATGTGCCACTCTTTGTGACCCCATGGACTGTAGCCTGCCAGTCTCCTCTGCCCATGGAATTCTCCAGGCAAGAATACTGGAGTGGGTAGCTATCCCCATACCCTTCTCCAGACGACCTTCCCAACCCAGGGATCAAACCCATGTGTCTTGCTTTGTGGGCTGATTCTTTATCGTCTGAGCCACCAGGCAGATAGTGTAGATTGGTTTGACTTGTAGGACTCCCAGTCAGTGTCCAGAGAGTTGCTTGCCGGCTGGCTGTGTGAGGGAACCATCTTCTCCACCCATGCCCCATCCCCTGACTGCCAACACCAAATTGTCATTTGGTGGGTAGTACACAAAAGAATTGGACCAAAAAAAAAAATTTTTCTTTTTCATATTCATAGTCCTCACACATTCTGGATCACACTGCTGCCGCTCAGCCCATCATCTTCTGTGAGCATGGAGGTGTCCTTTCTTGGCAGCTGCCACATGCTAGGCAGACAGACCAAGCATGCCTGGAGTTTTTAGCCTTTCCCTCTACTTTCAAATTTGAATAAAATCCCTCATCTCTGGACCTGGGGTCTGGCACACCACAGTCTGCACCCAAAGTGGTTGGCATGCAAAGGAGCTGTATGATACAATATGCAAATGATGATGATGGAATAGAAAGATAGAACTGTTGATCTGGACTTCTTGCTACATAGGAAAGAAGAAAAGAAAAGTAAACAAAAACTGTTTAAGTGCTTCATAGATTTCCTAAGACTTCTAGTCAAATGCATTATTAACTGATACGGATTCTTAGTTTTGTATATTGAGTGACAACTCTTGAAATTCATGATCTCACATGTGGAATTTATCTAACAAAGACACTGACTTCAATCTTATAAAAATAGGAAGTTTTTTTTTTTTTTTAAAGAAATCTCAACTAAAATAGCAGAGCAGAAGTGGAATGGGCAGTAAGTTGATACATCACATAAGCCACACATTATAAAAACAACAAGGATGGGATAAATAGTATCTTCCATAGTACTTTGCAAATAAGAATTGACATCTAAGAAAGCTAAATATTTTCTCTTTAGTATTATAGTTAAATACGAGCCAGTATTCAAGTACAAGTGTTACAAGGTTTGAATGCACATTTTTGTTGGTATAAAGCTTTCTTTTCCAAATGTATATTTGGAATAGTGATGAAATTCTTAATAAAAGTTTTACATTAATCATTATAATGAGACAAAATAGGTTTTAGAATCATTAGTTCTAGTTCTGCATTCTTTCCCAGAGTCTCTAGTTTTCCAGTTTATGTTATAAATATCCAAGAAAAAGTCTACATTTATTTCAACAGGGAGCTCCTTTTTCCCCCAAAGAGTATGACATATTATAAAACACTGGTATCCCACAGAACAAAGTTCAGGAGAGTTGTATCAGCACATGTATTTAATATTTATATGATATTAATATATCCAAGTCCATCACTTACTACAAGGATTTATACCTATAACCCATATACATATATATCTCTATCTAGCTATCTAGATATATATTACATACATCCAACAATCTTTAGGCTTGATTCTAAGAAGGGGTCAAATGTCTTCTTTGTATAATGCCCTATGTACATACCTCGATTATTTCTCAATGTATATTAAACTCTAGGGAAGCCCATATTAAACTCTAGTTCCTTACTGTCCATATTAGAACTTTCCAAGAAGAAAACAAATGTGGGAAGGATTTACTCACTTGTTCCATTTGATGTAGTAGGTCTACAGTTGAAATGAAACTGCAATCTCTGCTTTAAGTGTATTCTTCCAGTAACCGGACAATCCTTCAGTACTGTATTCAAGCTAATTTGTGAGGTCTGAAAAGTGAGAAGGGAGAAAACAGAGTAGATAATATTTAATTTCAAAGGACAAATTCTTCATAATTTTCTCTTTTGGGTAAGAGAGGAAACAACGAAAATATTACAGTGTGAACTATCACTTGGAAGAAATCATCTACATTTAAGACTAATTAAAATATCAGCATTTCAATTAGCATGGATGTTTATTTTCAGCTTTGCAAGTTTACTACAACAGTCATATGGTCATAATGGTGATGGAGCTCTTATTTTAATTATGAGTTTTGCTTTAGCAGAAAGAAAACTGTAGACTTACCGTGCTCTAATAGATAATAAGAAAAGAGTTCAGACTCTAGATAGTACAATGACTTTCCCCCAAACAGATCTCTTCCTTTCAAGCACCAGATCAATAAATGACCCTTTTGATCAGAGAACAAACTAAAACCTCCTCTATATTTTGCTTGTTACTTTCATTTTCCCTCAAGAAAAGATGAAGCCACTTAAGTGGCAGACCACAAAAGCACTATGGCACTTTCATCCTAGCAAAGAGTTCAAAAAGTAAATAAAACTTTTTGGAACTTGTGTTCAGGAACAAAGCTAGCACCCAGTAGTTCAATATGCCTTTGGGGTTAGGGGTTTATTCAAAGCATCAGGAATCAGTATTTCCATCTAGACATATAAGTGATCTAAATAGCATTCATAGGACTTTAAAAGCCTTTTGAAATAAAAAGCAGAGCAAACTACAAAAGTATAAATTCTAAGTTTTCCTACATTATTCCTACTTTGTAGAGCATCTGGTCAGGATAGGGGCTGCCAGAACATCACATATCAATCACATATAAAAGAACGTACTAGTCCACGTGACCGTGGCACCGAAATAGACTAATGAGAACCCAACAGCGTGCCTCTCCTTTTCAATTAGCTCTCTGTCCATTTTCGCAGGAACCCACTGGGGAAGGAAACTTTGTGGGTATTTGACACTACTGGCAGATCCTCGTCCTGTCTTAATCTGTTAAAATACAATCTAGTAAAAGGGAGTGTAAATGACAAAAAGCAAAAAAGGAACACAATACAGGTATCTATGGCAAGGAATGACACACACTTTGGCAGCCAAACTGGATATTTTGGTAAAAATGAATGATTAGGGTAAAAAGAAAAAAAAAAGCTCTCTGCAAGGCTGACAATTCTGTTTTTGAAGAGGTAATATGGAGTATTTAGTGCACAATGATTTAAGGAGATTAAATTATGAATACTATTAATAAATGTTACTTTTGAGTATATCTTAAATGTGAGAAGAAAGTACAAAAATCTCCCTACCTCTAGCCTCTATCACGTCGACAAAATAAAGAAGAATTCACTCAATGGTTTATTTAGCTCATGTCCTCTACATTACTGAACAGGCAAAGCTACTGAGAATACAGACAAATTTAAGTTGCACATATTTTGACCGCCTATCATTTATTTCCTCTTGGCCTTAAGAAGACTCAATATACCTATTTTGCTCTCACAATCACAGATAAACTCACCCACACAACTAAAATCTAGTTGCTGGGGGTGGGGTGGGGGGAAGCTTAGATATTTATATGGAAAATGTGCTCTGAGGGAGAAAAAAAAACACTCTAATGTCAGAACTAAAAAATGACAATTTTGTATTTGAGCATTTCTTCCTGGAAATGTTAATTGCAAAATGTGCCAGCTAAGATTTGCTCCGTGGTTACCAGCACATGTGTATCTCATTTGCTCCTTTGTCTTGCTTCACATCCACACTGCTGTCTCCCTGAATGATGTTCTTGAATTACTGCTCTTTCCAAATTCTTTTTCCTCTACTTTTCAGCTTTACTAGTTCTCAGGTTTCAGCCTCTGTAGTTCCCCTTGCCTGGTACTCCTTCTGGAATTCTAGCTTTGTAAAATGCTATAGTGAAGGGCTGTACAACTTTTCCCCTCCACTTGTATACTGCCAAGGGACTCTTTTGAAGACCTTACTTTCACCATCAAGAACTAGGGAGGCAGACCCAGTGGCCTTAAGGGATTTAATTAGAGTTCACCAAGATAGAATCTCCAAGCTCTCAAAGACCTAATTTAAATACAAGTTCACTGATTTTTTCCCAACTATTTCTTAGACCCTTATTAAAATTTCAGGTTATTAAAGGGAATATCCCGCATTTTGCAATACACAGAATATAAACCTGGGTTATGCAGAATCTCAAACATCCTCCAGGTGCAAAGAGCAAAATTTTGCCAATTGCTAGGAAAATAATAAGGAATTAGCATATATATTATTAAAACGATAGTGGAATTTTGTTGGTCATTATCAATTACATTTATACGAGTAGCATAATAGGAAATAAACATTGGCTATAGATTAGTAAAAGAAAATACGTAATTTATGTATAAAATGATTACTATCATGACTGCTCTTTAGGTGGTGTTACATCTCTTTTGTTAAGCTGTCAGCCAGAACCTTTGTGAAAAACTGATGACAAATCATATCAATTTATAAAAACTTTCTGGTCAATCAAACCTCTGTTATATATGATTATGATAGGAGTGCCATGTATAATACAATTTCTAATTGACAGCATGGCAATTTCATAAGAAAAAAAAAAACTTGGTATTTTCTTGCCCTTTCCTTTCTATATTGAGAATTGTGTCTTAAATAGACATTCTAACCAGAGACTGGCTTAAAACATGAATTGACTATGATGTCAAAACTTAAATAACTAACTACATTAAAATCCACATAGCTTTGGTATGAATAAAAACAGCAACACTAGAAGGTGCCAGGAAGCCAGATGCCACATAAATAGGAGAAAAAGACAAAAGAAAAGCTAACAGGTTGCTTCAACAGCATTTAACTGTTTAAGCCTCCTTGGAGAGATCACTCAAAATGGGAGGAATTCATAGAGGAAAGAGAGATGGAAAGAAAATGAAAACTTTGCCACTTTTCGATTTGAGGTACAATTTGTAAGACACTTCAACACTGTTTTGTTGCTTTTTTCAAATAGCTACCAGGAAGAACATTTCTTAGTGAAATAATTGTGAAAAATCAGTAACAGGTTTTTTTTTTTTTTAGTATTTTTTCACTCACATCCCTGTAGTATTGTGACATAATTATAATTAGCATATTAGCTTTCTCAAAGTTAACTTTCACTATGGCTTTAATAACTGGATGGAAGACTTGCATCTTTCAGAGTTACCTGGTGAAACACAGAATTTAGGTCATCTGTAAACTCTGGATTTTTTATTATTTATATGCTTGAGAGGGCATAAAATGTTAGCTATTTCTCCATCTAGTATTTCATTCACTTCACTCTTCCAAAAATATGGCAGTAGAGATACAAATATGAAATATTTTATGTCAATTTTCACTGTAAGCCATCATATTTTAAACCTGATTACTTTGGCATTACTGCACAGAAAAATAGCAAAATTATTATCTTATAAAAGCACACTAATTCTCACTTACAACATTACAAGACTAGTTTATTGGTATGAATTCACATGAATTCCCAAGATGAGTTATTTTTCATAATTTAAAATTTTAAAGTTATGGTTTACAATGATCACCCTGGAGCAGTAAAGGAAAATCTGTTTCTTTAGTAGATGTGCTAAAAATTCTTTCCACTTGCTTTCCACCAAAAGATCATGCTTAAGTACTTCCATTAAATATAAAATATTTTTCAGGTTTGCCTTGTTATTTAATGAAATTCAAAATCAGTTTGCAAAGGCAATCGCCCCATTCCCCCAACCCTCCAAAAAATCTTGTCATTTTATGACAAACAGATTTCCTGAGAGATGGAAAACATTCACTGTGAAAATTGCTATATTTATCCTTGAGACATATTTGGTAAAATTCACTAATTTGCCCAGTGCATAATTTCAGTATGTTCATGGAAAAAACAAACTGTCTTACCAATGACTTTAAAAGAGAATCCCTCTGCTCTTAGAATTCGATGGAAGCAAATGCTATGTAAATACTAATGATTGAGTATGATCTTCCCAGGCAGAGGGAAGGAAAATGCTTATTTTGGTCACACACACACACACACACATGTATATGTAATCTCTTTAAGAAAGGCTTTCATAATACAGTCGTAAAAACAAAACAATGACTGACAAGTAAAAATTTAAGTCAGAGATCAAGACTGAGAAAAGAAAGGATAATGACTATTTTTATTTTTTTGTTTTTGTTTTGTTTCATGACTAATTTTCTAAATCACATAGGTCAGATGCTCTTTGCCTCTCCAGTGGTCTCTTCCAGTGGAATTTAGTTTAATTTGATGTTGTAACATATTCTTTAATAATACACTAAAAATCAAGTACAGGCTACCTTTAGTTCCCTGTAATGCAGTTTTTGTTTTTGTTTTTGTAGATAAGCTGGTTTATGAGAAGCAAATGAATTTCCCAAATTTGAAGTTGAACATAGACTTTCACCTTGGAATGGTACTCCAGTCTCCTCTCCTAGAAGAGTTCATACACTTCAAAATCATGACCTTTGCACATTATAAAGTAAAAGCCACTAGACATTTTATTTAATTTAAAATAAACATAGAATCCAATTTTTTCATTTGACTACTGACATAAAGATTAGTATCGCAAATTTCTCTAAAATATTGTGTAATAGACTTCACAGAGAATTATCAACAAAATGTAAACACATGAAAAGATTCATAATTCAACCATTTTTTCTGCTTATAATTTCATCATCTAATGAGGCAGGAAAAGGTAGATAATTAAAAGATATCATGGCTATAAAGGGATATATAATGTAGTTTAATTCTTTGCGTAAAAAAATATGGTGAGCAAACCAAGTGTAATTGCTATAAACTAAACGTAGACCTCCCTTCCCCAGTTAATATGTTGAAAGCCTAACATCCAATGTGATGGTATTAGAAGGTGAGCCTTTGGGAGGTATTAATAGGTTATGAGGGTGGAGCCTTTTAGTGTCCTGATAAAAATGACCCTAGAGAGGTCTTTTGCCCCTTCTGCAATAAGATGGCCACATGTGAACCAAAAAGCAGTTATCACCAGACACTTAATTTGCCAGTGCCTTAATCTTGGACTTCCCTGCCTCCAGCACCATGAGAAGTAAACTTTCTGTTGTTTATAAACCATTCAGGCTATGGTATTTTGTTATATCAGTTCAAACAGATTAAGACAGTACCAAGAACTTAAACCATATAATCATGTATCTCTCTGGAAAACATCTACCTTTGTAAATAAACTCCATCTTACATATCTGCCTCCTTTCAGTAAGGTATTTGAACATACATAATTCTTACTATATCTTGACCAACTGAAAAAGTAATTACAAAAAGTCAATCTACAAAGTAGGAGATGTGAAATTGGAAAATCATAAAACTTCAAAAACATGGGCGTGGATGTTATTATGGAGAGTAAGGACTAAACTTCTCCTATATTTTTTATTTAAGACTGAAGAACCTAAGCCACCCCATTTTGTTAAAAAGACTCCATTTTAGAGTTCTGAGGAAAAAGTCTTTGGAAATCCCCTGACCTCACCCCCACCACCTGCAGGCCAATCAGATCCCAGATCAGGATCCCTGACTTTACCTGCCCAGGAAATTCGAATTAAGCCCAGGAAATAGGAACCAATCAGAACCCATGGTCAGCCCAGGAAATGAAAACCGATCAGAACCCAACACCTAACCCTTCCACAGAAGGTAACATTTTTCGTGCGAGAATACCCTAAAATGAAACCCAGAGTTCGAGGCTCCTCTCCTTAGCCGCTGCGTCAGTACCGGTGGGAGCCCCAGCTCGAGCTTGGTAATAAAAACTCTCTTGCTTTTGTATCAGATGCCGGCTCCCTGGTGATCATTGGGAGATTTTGTGACTTGGGCATAACAAGATTCTGTCAAAATGCTCAAACCAAAAGACCTAGAGAGGACCCAAAGAACTCCACAGCTCAAGACTAAAAGCACAGAAGAGCTTAAAATAGAGATTGACTAACTCGATGGGAAAAGTTTAAAACAATATTGTTTACAGTCTAGGAAACAGCTGGTTATGGTAGATAAAATGTTTTGAACATAAACATGAAGGAATAAAACTCAAAATATATCTAAGATCGATGAGTTTTTCCTAGAATCCTTGCTGTCTTCAATTTAATTCTGGGTTCCTACATCACCATTTATACAAATTAACTTGATTTTAGAGAAAAAATAAACCTAGAAGCTACAAAAATAGCCACTCAGAGTCCTCAGGCATCTTTCACATGTCCTTCCTCAAAGACATTGTGTTGATGATTGACCACCAATATGTGAGACTTACGAGTAAAACCCTCATTTTTAATGTCTTAATTTAATATTTACTGATAGATTCATATCAAACATACCAAAACTATCATTATTTTCATCTGATAACACAGCAGACAAAAAACCTGAACTAAGTGTAAAAGAACTGCCAACTCAGCAGTTTTCTTATAGTTCACTTCTTCTTGTACTATTAGTATTGCCTTCAATATGAACTTTTTATACAGAATTTTTTAAAATTCACTAGTAATCTTTGGAGATTTAAATTAGTTAAAACCAGAAAATGTATCAGTTTAGGTCAGTCACTAAGTCATGTCCGATCTTTGCAACCCCCCGCCAGGCTTACCTGTCCATCACCAACTGCCAGAGCTTGCTCAGACTCATGTCCATCGAGTCAGTGATGCCATCCAATCATCTCATCCTGTTGTCTCCTTTTCTTGCCTTCCACCTTTCCTAGAATTAGGATCTTTTTAAATGAGTCAGTTCTTCGCATCAGGTGGCCAAAGTATTGGAGTTTCAGCTTCAGCATTAGTCCTTCCAATTAATATTCAGGACTGATTTCCTTTAGGATTGACTGGTTGGATCTCCTTGGTGTCCAAGGGACTCTCAAGAGTCTTCTCCAAAAATCACAGTTAAAAAATCATCAATTCTTTGGCGCTCAGCTTTCTTAATGGCCCAACTATTACATCTCACATGACTACTGGAAAAACCATAGCTTTGACTAGATGGACCTTTGTTGGCAAAGTAATTTCTCTGCTTTTAATAAACTGTCTGGGTTGGTTGTAGCTTTTCTTCCAAGGAGCAGGCGTCTTTTCATTTCATGGCTGCAGTCACCATCTCCAGTGACTTTGGATCCCAAGAAAATAAAGTCTGTCACTGTTTCCCCATCTATTTGCCATGAAATGATGGCACTGGATGCCATGATCTTAGTATTATGAATGTTGAGTTCTAAGACAACTTTTTTATTCTCCTCTTTCACTTTCATCAAGAGGCTCTTTAGTTCCTTTTCACTCTCTGGGGTGGTATCATCTGCGCATCTGAGGTTATTGATATTTCTCCCTGCAATCTCGATTCCATCTTGTGCTTCATCCAGTCCAATATTTCACCTGATGTACTCTGCATATAAGTTAAAGAGCAAAGTGCCCTCCTACAGGGGATCTTCCCAACCCAGGGACCGAAACCAGGTCTCCCGCATTGCATGTAGATTCTTTACCATCTGAACCACAAGGGAAGCCCAGAAAATACATGGATCATCATAAATGAAATACCCATCAACTGCAACATGTAGTAACACATGGAAAGCAAATTAACAATAGTGTGTGTGGACCATAAGATGATGTGGGTCCTTTTCCCTGCCCTGATAATTAATACTCCATATACAGTATGCAATTTGTGACTCTTCTGATATTTCGTCCAAGATTGCTTACATTAAATAGGAAATGTTTGAGTTTTTATACAAATTACATGGTATAAGAGTTATATCTTGCTCTAGTATTCCAATATTTTGTATTGGGTACTCCTCTGTAGTCAATGCACGCTCCCCCTCCTGCCCCTCCCCCTCCCCGACCCACAGGCACATGCAATGGAGTCAATAATTGCATAATCCTATCAAACCAATATTTATAAAACTACTAAAGATACATCAGTCCTCTCAAGTATTTACATGATGATTCCTCATGGGTTTCCTGTACAAATCCATTCATTCTGACATTCAGAGTTTTGATATTATCTGCCTTTATTTTATCCTCCTCTCTCAGATCCCATTACTCCTCAACACTGAAGCTGTCCTTTGTCTTGCTTCTCTACCACAAACAATAGAGCCTTTTTCTAAAAGTGTCTTTTCTTCTATATTCCTGCTCAAGTTCTACTTCTTGAAAGCTTCTACACTAGCGTCTACACTGCATATTCCTTTTGTAAAACTGTATTGTTCATTGTACCACACAAATAATTCATTCCTCTGAAAAGCTCTCATCTTTCACCTTCCTCTGCCTCTTCCCCAGTCCATTCTCCAGTCTTAGCCTCTGTCTTTCATCTTCATAACTTCATTAAACTATTTAATGCTTGCCCATAAGATAAAGTGAAAAATCTTTAATATGTTACTTTACTGAGTATATGGCTAAACTGTGAGTAACAAAATCCAACAAAAGAGTGATTTAATCTAGGAACTAATTTCTTACTAACACAACTCTGGGGAAGGCAGTTTAGAGTTTCATGGCAGTGCTACTTTCATTATCATCAAGGGATCCAATTTTCTACATTGCTGCTTTGCTCTTTGTTAGATTTTAACATTGACTTTCATAATCCAAGATGGTTCACTACCCCAAGCACATTCCAAAAGCAGAATGGAGAAGAGAGAAATGGAAGAACAGCCTCTACCTTGGAGGACAGATTCTATAAGTGATACAACTCATTTTCTCACACCACAATGCCCTAAACTTAATAAAAATTCATACTTAGCTACAAATAAGGAGAAGGCAATGGCACTCCACTCCAGTACTCTTGCCTGGAAAATCCCATGGATGGAGGAGCCTTGTAGGCCGCAGTCCATGGGGTCGCTAAGAATCGAACACGACTGAGCGACTTCCTTTCACTTTTCACTTTCATGCATTGGAGAAGGAAATGGCAACCCACTCCAGTGTTCTTGCCTGGAGAGTCCTGGGACGAGGGAGCCTGGTGGGCTTCTGTCTATGGGGTCGCACAGAGTCGGACACGACTGAAGCGACTTAGCAGCAGCAGCAGCTACAAATAAACTGGAAAATATAATATGTATCTCAAGTGTTTGTTCTGTGCTTAGTCACTCAGTCGTGTCTGACTTTTTGTGACCCCACCAAGCCCTCTGTCCAGGCAAGAATACTAGAGTAGGTTGCCACACCCTCCTCCCCAGCTAAAAGTTGGTTATCTTGTTTCCAAAAGAGATATGAATAGATGCAAGGATTAGAGGGTTCTCCATCACTAACTCCATGCCTGTCTTGCTAGTATTTTCATTCTTTTTACTCCCTCTGCTTTAGCAATGATAAGAATTCTTTTGGCTCCTCAATCTCTTTTTAGCCTGAATCACATTATCTAGAACTGATTTTATGGACTCTTAGCAAGTGCTGCAGAGATAAGGAAATACCTTATTCAAGAAGGAAGGAATATCTGACTCTCTTAGGTACAGCCTTTGGGGCTTCAAATAAAGCTAAAGAGAAGCACTCACTTAACATCAATTATGGGGAAGAAAAGCAAGGTTAATGTATAATTCAGAATCAGGGGACCTCGGTCTCCTGTATTTGAGACAGTAATCACTTGATGGATCCAAAAGACTCACACATCTATACAAACAAACAGAAAAACAAACAAAAATTAAGGAACAAAGCTGAAAAGGGGGCTTCAGGATCTTAAGAATATGCTCAAGAGTTGAAGTTTGACCTTATAGTCCAGATAGAACCACCACAGGATTTTACTGTGGGATTATCTCTAAAAACACATTAAATTCCTCATCACACATTTGTAATCACGTCAAACCTTGAGAATGATAAAATTTGCTGTAGGGACATTTCTATTAGTGATTCTATTATAATGTGATAGAATTGGATGGTCCCACTGGATTTACATTACTCTGCATTTGGTTCAAAAATTATAGAATTTCAGAGTAAAAAGTCAATGTAAATCTTCTGTTGATAATACAATGAAAAATCCAAAATAAATAAATAAACTGCCAATAGGGGCAGCCTAGTATCCTTTAATGTAATTTTCAATTGAAGCCATGTAATCTAGCTGAAAAAAAAGTGCAAAGTATGAAAAAAATCTATAAAATAACTTAGATATGTCTTTATGAACATTCTTTTGAAGGAACTATCCTTATCATTCAATCCCATGTCTTAATAAAGCAAAAATGAGTTGTAAAATCACAGGACTTGATTCTGCAAGAACCAGTTAGTGAATCTGAATAATAATGGCAAAGATATGATAATCAAATCAAGATTTATTAATGACACTGCCATGAAACACATATAAATAGAAAAATAAAAAGATAAGAACAGAGCCCTGAGGGACCACACATTTTACAATAACTTTCCGATGAGCTGCTACCAAGTATAGTATACTGTGTCTGCTGACAAAGATAATTACATTTCAAACCAATTTAATGCTGTCTCAGAATTCCAACTCACATTTCTGGAAGATCTAACAATATATCACTGTCTACTGTGTCAAAGGTGAGGGATAAATCTACCTAACTTTGAGAGTAGGCATCTTTTCCCAGAAATTCTCACATATCACTGAAGATAAACAGGTAGTTCCTGGTAACTTAATGGGCACCCCAAAATCCATGGTGGAATTTTATCAAATAATCATAAATGTGTCTTCAGACAAAATAACAAGCAAGCTTTTTTTTTTTTTCTAAAGAGACAAGAATTAGAGTTCTAGTAGGTGCATATTCAATACTCTTTAAATGTTTGTCGAGTGAATATATGCATACAATTTTATACAACAGTCAATGCACCAGAGAAGCAAAAGCCATGTAAAATAGTATGCTAATATGTTACAGTATAAGTATATTTTGCATGAGTGAGTGAGTGAGTGCTTACTTGTGAGTTCTGTCCAGCTCTTTGCGACCTCACCAAGGCTCCTCTGTCCATAGAATTTTCCTGGCAAGAATACTTTAAGTGGATTGCCACCTCCTTCTCCAGGAAATCCTTCCAACCCAGGAATTGAATACCCGTCTCCAGCATCTCCTGCATTGCAGGCAGATTCTTTACCATAGAGCCATGGGGGAAGCACTATATTCTCCATGTAATTCCTCAATTATGTTGTGAGCAGAGCCAAGTAAGCCCTTACAATAAAACAGATAAAAAGCCGGGTAATAAGATTAAATATAACAAAACTTTCTGAAACATAGAGATGTCATATGCATTTCTCCAAGACTTGTGTGAATAATATTTTTAAGAATAAAAATAGGAAGATTTTATATCTTTAGTGGGTATAAGACAAAGGCAACAAGTTCAGGTGTGTAAACAAAAGTCGTTTTCATTCATTCCTTTCAGTCGATAACAGATTTCCCCATACCCCTGAAATGTGGGAACGCCAGCTCAGTTAATTCTGTTATCCTTGTCATCCCTTCAGTTTTGCCATTTCTTCTGCTCAATGCTTTTCTCAGCACCTAGTGTGCTGTCTTCAGAGAGTTGCCACAAAAATTTGCCAATTTTATAGTTTATGTAACATTTTTTTTCCTCTCCCCAAGTCTTTAGGAGTATTTTCAGCATGAGAGACATCTGCCTTATTTTCTCTCATCAAACCTTCTAGGACACTTTGCATATTGTCAATGGGATTGGGTCTTATGAAGATAAGCGAAGAAAAAAATGCATTAGTGAAGAAGTTGCTATCACAAAATATTCAAGAATACAGAGACTGAAACAATGCAGTTTATTTATCTTTCATATAACATTCATAGACAATAATATCCTCTAGTAATAGGAAAACTCTACCATCTTCAACCTGTGGGGTCCCTGCTTTAGCATCAAAGTGGTTGCTCAAGCTTTCCTCATCTCCTCATCACTGAAAAGGACAAAGGGATTTAGAAGGCTATGTGTCTATTCCTATTTAGGAACATGCTTGGAATAAGGACTGGCTCTTCATTGGTGTGTAACCAGTGTGGACACACAGGCCTCACACTCATAAGGGAGTCACATATTTGGGTTCTGCAGTGGTAATATTAAACTCTTAAAAAAAAAAAAAAAACGCTTGATTTTATCTTTAAATTTGTCTTTTGAAAGAGAAGTTCAGTGGTGCAATGGAACTTGCACAACGGGGTGAGACAGCTTTGGCTCACTACCTCCCTGTGATGTCCCCTCCTCCCTGGGACAAGTCTTGGCCATGCTCCGTCCTGTATCACTCAGCTGTCTCCAACCCTAACAGATAAAGTTATTCTCAATATTTGCATACAGGTTTCTTGTGTGAATATCAGTTTTCCCTCCTCTATGGAAACTATCCAAACATGGTATTGCTAACTCATATGGTAGGTGTATGTTTAACGTCATTAGAAACTGCCAATCTGTTTTCCAGAGCAGATGTATGATTTTGCATTCTCACCAGCAATGTATGAGAGTTGTATTTTCTCTTTGTCATCACCACACTTGATACTGTCATTATTTTTTTTAATGTTAGCCACTTAATCGGTGAGTAGTGGTATCCCATTATGGTTTTAATTTGAATTTTCTTATTGGATAATAATGTAGAAGGTATTTTATGTGCTTATTTTCTGTATTTATATCCTCTTTGGTGACTTGTTTGTTCAAGTCTTTGCCTAATTTTTAATTGGGCTGTTGGTTTTCTTATTGAAATCTAGGAATTCTTTATATTTTCCAGATACAAATTATTCATCAGATACATGACTTACAAATATTCTTTCCCACTCTGTATGTTTTTATTCTCTTGACAGTTTGGCAAAGAAAAGTTTTTAATTTAGATAAAGTTCAATTTTTCAGTTGTTTTTCTTTTATGGGTCATGCTTTTAGAGCCATTTCTAAAATTTCTGGCCTAACCCCAAGTAATAGGCAATGTCTTCTTCTTCTTCTTTTTTTTTTTTTTGTTGTTGTTGTTAAACTAAGATCATGGCATCCAGTCCCATCACTTGATGGGAAATAGATGGGGAAACAGTGACAGACTTTATTTTGGGGGCTCCAAAATCACTGCAGATGGTGACCACAGCCATGAAATTAAAAGATGCTTGCTCCTTGGAAGAAAAGCTATGACCAACCTAGGCAGCATACTAAAAAGTAGAGACATTTCTTTGTCAACAAAGGTCTGTCTAGTCAAAGCTATGGTTTTTCCAGTAGTCATGTATGGATGTGAGAGTTGAACTGTGAAGAAAGCTGAGCTCCGAAGAATTGATGTTTCTGAACCGTTGTGTTTGAGAAGACTCTGGAGAGTCCCTTGGACTGCAAGGAGATCCAACCAATCAATCCTAAAGGAAATCAGTCCTGAATATTCATTGGAAGGACTGCTGTTGAAGCTGTCCTTTGGCCACCTGATGCGAAGTGACTCACTAGAAAAGATCCTGATGCTGGGAAAGATTGAAGGTGGGAGGAGAAGCGGGGTGACAGAGGATGAGATGGTTGGATGGCACCACCAACTCAACGGACATGAGTTTGAGTAAGCTCCGAGAGTTGGTAATGGACAGGAAACCTGGTGTGCTGCAGTCCATGGGGTCACAAAGAGTCAGACCCAACTGAGTTACTGAACTGAACTGAACTGGAAGATTCATGTCTTACATTTAAATCTATGATATATTTCGTATTAATATTTGAGTAAAGAAATAGGTTGACGTTTACAAAAGCATGACCAACAGTATTTATTAACAAGACCAATCTTTATCTGCTTAATTTCTTTATACCTTTGACAATAATCAAATGGCCATATTCATGTAGGTCTATGTGTTTTTCCATTGATTTCTATGTGTCTCTTCACCAATATTACACCATCTTCATTACTGTCTATAATTCCTACTGAGCAATTTTTTTTTATTCAAATGAGTTTGTTTAGCAGCATTTTTGTGTGAGTAGTTGGTGTTATCAGAGCCCTTAGAGAGAAGAAAGTTTGATTTGGTTGGGATTCAGGAAACAGCTAGAGAGGACAATACTTTTAGTATGTACAGAGTGTGCATGTAGTCCTAAACTCCAAGAGTAAGACAAGGCATACATCTAGAAGTGGATGGATACTGAAGAGTGACATTGCTCATTTAAAAAGACTATCAGTCAGTTTTTGTGCAGCCTTGTGGACTTTTGCTCTCTTCACGTGCAGCCTGATCACCATCAAATACTAAAGGACACAGATGCAGCTTTTTCTGTATAACTCCCTCTTAGAACTATTTGATGAAATTTCTAACTGTCTCAGCCTCCCTGAACTAGTTTCCAGCTTCTTAACTCAGCAAGGCCACCAGACACTGTCTGGGTTTTCTGGCCATGCGAACAGTCTGAAAACTGTCATCAGGCAGAAATCCTGGGTGATATTAAGGCTCACCATCTTTGTTTCCCTTTTCTCAGGAATAACAGCCATTTACCATCATTTTCCAATGTCAGAAAAATAATTGCTTCACATATTGTTCTAGTTTTTGAGTTGTTTACAGTGAAAGGTTAAGGTCAATACTTATTACTCCATCAGAGATGAAAACAGAAATCCATTCTTTTATATTTAACTGTTAAGAAGAATGTTGGATTAGGTGTGTGTATGCTTATATGGATAAGAAATATAATATTACAAAGATTTACAAATAGATATATGTGTGAACATAAATTTTCACATGATTGGTAGGTTGTGTAAACGAATAGTAACTTTCTAAAATACACTTTTGTAAAGGTTTTTTTTTTACTTTACAATATTGTATTGGTTTTGCCACACACCAACATGAATCAGTAAAGTTGTTTTATCATTTTAAATCTTACCACCAATGGATGCAATTACATTTGCTCCATATCCTGTGCTTGGTATCATCACTTTTTAATTTTTATTTACTTTTCCATTCTATGAGGTATGAATTTAATTTGCATTTTGCATATTAATGACATTGAGAATTTTTCATGTGTTTATTTTACATATGTTTATTTTCTTTGGTAATGTGTCCATTCAAATTGATTACATATATTATAACTGAGATTATTGTTCTTATTGAGTGTTGACAGTTCTTTATATTGATTTATTCTGGATATAAATCAATACCAGATAAAAGTATTTGCAAACATTTATTTCAATAATCATTTTCACATAGTATGTGACTCATATTTTTATTGTTTCAATAGGTGTCTTTCAAGAACTTATATATTTAATTTCTATGAATTTTAACTTAGCAATTTTTAATCAATCATTTTCTTTATCTAAGAAATCTTTAGGCAAGATTACAAAGATTCTACTGCTTTCTTCTTGAATTCTTCTAGTTGTATATAATATATTTAGTACATGAGCCATTCTGAGCTAATTTTTGGTATGTATCAAGTTTGCTTTAAGGTTTTGGGTCTGCAGAGATCTAATTGCTCTAACACCATTTGGTGAAACCATAATCCTTTCTCCATTGAATTGGCTTTATATCTGTCAAAAATCAATTGATTTAGTTGTGTAGACTTATCTCTGGATTCCATATTCTCTTTCATTGATCTACATGTTTATTATTTCATTACTACTGCCTGACAAGATTATTATATGAGGTTGGCCAAAGAATTTATTCCTTTTTTTCCCTGTAAGATGGCACTAGGAGGACCTAGTTGTCTTTAACATCATTAGAAATAATTTTGTTACATTTTATTGTGACAGCTATCATGTAGGCATACATTTAAAAAACCATAAAAATTGGTTAATTTTTGTGTGGTCATTTTCATATATGCAAGCAAAAGGTAAAGAAGAAAAGTAAAGATATACCCAATTAAGTACAGAGTTTCAGAGTTTAGCAAGGAGAGATAAGAAAGCCTTCTTAAGTGAAAAATGCAAAGAAATAAAGGAAAACAATAGAATGAGAAAGACTAGAGATCTCTTCAAGAAAACTAGAGATATCAAGGGAACATTTCATGCAAGAATGAGCACAATAAAAGACAAAAACAGCCAGGACCTAAGAGAAGCATAAGAGATTAAGAAGAGGTGGCAAGAATACATAGAACCATATAAAAGGTCATGATGACCTAGATAACCATAATAGTACGGTCACTCATCTAGAGATGGATCCTGGAGTGTGAACCCAATAGCTTCATCATAAATCTTATTAGAAACAGAAAGTTCTGTAGCTCAATTGTGTTTTTGCTTTACTATTCTTTTGTCTTTATGAACAAATTTTAGAATCAATTTGGCAATGTCTGCAAAATCCTACTTGGATTTTTGGAAAATTGCTTTGAATCTATATGTCATTTTGGAGAGAGGTGACATCTAAACAATACTGAGTCTTCTAATCCTTAAACTAAACTTTCTTCTTTTATTTGTGTATTCCTTGATTTCCTTCATCTGTGTTTTGCAGTTCCCAGTATAAAGATCTTACACATATTATACTAGGTTTACATATAAGCACATTTTTCTTGGTGCAAATACAAGTAGTGGATTTTAATTTAAATTTCAAGTTGCTTATAACATGCATATGAAAACAGAATTGACTTTTTATCTTGACCTAGTAACTTGTAACCTTGTTAAAATCACTTATTAGTTTTAATGACTTTTATAGTTATTTTTAAAGTTTTCTATATAGACAACACAGTGTTTGTAGATAAAGACAATTTTATTACTTCTTTGTAACCTGCAGTCTTTTAACATGATTTAACCCTATTGCACTGATGAGGGACAGGGAGGCCTTATGTGCTGCAGCCCAGGGATCACAAAGAGTCAGAACAACTGGGCATCTGAACAACAACAACCCTACGGCACTGCTGAGAATGTACCATATTATTTTGAATAGGAATGATGAGAGCAACCTTACTGCTTTGGTGTCAATTTTAAGTGGAAAGATTAAGTCTTTGCAGTTAAGCACAATGTTGTCCCAGGTGGCTCTAAAGGTAAAGAACCCATCTGCCAGTGCAGGAGATGTAAGAGACAAGGGTTCTATTCCTAGGTCAGGAAGATCCCCTGGAGGCGGACATGGCAACCTACTCCAATATTCTTGCTTAGAGATTCCCTTAGACAGGAGAGTCTGGCAGGCTACAGTTCATAGGGTCAGAAAGACTCAGACACAACTGAAGTGACTTAACATGCATGCAGCACAATGTTATTTGTAAGTTTTTGTGTAGATGTCCCTTATTAAGATAAGTATACTTCTACTCCTAGTTTGCTAAGAGTTTTAACCATGGATCAATATTGAATTTGCTGAAATGCTTTCTTTACATCTATTAAGAATAGGAATATGTTGGTAAATGTTTAACTACTAAAATTCTGGTGAAAAGTATAAAGAGTGCTCCTATGAACACTCACATTCAAGTATCTATTTACATATCTGTCTTCAATTCACTCCAGTTTGCCTTTAATAAGTCTTAGTATGAGATCAGTTTTTATACTTTTGATATTTAACCTTGTGTTTTTGCATGTTTTTAGGCAGCATACAGTTGGATCTTGGTTTTTTTCACATATTCTATTTTTTTTAATTTTGACTGAGAGGCTTATACCAGTTGTATTTAAGGTATTATTGATAATTTTTAGTTTAAATCTACCAAATAGTTAATTATATTCCATGATAGCATCTTTTCCTTACATTCTTTTTCCCTCATGCCCTGCCTCCTTTGAGATTAACTATATTTATATTTATGATTCAATTTTGTTGGCTTATTAGCTATATCTCTAATTTGGAATTTTCATTACCATTGTTGAAATACATCTTTAATTATCAAATCTACCCTCAAGTAGAGCATAAAAACTTAAAAAACTACACCTCAATCATCACCTCCTTAACCTTTGCATTATCATCATATATTTGTTTCTATCTAGCAACACATTATAAATCATTATAAATACATTATAAATAATATATTGTTACTGGTTTTGCTTTAAGCTGTTAATTGTCTTCTAAAGTGATTTTTCAGAATAAGAAATCACTCTTTAAGCATGCAAGGAATATTTTCCAGGATAGACCGCATACTAGGTCACAAAACAAGCCACAACAAACTTAGGAAGGTAGAAACATATCAGGCTTCCCTGGTGGCTCAGAAGGTAAAGAATCCTCCTGCAATGCAGGATACCTGAGTTTGATACCTGGGTTGGGAAGATTCCTTGGAGGAGGGCATGGCAACCCACTCTACTATTCTTGCCTGGAGAATCCCTATGGACAGAGTGCCTGGCAGGCTACATTCCATGGGGTTGTAGAGTCAGAAACAACTGAGTAACTAAGCACAGCACAGCATAGCATCCTTCTTAAACTATTCCAAAAATTGCAGAAGATTGAACACTCCCAAATTCATTCTCTAAGGCTAACATTATCCTTATACCAAAACAAAACAAAGACACTACAAAAAAAAAGAAGAAGAAGAAAATCACATGCCAATGTCACTGATGAATATAGATTCAAAAAGCCTCAACAAAATATTAGCAAACCAAATCCAACTATATATAAAAATGATCATAACACCATGATGAAACTAGATTTATTCTACAGTCACAAGGATGGCTTAACACACTCAACTCAATCCATGTGCTATACCATAACAATAAAAAGAAAGACAAAAATAACATGATGATTTCAATAGAAATAGGAAACAAATCTGACAAAATTCAACACCCATTTATGATAAAAAAAAAAAACTATCATCAAAGTGGACATAGAGAAACAGGAAAGTGAAAGTCGCTCAGTTGTATCTGACTCTTTGTGACTCCATGGACTACATACAGTTCATGGGATTCTCCAGGCCAGAATACTGGGTGGGTAGCCATCCCCTTCTCCAGGGGATCTTCCCAACCCAGGGATCAAACCCAGATCTCCTGCATGGCATGCAGATTCTTTACCAGCTGAGCCACCAGGGAAGCCTGATATTATTTCTACCTTCCTAAATTTGTTGTGACTTGTTTTGTGACCTAGTATATGGTCTATCCTGGAAAATATTCCATGCATGCTTAAAGAGTGATTTCTTATTCTGAAAAATCACTTAAGAAGATAATTAACAGCTTAAAACAAAACAATAACAATGGATTATCTGATTTATAATGTATTGCTGCTGCTGCTGCTAAGTCGCTTCAGGTATGTCTGGCTCTGTGCAGCCCCATAGATGGCAGCCCACCAGGCTCTGCCGTCCCTGGGATTCTCTAGGCAAGAACACTGGAGTGGGTTGCCATTTCCTTCTCCAATGCATGAAAGTGAAAAGTGAAGGTGAAATCACTCAGTTGTGTCTGACTCTTAGCGACTCCATGGACTGCAGCCCACTAGGCTCCTCCCTCCATGGGATTTTCCAGGAAAGAGTACTGGAGTGGGATAACATTGCCTTCTCTGAATGTATTGCTAGATAAAAACAAATAAATGACAATAATGCAAAGTCTAAGGAAGTGATGATTGAGGTATACTTTTTAAGGTTTTTATAGAGAAACATCTTTCAACATAATAAAGGCCATTTACTACAAAATCCACAGTCAACATGATATTCTATGGTAAATAGCTATAATCCTTTCTGCTAAATTCAGGAACAAGGAAAGAGGCTCATTCTCACTGCTTCTAGTTAATACAGTTTTAGAAGGCATAGTTTCAATGATCATATAAGTAAAATAAGTAAAATACATCTGAATAGGAAACCAAGAGGTAAAACCACTACTATTTACATATGACATAATATACTCTATATAGAGAACACTAAAGTGTCCATCCAAAAACTATTAGAAATAATAAATGAACTCAGCAAGATTCTAAGTTACAAGATTAATATACAGAAATCTGTGGCATTTTAAACACTAATGAACAATCAGAAAGGGAAGTAGGAAAAAAATCTCATTTAAAATCACATCAAAAAGAATAAAAATACCTAGATATGAATTTAACCAAGGTGAAAGATATTCTAAAAACTTCAAAACAATGATAAAGAAAATTAAAGATGATTCAAATAAATAGAAAGATATTCCATCCTCTTTAATTTGAAGAATAGTATAATTAAAATATCCATATACTCAGCTCAATCTACAAATGCAAACTCCTATCAAAATACTTAGGACAGAGTATTTCACAGAACTAGAATAATCCTAAAATTTACATGGAACCACAAAAGCCCCTGGAATGTAAAAGCAATTCTGAGAAAAAGAACAAAGCTGGAATTATAACTCTCCCTGACTTCAGACCATACTAAAAGCTACAGTAATCAAAACAGTGTGACACTGGCACAAAAACAGCCACATAGATCAATGGAACAGATAAGAGAACACAGAAATAAATCCATGTACCTATGGTCAATCTATGACAAAGGAGTCAAGAATATACAATGGAGAAAAGACAGTGTCTTCAACAAGTGATGCTAGGAAAAGTGGACAACCACATGTAAAACAACGAAATTAGAACATTCCCTCACATTGCATACAAAAATAAACTCCAAATGGTTTAGAGGCCTAAGTGTAAGACATGAAAGCTTAAACCATCTAGAAGACAACATAAGCAGAACATTCTTTGACATAAATTGTAATGATATTTTCTTAGGTCAGTTCCCCAAGGTACTTACTTCTTTAAAAAAAAAGGAAAAATCAATAAATGAGATCTAATCAAACTAATCTAATCAAAGGAAACCACAACCAAAATGAAAAGAGAACCTACTAAATGGAAGAAAATATTTGCAAATGATACAACTGATAAAGGGCTAATATTCCCAGGTGGTGTTAGGGGTAAAGAATCTGCCTGTCAATGTAGGAGATACAAGAGACACAGGTTCAATCCCTGGTCAGGAAGATCCCCTGGAGAAGGAAATGGCAACTCACTCCAATATTCTTGCCTGGAAAATTCCATGGACAGAGGAACCTGGTGGATTGCACTACATGGGGTAACAAAGAGTTGGACATTTCTGAGCATACATACACACATACTCAATCAACTTGAATATTAAAAAAACAAGCAATACCATCCAAATAAATGTGCAGAAGACTTAAATAGACATTTTTAATGAAGATATACAGATGGCCAATAAGCACATAAAAGGATGTTCAATGTCTCTAACTATTAGAGAAATGAAAAACAAAACTACCATGACATATTACCCCATACCAGTCAGAACGGCAATCATGAAAATGTCTACAAATAACAAATGTTGAAGAGTATATGGAGAAAAGGAAACTCTTGTACATGGTTGATGGAAATGTGAATTGGCACAGCCACTATGCAAAACAGTATGGTTGTTTCATAAAAAATAATAAATAGAACTAAACCACAGGAAAAAAAATGTGAAAGTGACATTGAGATGCTTGCTGTTGTTGTTGAGTCACTAAGTCATGTCCAACTCTTTGAAACCCCATGGACTGTAGTCCTTCAGGCTCCTGTATCCATGGAATTCTCCAGGCAAGAATACTGGAATGGGTAATCATTCACTTCTCCAGGGGATCTTCCTGATCCAGGGATCATAATTCCATTCCTGGATATATACTTAGAAAAAACAAAATCACTAATTTGAAATGATACATGCATCCCAATGTTCATACCAGCACTACTTACAATAGCCAAGCAACCCAAAAGTCCATCCCCAGATGAATGGCTAAAGAAGAGGTGGTGTGTGCATGTGTGTACAATGTGCGTATCTATCTATCTATCTATCTATCTATCTATATAATGGCATATCACTCAGCCATGAAAAAGAATGAAATCCTGCCATTTGCAGCAATGTGGATGGACCTAAAGAACACTATGCTTAGTGAAATTGGTCAGAGAAAAACAAATATTATAAATATTATATATGATATCACATATATATGGAATCTGGAATATAATATAAATGAATGTATATGCAAAATAGAAACAGACTCATAGGTATTGAAAGAAAATTTCTCATTACCAAAGGGGAGAGGGAAGTGCAGAGGGACAAATTATGGGTACAGGATTAACCGATATAAGCTGCTATATATAAAATTGATAAGTAAGTTTTAGAGAACTATACCCATTACCTTGTAAAAATCTATAATGGAATGGCAAAATACATTGGCAAAAATACTGAATCACCATGCTGTACCCAGGAAACTAACACAATATTGTAAAGCAACCATAACTCAATTTAAAAGAGAAAAAAATAAGAAATCATTTAGTTTATATTTACCTATATAGTGACTTTTCCTAAAACTCTTCTACTTTGTATAGATTCAGAGTTCCATTTGGCATCATTTTCTTTCCTCCAGATGGGCATGTTTTTTCACATTTCTTCTTTCAAAACTGAAGTCAAAATAAGAATATATAAGGTAAATGCAAACTCTAAAAATTCATTATTACATGTTAGCCAATAAAAATATAATGTAAGGCACATGCATAATCCTTAATTTTGTAATACCTGCACTAAAAATATAAAAAGAAATAACAGTAATTTTAATAATATATTTTAGCCCAATATAACCAAAATATAATTTTAATAGATTACCATTGAAAAGATTAACAAAATATTTTATATTTTTATTAAATCTTCAACATTTGATATAACTATTTTATAATTATAGCATATCTTAATTTGGCCTCATCACATATTAAGTTCTTAAAAGCTACATATGATTGGTGGTTACTGTTTTGGGTATCACAAGTCTAAACTATTATGACTAACTTAAAACAATCAAGTGTACTTTCCTAAGGTTGGGAACAGGAACTCTAGGCAAAGGAGAAATATTCAATGGGTATTTTGTAGGCAGTTAACAGTGTGTCTTGCCCCAGTCTTGTTCCACTAAATATGATTTCTAGGTCTCTTAACAATTATGCCTTCTAGTATGTATGATAATTTTGGATTTATTTACCAAAGATTTTGGTTAGTTAAGACTATGACTATGAGAGGCTATGAAATCTGCTGGTTATCATTTAAATGATGGCAGCTTGCCACACCTTTCCTTAGTACTAAATTACAGAAAAGAGACTGAACAAATTATCCATGCACTGCATGTACCTAGTATTTGGCACAGACCTCTCAGCAAACATGTGAAAACTAAATCTGCCTGACTTAACACAGATCTTTGCTCACAACCTAGTTCATGATGAGATCCAACTCTCTGAGAAAAAAAAAAAAAACTTCTCCAAGGTCTTCCAAGCAACTACGTATAAATAGTCAGATTCCTCTAGTTCTTTGGTTACCCTCTTCACATGAAATGAGCTTAATGATATGGTGGAAGGGAAAGATTTGCCTGGCTGATTGACCTCTTGTTAACCTGAAATAATATTTCCAGTCTGGAGCCTGCTTCCTTGGAAATAAAGGAAAGGCATTTAAAGCAACGTGCCCAGTAATCTAGCAGACTGTCCAATAGCTGGCCAGAAGTTGCTGTATAACACAGGGAACCCTAGCCTGGCACTCTGTAGTGACCAAGAGGGGTAGAATCAGCAGGGGGGAGGAGGGGCGGCTCACAAAGGAGGGTGAATATGTATAAGTGTGGCCGACTCGTGTTTCTGTATGGCAGAAACCAACACAACACTGCAAAAATTTAAAAAGAAAAAATATTTTAAAATTTCCTTTACAGCCAGCCCATTAAGCTTTATATTAAAATATCAAAATATTAAAACAATGCTGTTTAACAAGACAACCCATGTAAATATATTTTCCTACCATTAAGTAGATATTTTATTTTCTGATAAAATACGGGTGCAGATGAAATGGCACATAGAAGACTGTTCTTCAATGTTTTTCCTTTTCTAATTTCATTTTAGAAGAAAAGTATACTTCTATATCGCTTTCTAAACAGCAGAGGGAACTCAACTCAGGGCTCTTTGAAGATCTAGAGGGACAGGATGAGGTGAGGGTGGCGGAGGCAGGCTCTCTGCCTTTCACTATCCCAAGTTTGCTCAAACTCATGTCCATTGTGTCCATGATCCCATCCAGCCATCTCATCCTCTGTCGCCCCCTTCTTCTGCTTTCAGTTTTTCCCAGCATCAGAGTCTTTTCCAGTGATTGGCTCTTTAGATAAGGTGGCCAAGTATTAGAGCTTTAGCTTCAGCATCAGTCCTTCCAATGTGTATTCAGGATTGATTTCCTTCAGGATTGATCTCCTTGGTGTCCAAGGGACTCTTAAGAGTCTTCTTTAGAACCACAATTCAAAAGCATCAATTCTTCAGCCCTCAGCCTTCTTTTATGGTCCAACTCTCACATATATACATGACTACTGGAAAAACCATAGGCTTGACAAGACGGACCTTTGTTAGAAAGTGATGTTTCTGCTTTTTAATACACTCTCTAGGTTTGTCATGGCTTTTCTTCCAAGGAACAAACGTCTTTTCATTTCATGGATGCAGTTACCGTCCACAGTGCTTTTGGAGCCCAAGAAAATAAAATCTGCCATCGTTCCCAATTTTTTCCCCCATCTGTTTGCCATGAAGTGATAGGACTGGATGCTGGAATCTTAGTTTCTTGAATATTGAGCTTTAAGTCAACTTTTCAGCGAGCTTATTATCCATACATATGAAATATATAAAAACAAGCTTTCTGTGGACGTAGTACATTATCAGTATTTTGATTCAAATGAAATACTGGAAAAAAATTCAAAATTCTTTTTCTTGGAAAAGCTATTAAAAATCATATTAAATTACATAAAAGTTAACCATCTAGGATCTCATACTTTTACTTAAATAAAGGTAAAAGTAAAAATCTAGTTTATAAATTAATCATTAATTTAAATACTTTAAAATCTTTTGTTAACATACATATGTTCAGAAACCATCTGAAACTAAGACTATTTTCCCATCACTGGGATATATTTAATAATATGTAATCTTTTAAAATGAAGAAATATAAAATAATATTCACACAAGAAATATTTTTTCCATTTCTAAATATTGCATTGTTATTTCTTAATGATAAGTTAATTAAAATATTGATAACTAAACCTATCTTGGGATTCCCTGGTGGCTTAGACAGTAAAGCATCTGCCCACAGTGCGGGAGACCAGGGTTCAATCCCTGGGTTGGGAGGATCCCCTGGAAAAGGAAATGGCAACCCACTCCAGTGCTCTTGCCTAGAAAATTCCATGGATGGAGGAGCCTGGTGGGCTACAATCCATGGGGCTGTAAAGAATCGGACACGACTGAGCGAATTCACTCACTTGAAACCTATCTTAGATTACATTACAATGTAACGCCTAAAAGTTATATTTTCAAAAACTATATTTGAGGAAAATACTCCACAGAAGTGGAGCAGTAAAAGCTTGAATTTCATATATTGGCTGCTGTAAAAGGCAGAGAGAAAAAGAAGTGGTGAAACGACCTCACAATTCTCTGATCTGGGGTTCTGCAACCTTGGCGCCATCAGCACTCTGGACTGGATGATTATGGGGGCTGCCCTGTGCAGTGCAGCGTATTTACTAGCGTTCCTGGACTTCACCCACTAGTTGATACTTGTTGTTCGGTCACTGAGTCATGTTTGACTCTTTACCACCCCATGGACTGCAGCATGCTAGGCTCCTCTGTTCTCCACTATCTCCCAGAGTTTGCTCAAATTTATGTTTATTAAGTCGGGGATGCTAACTAACCATCTCATCCTCTAACATTCCCTTCTCTTTTTCCTTAAATCTTTCCAAGCATCAGAGTCTTTTCCAATGAATCAGCTCTTGTGGCCAAAGTATTAGAGCTTCAGCTTCAACATCAGTCCTTCCAATGAATATTCAGGGTTGATTGCCTTTAGGATTAATTGGTTTGATCTCCTTGCAGCTCAAGGGACTCTCAGGAGTTTTCTTTAGAACCACAATTTGAAAGCATAAATTCTTCAGCACTCAGTCTTCTTTAGGGTCCAACTCTCACATCCGTATATGACTACCAGAAAAACCATAGCTTTCATTATATGAACTTTAGTTGGCAAAGTGATGTCTCTGCTTTTTAATAGCTGTCTACGTTTATCATAGTTTTCCTTCCAAGGAGCAAGCGTCTTTTAATTTCATGGCTGCAGTTACCATCTGCAGTAATTTTGGAGCCCAAGAAAATAAAATCTGTCACTGTTTCCAATTTTTCCTTTTCTATTTGCCATGAAGTGACTGAATGTTGAGTTTTAAGCCAGCTTTTTCACTTTCATCAAGAGTTTCTTTAGTTCCTCTTCACATTCTGCCATTAGAGTGGTATCTTCATATCTGGGGTTGTTGATATTTCACTCAGCAGACTTGATTCCAGCTTGTGTTTCATCCAGCCAGGCATTTCACATGGCATATGAAATGCCATTATTTTCTACTCTGCATAGAAAATAAATAAGCAGGATGACAATATAGAGCCTTGTTGTGCTCCTTTATGAATTTTGAACCAATCCATTGTTCTATGTTCATTTCTCACTGCTGCTCCTTGATCTGCATATTATAGGTTCTCAGAAAACATATAAGGTGGACTGGTATTCCCACTTCTTTAAGAATTTTCTACAGTTTGTTATGATCCACACGGTCAAAGGCTTTAATGCAGTCAATAAAGCAGAAGTAGATGTTTCTGGAACTCCTTTCTTTCTCTGTGATACAATGAACATTGACAATTTGGTTCCTCTGGTTCTTCTACCTTTTCTAAATATAGCCTGTACATCTGGAAGATTTTGGTTCACAGAACTGCTGAAGCCTAGCTGGAAGGATTTTGAGCATAATCTTACTAGTATGTGAAATGAGTGCACTTTCCGGTAGTTTGAACATTCTTTGGTATCACCCTTCTTTTGACTTTTCCTGTCCTGTGGCCCCTGCTGAGTTTTCCAAATTTGCTAACATACTGCATGCAGCAGTTTAGCAGCATTGTCATTTAGGATTTAAAATAGCTTCATTGGAATTACATCACCTCCACTAGCTTTGTCCATAGTTAATACTTCCCTAAGGCCCATTTGACTTCACAGTCCAAGATGTCTGGGTCTAGGTGAGTGAGCACACCATCACGGTTATCCGGGTCATGTCTTTCTCATTCTACTGTTTTCCTCTATTTCTTTGCATTGTTAATTTAAGCAGATCTTATCTCTCCTTGCTATTCTCTGGAACTCTGCATTCAGTTGGGTATATTTTCCCTTTTCCCTTGCCTTTCACTGCTCTTTTCTCAGCTACTGTAAAGCTCCCTCAGATAACCACTTTTTCTTCTTGCATTTCATTTTCTTCAGGATGGTTTTGTTCATCACCTTCCATACAAGGATATAAATCTCAGTCCATAGTTCTTCAGGCAGTCTGTCTGCCAGGTCTAATCCCTTGAATCTATTTGCCACCTCCACGGTATAATCATAAGGGATTTGATTTAGGTCATACCTGAATTATTTAGGGGTGCCCCTACGTTCTTCAATTTAGTCTGAATTTTGCAATAAGGAGCTCATGATATGAGCCACAGTCAGTTCCAAGCTTTATTTTTGCTGACTGTGTAGAGCTTTTCCATCTCTGGCTACAAAAAAAAAAAAAAACAACAACAACAACCATAATCAGTCTGACTTTGGTATTGACTATCTGGTGATGTCCATGTATAGGGTAGTATCTTGGGTTGTTAGAACAGGGCTTTTGCTATGACCAGTGAATCTTCATAGATAACAATCTTGTCATGGCATGGCATAGAAGCTTGTATAACTCAATGAAGCTATGAGCCATGCCATACAGGGCCAACCAAGATGGATGGGTCATAGTGAAGAATTCTAACAGGGTCCACTGGTGGAGGAAATGGCAATCCACTCCAGTATTCTTGACAGGAGAACCCCATGAAAAGTATGGAAAGGCAAAAATATATGACACCAGAAGATGAGCCCCGTATCTGAAGGTGTCCAATATGCTACTGAGGAAGTGCTGAGGGCAATGGCTAATAGCTTCAGAAAGAAAGAAGTAGCTGGGTCAAAGGGAAAATGGTGCTCAGTTGTGGATGTGTCTGGTGGAGAAAGTAAAGCCCAATGCTGTAAAGAACAATATTACATAGGAACCTCTGGAATGTTAGGTCCATGACTCAAGGAAAATTGGATGTGGTCAGAAGGTGGCAAGAGTGAACATCGACAACTTAGGAATCAGTGAACTAAAACAGATGGAATGGGTGAATTTAACTCAGATGACCATTATATGTACAACTGTGGGCAAGAATCCCTTAGAAGAACTGGAGTAACTCTCAGTCAACAAAAGAGTCTGAAATGCAGTACTTGGGTGCAACCTCAAAAATGACAGAATTATCTCAGTTCATTTCCAAAGCAAACCATTCAATATCACAGTAATCCAAGCCTATGCCCCAGTAACCGATGCTGAAGAAGCTGAAGTTGAATTGTTCTCTGAGACCTACAAGACCTTCCAGAACTAAACCCCCTGCCAAAAAAAAAAGATGTTCTTTTCATTATAGGGGACTTGAATGCAAAAGTAGGAAGCCAAGAGACATCTATGATAACAGGCAAGTTTGGCCTTGGAGTACAAAATTAAGCAGGGTAAAAGCTAACAGTTTTCTCAAGAGAAAGTTAATTAAGTCACTCAGTCGTGTCCAACTTTGGGGATCCCGTGGACTGTAGCCCACCAGGCTCCTCTATCCATGGGATTCTCCAGGCAAGAATACTGGAGTAGGTTGCCATTTCCTTCTCTAGGGGATCTTTCTGACCCAGGGATCGAACCCAGGACTCCCGCATTGCAGGCAGACACTTTAACCTCTGAGCCACCACACTGGTGATGGCAAACACCCTTTTCCAACAATCCAAGAGGTGATTCTACACATGGACATCACCAGATGGTCAACACCAAAATCAGATGACAGTAACATTCATCTAATAGTACCAATCAAACATCATCCCCTGGGTGTAAGGGGCAAACATACACCTAACTGAATAACACAACCAACTCTTTAACATAAACTGTCCCCAGCACCAGTTCAATCTCAAACATAGATCCAAAGATAAAAGTTCTCAAACTCTGCAAACTGAGACTCTCAGGGTGCATAAAGAGCAATATATTTGTATATTGCAGCAGATACAGATAGACGTTTCATACTGGTATGTAGATAGATAGATGGATGGAGAGATAGATATTAGTATTTTAGAAAAGTCTATAGGGTGCTCTGGGTAAGAAATGGCAGCCCACTCCAACATTCTTGCCTGGCAAATTCCATGGACAGAGGAGCATGGGGTGCTAAAGTCCATGGGTCACAAAGAGTCAGACATGACTAAGCAGCTGAGCAACTAAGATGTTCACGGAGAGGGAATTTAAATGATGTAGATATTACTTAGATTTTTTATATTCATATATCTGTCTCCTTCTGCCTACCCAAAACCTGATATCTGTTTCTAATAGCACTAATAGCTGTTAAGTGTATATATATATATATATATATATATACTTAATATTACCAAGCAGCAGAAATCATCTCTAAACTATTTAACCAGAGAAGGCATTTGTTGATAGTTTATCGAGTCACTCAAAGAATTGCTGGACAGTCTGACTAGCAGATTCAGAACTGAGCAAACAAAAAAGCCAGGCAAGAGCCAGAGCGGTAATCAAAATCACACCCCCAAATCCCAACCCAAGAGAACACTGCTGGGCACTGATTTCCAGAAGCTGCCCCTCTGGGCTCCACTGTAACCAGCTCCAGGCAGTCAGCATGAACATAGCCCAGTCCTTTTGCTCCACCTGGAACGTGAAGTGTTGGCCCTTTTCCATCTGACATGGAGATGTACCCTATCCTTCCTCTGTGGTTTACTAGATCCTGAGTCAGAAGCTGGGTGATGGCTCTAGTCGGCTCAGACAAGCAGAAGTGCTGGGAAACTTAGTGTCTGTCAGTTTCACCTTCTGTGGGGTTTTTCAAAATTAAGTTTAGTGGATGAGCACACTTCAGACAAAAAAGAGTACATATTTGATTCTGAGTTCCTGTCAGTATAGTTACTTTGAAATCTTTCTCTTTATTGGTAAAATATAGACTATTAAATATACAAGATTTTTAAGTTTACTAGCAGTCTTTGGGGGAGAAGGCAATGGCACCCCCACTCCAGTACTCTTGCCTGGAAAATCTCATGGATGGAGGAGCCTGGTGGGCTGCAGTCCATGGGGTCGCTAAGAGTCGGACAGGACTGAACGACTTCACTTTCACTTTTCACTTTCATGCATTGGAGAGGAAATGGCAGCCCACTGCAGTGTTCTTGCCTGGAGAATCCCAGGGACGGGGGAGCCTGGTGGGCTGCCGTCTATGGAGTCACACAGAGTCGGACACGCCTGAAGTGACTTAGCAGCAGCAGCAGCAGCAGCAGCAGCAGCAGCAGCAGCTGTCTTTGGGGTTTTCTGTTTTATCTAAAAATGAATATTCTAAAGAGTCTGTGCTCAGTCACTTGGTCCTGTCTGACTCTTTGTAACCCCGTGGACTGTAGCATGCCCGGTAGGCTGCTCTGTCAGGGATTTCCAGACAAGAATACTGGAGTATCTTCCTGGATACTGCCTGCATTGCAGGTGGATCTTTACCACTGCACCACTTGGGAAGCCCAATATTCTAAAGCAGTGGTTTCTAAAAGTACAACCAGGTATGTGTTTGTGTTAGGCCCTCAGCCATGTACGACTCTTTGCGACCCCATGGACTGTAGCCCACCAGGCTCTTCTGTCCATGAGATTTCCCAGGCAAGAATACTGGAGTGGGTTGCCATTTCCTTCTCCAACAAGCAGTACAAGCTTAACTAAAACAAAGGACAAAAATCCAATAATAATGAGGAAAACACACATCACTGCAGAATAGTGACCATCTTTGTTTTGCATCTGTTTTACCACATATATTATAAATTTTATTTTGTCCTTTATTGCTTGTATAACAGAAATGCTGCTGGCCTGACATGGGTTTAGTTCTGGCTATACTAATAGAAATGGTGACCCACTCCAGTGTTCTTGCCTGGAGAATCCCAGGGAGAGAGGAGCCTGGTGGGCTGCTGTCTATGGTGTTGCACAGAGTTGGACACGACTGAAGCAACTTAGCAGCAGCAGCATGCTACTAATATACTGTGCTTACATTTATCAATCTGATTTTAGCCTCTGTATCACCCATCAAAAAATTGTATTCATTTAGTTGTTCACTGTTTATCTTTCCACCATAATACAACTCTCTAAGGATGTCTTATTAACCAATGCATCATCATATATAGAGCAGAGCCTAGCATACTACAGACCCTTAATAAATACCTGTAAACAAATAGGACATAAAAGACATGAAAACACTTGGGAAAGTTAAAATATCTATAGAAAGATTTATTTTTCAAGTCATGACAAAAGTAGTCTTTTTCACCTACATCAGTTATATCCCTTGTCAACTCTGCTGTCAATAAAAATGTAAACATTTAAGCAAATGCCACAAAAATAGTTCTGATTCTGGCAGCAGAAACATATTTCCATATACATAAAGAATTGCACACAAAAAAGTTTTCATGTGTCTTTTACAAAATATCTTTCTTTCCTACAAGTAGAAACTTTCTCTGTTATGAGGACAAGTTCTCTGTAATGAATAATACAAGATCAGAGGAGGACACACCTGCTTCTCTTTCCTTGGTGCTACGGTTCACCTAATGTACTCTCCTTCTTTTCTTTTTAACAGTGATACACCATTGCCACTGGCCTTCCAAATGCTCCTTTAATTTCTTTCTTCTGCTGCACTGCATGATTTTTATGAGGATGAACAAAGAATTATTAGTCTATTTCAGTCAGCAGTAAATCTCCCTTCTGCCCTTGTTGCTTCTTAGTACTTTTAGTCTTCTTTTCTGAAAATGATTAATTCAAGTGGAAAGGTACTATACTGCAGCATCCTTGGCTTCTTCTTCTTGCTAACTGCTGTGTGGGTGAAACTCAAATGAATTGAACTTGATCAAGACTTTGCACTTTCCTTGGATTAGATCAAATCAGGAGTATAGAGCCTATGAAATTGGCATTCAGAACCATGGGGTCCACTCAGAACCTGATATTACCTACCCTTTCTTATTAATGTACGTAAATTATTTCCCTCTCTGACCAATTTCATTACTCATACTATGATAATGCAAATTAAGACATCTATAGTTCTTTATGAAATTCACAGTTTAGAGTTTGATGTATGATGTGGCCTGAAAAATTCCCTTAAGACTCAGATGATCTTTCTTTGAAATAGAGACAAAAATAATTACAGTATTTCTTACAGATGTAAAAATAGATCTCAAGACATTTCATTTTAGTACATAAAAACAGATGTTGTAACAGAGTTTACTTAAATAAAAGAACGTTTGGTCAACTGAGGTTGAGGAAGCAGTGAATAGATATACTGAAGGTAAAGAACCAAGTATTTCAGGTGTTATTGCTGCTGCTGCTAAGTTGCTGCTGCTAAGTCGCTTCAGTCGTGTCTGACTCTGTGCGACCCCATAGATGGCAGCCCACCAGGCTCCCCCATCCCTGGGATTCTCCAGGCAAGAACACTGGAGTGGGTTGCCATTTCCTTCTCAATGCATGAAACTGAAAAGTGAAAGTGAAGTTGCTTAGTCATGTCCAACTCTTATTGACCCCATGGACTGCAGCCTTCCAGGCTCCTCCATCCACAGGATTTTCCAGGCAAGAGGACTGGAGTGGGGGTGCCATTGCCTTCTCCGTATTGCTAGCTTTATCAAATGATTGCTTTATGACATGACAGCAATAGCTTAAAAATCTCAGGTCTTGTTTGCTTATCTGTGGAATTTCCCTGGTGGCTCAGATGGTAAAGAATCCACCTGCAATGCAGGAGAAACAGGTTTGGTCTCTTGGTCAGGAAAATCCCATGGAGAAGGGAATAGCTACCCACTCCAGTATTCTTGCCTAGAGAATTCCACAGACAGAGGAGCCTGGCCAGCTACAGTCCATAGGGTCACAAAGAGTTGGACATGACTGAGCTATTAAGAACAATGTGTTGCTTATCTGCAATCTGAAATGTCTCCTGGCTTTAAAAGTACTATAGTCACTAGCAGACTCTCCAGTCAGGCTCTCTCACACAAGAATGGGTCAAGAGTATGTGGAATTCAGAACAACCTATCTATCACATAGATATCTGGTTCCAAAAGAAATGGGAAAAACAATTATTTGCATGGCATTCACCAAATACAAATTATTTCACATAGATGAGAGCATCTGAGGGTTTCCTAGTGTTGAGGCACCCACTGAAACTCAGCTGCCTTTGAGTAATAAGATGGACGCAGAAATAAGCAAAATAAAAACGCTTTTTGTTGTTCAGTCACTAACTTGTGTCTGATCTGACTCTTTGTGAACCCATGGACTGCAGCATGCCAGGGCTCCCTGTCCTTCATCATCTCCTGGGTTTTGCTTGAACTCACGTCCATTGAGTCAGTGATGCACCCAATATCTCATCCTTTGTCACCCCCTTCTCCTCCTGCTCTCGGTCTTTCCCAGCATCAGGGTCTCTTCCAGGAGCTGGCTCTTTGCATCAGGTGGCCAAAGTATTAGAGCTTCAACATTAGTCCTTCCAATGAATATTTTGGGTTGATTTTCTCTAAGATTGATTGGTTTGACTTCTTTGCTCTTCAATGGACTTTGAAGAATCTTCTCAAATACCACATTTTGAAAGCATCAATTCTTCACTTTCATTCTTCTCTATGGTCCAACTCTCACATCCGTACATGACTACTGGAAAAATCATAGCTTTGACTAGATGGACCTTTGTTGGCAAAGTGATGTCTCTGTTTTTAATACACTGTCTAGGTTTGTAATAGCTTTCTCTCCCAAAGAGCAAGGATCTTCTAGTTTCATGGCTCCAAAAACATCCAAAGTGTTTTGGAGCCCAAAGAAATAAAATCTGTCACTGTTTCCACTTTTCCCCCTTCTATTTGCCATGAAGTCATAGGACCAGATGCCATGATCTTAGTTTTTGAATATTGACTTTTAAACCATATTTTTCACACTCCTCTTTCACCTTCATCAAGGGACTCTTTTTGCTCCTCTTCATTTACTGCCACTAGAGTGGTATTATCTGCATATCTGAAGTTGTTGATATTTCTACTGGCAATCTTGATTCCAGCTTGTGATTCATCCAGCCTGGCATTTTGCATGATGTACTTTGCAAATAAGTTAAATAAACAGGGTGATAAACTTGAGGTACTCCTTTTCCAATTTTGAACCAGTCCATTGTTCCATGTCTGGTTCTAACTGTTGCTTCTTGATATGCATACAGGTTTCTCAGGAAACAGATGAGGTGGTCTGGTATTCTCATCTCTTTAAGAACTTTTCACAGTTTGTTGTGACTCACACAATCAATAGCTTTGCGTAGTCAATGAAGCAGATGTTTTTCTGAATTCCTTTGCATTCTCTCTGATCCAACAAATGTTGACAATTTGATCTCTGGTTCCACTGCCTTTTCTAAACCCAGCTTGTACATATGGAAATTCTCAGTTCATATACTGTTGAAGCTTAGCTTGAAGGATTTTGAGCACTACCTTGCTAGCATGTGAAGTGAGCGCCATTGTACACTAGTTTAAATATTATTTGGAATTGCCCTTCTTTGGGATTAGAATGAAAACTGACCATTTCCAGTCCTGTGGCCACTGCTAAGTTTTCCAATTTGCTGACATATTGGGTGTAGCACATTAACAGAATCAACTTTTAGGATTTGAAATAGCTCAGCTGGAATTCTATCACCTCCACTATCTTTGTTCACAGTAATGCTTAAACTGTACTCTTCCTATTCTGTTTATATATGAGGAGAGAGGATATCTTTTCTCTTTGACTGAATGATGAAGGAATGGATAAGTCTAGTCATAGGCCAAATTTTGAGGAACATACCTCTTTCATGATAGTTACTTTTTAATTCTTCTTTACTTCGTAAATTCTCTCTAGTCTTGAGAAGATAATAATTCTTGTTTTCCCCAAATAATGACAACCCAGTCATGGCTGCCTACACATCAGTTTGCTCAGGTATCATCAATGTCTCCATTTATCACTCAAAACAATTCTAATGGATTAATTAATCAATTAAAATAAAGGATTTTGAGGGGAGGAATATGCCCCAGATGACTCAGTGGTAAGAATCCGCCTGCCAAGCAGGAGACATGAGTTTGATCCCTGGGGTCAGGAAGATCTCCTGGAGAAGAAAATGGCAACCCACTCCAGTATTCTTACCTGGGAAATCCCATGAACAGAGGAGCCCGGCAGGTCACAGTCCATGGGGTTGTAAAAGAGCTGGACACAACTTAGCAACTCAGCAATAATAATAACAGCACTACTTCTCAAACCATCCCACAAGGGTGAATGATGCTTCAGTGGAGGAGGGGGGTACTAGGGTGTGTCTTTAACAGTAACGAGGATGGGTTGTTGCCTTTTATCTGTGCCATTTCTATTCTTGGATCACTCTTCTTAAGAAAGTACCAAGACATTTTGAGTTCCTTTCTTGGGCACCTGTCTAGGAAAGAATGCCTTTTAATTTAACTTGGCTTATGTTACAGTCTCAGGAACACGCTTCATTTCACTCTGTCTGCACAGTGATAATATACATCTCTTGTAGCTCTTAGGCCAAAGTTGGCTGGAAAGCTTCTTATGATACTTGCTCCCACATTCCAAATTCTTTACACTCTATTTTAGAGTCATCTCAGCACTAGTTTTTAAATAGAAAAATCTTTCCTCTGTTGCTTCAAAGATAGGGGCAGAATAAAGTTAATTCTAGGGCAATAAAAAGAATTTGATAGACAGTAACTGTGATATGCAGAGTAGCAGTAATAAACATGGGAAGAGATGTAATAATGAGATGTAATAACAGTGAAAACGGCTAAACGCAAATATTGCATAATAAAAAATACAGCAGGTTTTTTGGTTTTGAGGGGGTTTTGTTTGTGTTTGCTCCTAGGGTTTTTGTTTGTTTTTGCTCCTAGGATACTTTCTGTGTGTGGTCCCAGATGTACTAGTCTCAGAGTTACAGAAGTTCTCTAAGTGGCTCAAGTTTACTGTTTTAGGTTATGTGCCAGAAACTATGAGAGTCATGGATGAGATGAAATGAAAAGCTATGTAAAGCAGTGATACAGGTTCTGGAAGTTCTCTTTCACAATCCCTACCAATCAGAGGATTTAGAAATAAAGTACATTAATTCATGTAGTACTTTTTTCTCTTAATCTCTTTGACAGTCTAAAATAAAAGTAAACAGTGATTTCTAAGGCATTTCTAGTGTAGAGAAGATTAGGCCATGGTTTATACAAAAGAACAGCAAATGAATGCATATCTGGTACTTAGATGCATTAATCTTTCAAAACACAGAATAGACAAGTGCTATAATGAATGGGTCATATAGTGAAACAGGACAGCACCCTTCATCCAGTATGTTATGAGAAAAATCTCTGGGAGCAGTGGACTGCTGGAGGATAGCTGTAGAAAGGGACAAGAGGTGAGATGTGTCAACTGTAGAGAAGGAAAAAAAATCCATTGTTGCTTTTGAGAACTCAGAAATGCACATTTTAGAGACAAGGCAGATAAATCATTTCTAAATCTTTGTCTATTAAGGCTGTTATTTAAGGAAAACAGCAAAAAAACAAATCAGTACAGTATATAGTATATAAAGATGGATGCTCAATATTTATTTTTCTTTCTAGATAGTAAACTATCAACACTGAAATTTTAATTTTACATGAAGCTTTTATTTTTTTCCATTGAGTAAAATTTAAAAAAAAAAACTATTTAAAATCAGAGCAAAAAGAAAGAACAATTGTACAGAAAGAAAGAAACCCTGCTCTTCATTACAATTTGTCTTTAGTTGATAAAATTTCAGTAGCTATATTCCATTTGGTGAGGTACAGGGAGGGGCAGCATCTTTCCAATTCATATAAACTAAAGGGAGAAGTCTAACAAACAAAATATTGACTATCCTTTCAAATAGCTCAATTGGGAAATAATGATTAGTGTCAGACATAATATCACAGGGTCAGCAACCTTTCAGCCCACAGTGCAATATTTTACTGTGTTTGCCCAGAAATCATTTACAATATACTCTACCATTTGTCATGTACATCATTTGGATTTTCTGATGTAAGAATAGTTGACCTTAAACATTCTACAACTACTACAAGTTGAAGGTCATGACATATGTCATTGAAAATTTCCTCTGGATTGGCAATAAACTCTTGACTGACCTGTGACATTAATGCCATGAAATAAAATGTTTTTCCATCTTAGCAATTTCATAGAAAGCACATGTACTTTATTCTACTAGACTGTTTCTTTTTACATCTTTACAAGAATCTTGCCCCTTAAAAAGGGGGAGGGGGATTCAAGCAGCAAGATTTACTTACTGCTAAAATTAATGTGCTTCCACAGATTTTGAACAATTTCTCTCATTTTCTCTACTATATATTTGATAGCTAGAGAAACAAAGAGAGGCAGGAAGCAAAAAGTTAAATAATCTGAGAAGCCATAAACATGATATAGCTGAAAATGGAAAACACTGGTTTTTAGTGTCTATAAATATTTAAGACCCATGTTTCAAAATCTGTTTATCAATTGTTAACTTTTATCTACATAAGAATTCTTGGGGTTAAAACGAGGAAGGACCTTGGTTAAATACTGCATCTAATATATTAATATCTCATGTAATACTGTCCCAATTATACAATTTACAGCCTAGATTTTATCTGACAAATGCTTACATAAGAAAAATGCAATGTATTCACATACAAAAATAAATAAATCTAAGGTTATATTTTGTTTAGTTCTAAACTCATCTTTCAGAACGTTCATTTTATTACCGATCATACCTTGTAGATGTGATTTTTGTGTTTCTTAGTGGAAAGAGAATCAAAATGGTTCTAAAGGCTGGGCACTTTGAGACCATGAAGAATCTTTATTTTTCTTGAACTTAGAAGTATCTAAGGGAGGTGTATAAACAAAGAGTGAGTTCAGTTCAGTTGCTCAGTCGTGTCAGACTCTTTGTGATCCCATGAACTGTGGCATGCCAGGCCTCCCTGTCCATCACAAACTCTCAGACTTCATTCAGACCCATGTCCATTGAGTTGGTGATGCCATCCAACCATCTTATCCTCTGTCATCATCTACTCCTCCTCCATCAATTTTTCCCAGTATCAGGGTCTTTTCAATTAGTCAGCTCTTCTCTCATGAGGTGGCCAAAGTATTGGCGTTTCAGATTCAGCATCCAATGCACACCCAGTCCTTCCAAAGAACACTCAGGACTGATCTTTAGAATGGACTGGCTGGATCTCCTTGCAGTCCAAGGGACTCTCAAGAGTCTTCTCCAACACCACACTTCAAAATCATAATTTCTTCAGTGCTCAGCATTCTTTATAGTCCAATTTTCACATGCATACATGATCACTGGAAAAACCATAGCCTTGATTAGATGGACATTTGTTGGCAAAGTAATGTCTCTGCTTTTCAATATGCTATCTAGGTTGGTCATAACTTTCCTTCCAAGGAGTAAGCGTCTTTTAATTTCATGGCTGCAATCACCATCTGCAGTGATTTTGGAGCCCCCAGAATAGTCTGACACTGTTTCCACTATTTCCCCATCTATTTCCCATGAAGTGATGGGACCAGATGCCATGATTTCAGCTTTCTCAATGTTGAGCTTTAAGCCAACTTTTTCACTCTTCTCTTTCACTTTCATCAAGATGCTCTTTAGCTCTTCACTTTCTGCCATAAGGATGGTGTCATCTGCATATCTGAGGTTATTGATATTTCTCCTGGCAATCATGATTTCAGCTTTTGCTTCCTCCAGCCCAGGGTTTCTTATGATGTACTCTGCATATAAGTTAAATATGCAGGGTAATAATATACAGCCTTGACGTACTCCTTTTCCTATTTGGAACCAGTCTGTTGTTCCATGTCCAGTTCTAACTGTTGCTTCCTGACCTGCAGACAGGTTTCTCAAGAGTCAGGTGGTCTGGTATTCCCATCTCTTTTAGAATTTTTCAGTTTATTATGATCCACACAGTCAAAGCTTTTGGCATAGTCAATAAAGCAGAAAGAGATGTTTTTCTGTCATTTCTAAAAATCAACAGACTGATCTGTGTTCGTTTCCAAAGTAAACCATTCAATATCATGGTAATCCAAGTCTAGCCTCGACCAGTAACGCTGAAGTAGCTGAAACTGAACATTTCTATGAAGACCTACAAGACCTTCTAGAACTAACACCCCCAAAAGATGTCCTTTTCATTATAGGGAACTGTAACGCAAAAGTAGGAAGTCAAGAAACACCTGGAGTAACAGGCAAATTTGGCCTTGGAGTACAGAATGAAGCAGGGCAAAGGCTAATAGAGTTCTGCAGAAGAGAATGCACTAGTCATAGCAAACACCCTCTTCCAACAACACAAGAGAAGACTCTATGCATGGACATCACCAGATGGTCAACACTGAAATCAGATTGATTATATTCTTTGCAGCCAAAGATGGAGAAGCTCTATACAGTCAGCAAAAACAAGACCTGGAGCTGACTGTGACTCACATCATGAACTCCTTATTGCCAAATTCAGACTAAAAATTGAAGAAAGTATAGAAAACTGCTAGACCATTCAGGTATGACCTAAATCAAATCCCTTATGACTATACAGTTGAAGTGAGAAATAGATTTTAGAGACTAGATCTGACAGACAGAGTGCCTGATGAACTATGGAGGGAGGTTCATGACATTGTACAGGAGACAGGGATCAAGACCATCCCCATGGAAAAGAAATGCAAAATAACAAAATGGCTGTCTGAGGAGGCCTTACAAATAGCTGTGAAAAGAAGGGAAGCAAAAAGCGAAGGAGAAAAGGAAAGACATAAGCATCTGAATGCAGAGTTCAAAGAATAGCAAGCAGAGATTTAAAAGTCTTCCACAGTGATCAACACAAAGAAATAGAGGAAAACAACAGAATGAGAAAGACTAGAATCTCTTCAAGAAGTTTAGAGACACCAAGGGAGCATTTCATGCAAAGATGGGCTCAAGAAAGGATACAAATGGTAGGGATCTAACAGAAGCAGAAGATATTAAGAAGAGGTGGCAAGAATACACAGAAAACCTATACAAAATTGATCTTCACAACTCAGATAATCATGATGGTGTGATCACTCACCTAGAGCCAGACATCCTTGAATGTGAAGCAAGTGGCCCTTAGGAAGCATCACTACAAACAAAGCTAGTGGAGGTGACAGAATTCCACTTGAGCTATTTCAAATCCTGAAAAATGATGCTCTGAAAGTGCTGCACTCAATATGCCAGCACATTTGGAAAACTCAGCAGTGGTCACAGGACTGGAAAAAGTCAGTTTTCATTCCAATCCCAAATAAAGGCAATGCCAAAGAATGCTCAAACTACTGCACAATTGCACTGATCTCACACGGTAGTAAAGTGATGCTCAAAATTCTCCAAGCCAGGCTTTAGCAATATGTAAACCATGAACTTCCAGATGTTCAAGCTGGTTTTAGAAAAGGCAAGGGAACCAGAGATCAAATGCCAATATCCACTGGATCATTGAAAACAGAGAGAAAGAATAGAATACATTCTTTCTTACATGTATATATGAATACCTTGACTACTATTTTATAAATAGTGATTTGTCTATCACAAGTATTTATTGCAGCTTTTCTCTCTCTCTCTCTCATCTCCATATGTTTCATACATTCAGTAATGACAATACATTCAGTTATTTATGTTTCATTGATCTCAGACAAGATCATAATCTTCCTGTGTGCAAGAAGCACGCTGTATCCATCTTTGTGCACTAATGCCTGGCACGTATTGAGTACCAGGTAAATGCCTGTTGGATACTGGTAAGGGAGGAAAACTAAAATTTTATACATTTAGTGTCTATTCATTATGTCATACTTCATTTAAGTTTCCTAAAACCCTCCTTTCAGCTGAAAGGAACTTACTGCATTTGGGTGCCATGATTAGGTTTCAAATTTGACTTCTACACACATTATTTATAAGAATTTAGGCAACAAATTCTTATACTTAATTTGTGCCTCATTTTCCCACATGTAAAATGGATACAGTAATTGAACCTACCACACAGGATTATTAGGAGTACTATTAGGGTTCAGTTCAGTTCAGTCGCTCAGTCGTGTCTGACTCTTTGCGATCCCATGAATCGCAGCACGCCAGGCCTCCCTGTCCATCACCAACTCCCCCGGAGTTCACTCAGACTCACATCCATCGGGTCTGTGACGCCATCCAGCCATCTCATCCTCCGTCGTCCCCTTCTCCTCCTGCCCGCAGTCCTTCCCAGCATGAGTCTTTTCCAATGAGTCAACTCTTTGCATGAGGTGGCCAAAGTACCCGGAGTTTCAGCTTTAGCATCATTTTTTTCCAAAGAAATCCCAGGGCTGATCTCCTTCAGAATGGACTGGTTGGATCTCCTTGCAGTCCAAGGAACTCTCAGGAGTCTTCTCCAACACCACATTAAAAAGCATCAATTCTTTGGCACTCAGCCTTCTTCACAGTCCAACTCTCGCATCCATCCATGACCACAGGAAAAACCATAGCCTTGACTAGATGGACCTTAGTCGGCAAAGTGATGTCTCTGCTTTTGAATATGCTATCTAGGTTGGTCATAACTTTTCTTCCAAGGAGTAAGTATCTTTTAATCATGGCTGCAGTCACCATCTGCAGTGATTTTGGAGCCCCAAAAAATAGAAGTTTGACCCTGTTTCCCCATCTATTTCCCATGAAGTGATGGGACCGGATGCCGTGATCTTCGTTTCCTGAATGTTGAGCTTTAAGCCAACTTTTTCGCTTTCCTCTTTCACTTTCATCAAGAGGCTCTTTAATTCTTCTTCACTTCCTGCCATAAGGGTGGTGTCATCTGCATATCTGAGGTTATTGATATTTCTCCCAGCAATCTTGATTCCAGCTTGTGTTTCTTCCAGCTCAGCGTTTCTCATGATGTAATCTGCATATAAGTTAAATAAGCAGAATGACAACATACAGCCTTGACGTACTCTTTTTCCTATTTGGAACTAGTCTGTTGTTCCATGTCCAGTTCTAACTGTTGCTTCCTGGCCTGCATACAGATTTCTCAAGAGGCAGGTCAGGTGGTCTGGGATTCCCATCTCTTTCCCACATAGTCAAAGGCTTTGGCATAGTCAATAAAGCAGAAATAAATGTTTTTCTGGAACTCTCTTGCTTTTTCCATGATCCAACAGATGTTGGCAATTTGATCTCTGGTTCCTCTGCCTTTTCTAAAACCAGCATGAACATCAGGGAGTTCACGGTTCACATATTGCTGAAGCTTGGCTTAGAGAATTTTGAGCATTACTTTACTAGCATGTGAGATGAGTGCAATTGTGCGGTAGTTTGAGCATTCTTTGGTATTGCCTTTCTTTGGGATTGGAATGAAACTGACCTTTTCCAGTCCTGTGGCCACTGCTGAGTTTTCCAAATTTTCTGGCATATTGAGTGCAACACTTTCACAGGATCATCTTTCAGGATTTGAAACAGCTCCACTGGAATTCCATCACCTCCACTAGCTTAGTTCATATTGATGCTTTCTAAGGCCCACTTGACTTCACATTCCAAGATGTCTGGCTCTAGATTGGTAATCACATCATCATGATTATCTGGGTTGTGAAGATCTTTTTGTACAGTTCTTCCATGTATTTTTGCCACCTCTTCTTAATATCTTCTGCTTCTGTTAGGTCCAGACCATTTCTGTCCTTTATCAAGCCCATCTTTGCATGAAATGTTCCTTTGGTGTCTCTAATTTTCTTGAAGAGATCTCTAATCTTTCCCATTGTGTTCTTTTCCTCTATATCTTTGCATTGATCGCTGAAGAAGGCTTTCTTATCTCTTCTTGCTATTCTTTGGAACTCTGCATTCAGGTGCCTATATCTTTCCTTTTATCCTTTGCTTTTCACCTCTCTTTTCACAGCTATTTGTAAGGCCCTCCTCAGACAGCCATTTTGTTATTTTGCATTTCTTTTCCATGGGGATGGTCTTGATCCCTGTCTCCTGTACAATGTCATGAACCCTCCCTCCATAGTTTATCAGGCACTCTGTGTGTCAGATCTAGGCCCTTAAATCTATTTCTCACATTCACTGTATAATCATAACGGATTTGATTTAGGTCACACTTGAATGGTCTAGCAGTTTTCCCTACTTTCTTCAAATTTTAGTCTGAATTTGGCAATAAGGAGTTCATGATGTGAGTCACAGTCAGCTCCAGGTCTTGTTTTTGCTGACTGTATAGAGCTTCTCCATCTTTGGCTGCAAAGAATATAATCAATCTGATTTCAGTGTTGACCATCTGGTGATGTCCATGTGTAGAGTCTTCTCTTGTGTTGTTGGAAGAGGGTGTTTGCTATGACCAATGCATTTTCTTGGCAAACCTCTATTAGTCTTTTCCCTGCCTCATTCTGTACTCCAAGGCCAAATTTGCCTGTTACAAGAAGTAAAATAGTTCAAAGTGTTAAACGGTGCCTGGTGTATAAGAACTGTGTGTTTGCTAGGATAATTATTAATATCTTCTATTTATCTGAAAATAGGATAACAATACCTAGTTCATATTAGCACCAAATTAGACAATAAATGTACAACAACTAATAATTATCTGGTAAATTGGATGTAAGATATGAGAGAAAGAGGAATCCAGGATGACTCTTAAGGCTTTTTTCTGAGCAATGAGAAAACCAGGGCAAACACCTTTAAGGGAATAATTCAGGAGTTCAATATTGGCAATGTTAATTTGGAAATTATTTTAAATATTTTGAAAGTATACTTTGGGAAAGCAGCTGGATGTAAAATAGAAAAAGAAAGAATACAAATCAGTAATTCAAAAATGAATGTACTAATCCATGGAGCCTATATTGAGTTAATTGAACCCATGGATACATCAGTTGTTTCTAACTTAGTAGATATTTGAGATCTCTCCAGAAGCTGATGACAGACATATGAACACATGCACATAAAATGTGCATACATTTAATTTTTATGCTTGGAAATTTTATTTTATCCACATAAGTCATAAAAACACTGTTGACAAAATTACAGCTTTCTCATTATAATTTTTCATGCAAAATAACACTTCCTAAAAATAATTTTAGCAAATTACACACATAAAATCAAATATAAATTTTATTTCTGCATAAAAGTTAATTTCAACAGACAGCTGCCATTGTTTAGCTTGAGAAACTAAAATCATGTATGGTACATTCAATTTATTTAGATATTAAATGTTTTCATATTTTGTATTTTTATGGTAGCAAGGCTTTAAAATAAAAACTCACATAAATATACTGTAGAAAATGATACCAAAGTTCTCATGGTTCACTTTACAACATCTTTCTAGAATTACAGAATGGCATAAATGAGTAGCTGAATTTTATAAGAATATGAGTTGAATTTCTATCAATATCTTTGTCCTCAAACCCAAGAGGTCATCTGGTAAAGTCTGTATCAACCCTCATAAAAATGTATTTTAGCACTGAAACACTGGCATAGTTATCTATCTCATAGCATCTCTTTCAAAATGGTGACATGATCAAAATACTTCTATATTATAGGATCAACATTCAAGATATACATAAGAATCTTGAATCAACCTACTTTTTCCATTAATAAAGTCAAATTTAATATCCAAGATACCTAGCAGTAAATAAATATATTATTATAAAGCAATTTTAAGGTCAGTTGCAGGAATGCGCAATACAACTGAAAATTAAGAGCACACGTCATTTATAATAGCATAAACATAATAAAATACTTAAAAGTAAATATAATGAAAGTAGAATATTTGTACTCTAAAAACTATAAAATACTGTTGAGAAAAATTAAAGAGAACCTAAATAAATGGAAAGACATCTCATATTCCAAAAACTTAATATTGTTAAAATAGGAATACTTTCCAAATTGATCTACAGATTTAAAGTAATAAATATTAAAACCCAGCTAGCTTTTCTGCAGAACTGACAAACTAATAGTAAAATTCATATGGAAATTACAGGAATTCAGACTGTCCAGAATAATCAATACAGTTTTAAAATTATGCTTTGTGAAGATGTCTTATGTCAACTATTAATAGAATAAGAAAAGGATTACCAACGTTCAGGTTTATCTATCTAGTCACATTACTGGTGCTTTTTTTGGTAACTTTTTCCCGAGTTAAATGGAAGATTCTTTAAATTTTTATAGTGCTTCACAGATTTCAAAAGTTTGACATTCATGATTTCACATAATCCATAATAATTCTTTCTTCAATCTGCTACCTTTATACTGCCCCTCCTTTCTTCCCTCTCCCCACTGGCAACCACTAGCTTGTTCTCTATATCTGTGAGGCTCCTTCTTTTTTGTATTATTCTCTAGTTGGATGCATCTTTTTTTTTAGATTTCACATATAAGTGATATCATACAGTATATGTCTTTTATCTGACTTATTTCACTTAGCATAATGCCTACCAAATCCATCCATGTTGCTGTCAATGGCAAAATTTCATTCTTTTCCATGGCTGAGTAGTATTTCATCATAGATATATATAAAATCACACCACATCTTCTTTGATAGACACTTAGGTTGCTTCCATACCGTGACAATCATAAATAATGCTCCCATAAACATTGGGGTACATTTTTCATTTTGAATTAGACTTTTTTTTTTCCAGATACATACCCTGGAGTGGAATTGTTGTGTTTCACAACAGTCGATTTTCAGGTTTGTGACCATTCTGCATATTGTTTTCCACAATGGCTGCATCAATTTACATTCCCACTAGCACTGTAGGAGAGTTCCCTTTACTCCTTATCTCCATCAGTGATTGTTATTTACCTTCTTTATGATGATACCATTCTGACAGGTGTGAGGTGCTATCTCACGGCAGTTCTGATTTGCATTTCCTGATAAATAGTGATGCTGAGCATGTGCCTGTTGGCCATCTGCATTTCCTCTTTGTAATCGTTATTTTTTTTATATTCATTCAAGTACGTGCCTGAGATTTTTTTCATTTCTTCTTAAAGAACTCCTTTAGTATTTCTTGTACAGCAAGTCTTCTAATGGCAAATAATCTTAGTTTTTGTTTATCTGGGAATGTTTTAATTTTTCCTTAATTTTCTGACTATTTTGTTGGCTACAGAATTCTTGGTTAACAGTCGTTTTCTTTCAACACTGAACTAGGTTACTTCAATGTTGGACACTACAGAGAACAAATGGACACACTGCTTTCTAGCCAACAGTGGTTTTTGATGGGAAACCTAATGTTAATTTATTGAGGATAATTTCAAGTGATAAATCATTTTTCCCTTGCTGCCTTCAACATTCCTCACTATGCCTTTGTTTCAATGGTTTGATTATGATGTGCTTAGATGTGAGCCCTCAAGTCTATCCTACTTGGAGCTGTTTGAACTTCTTGGATATACTGATTAAAGTGAAGTGAAGTGAAAGTTGCTCAGTAATGTCTGACTCTTTACAACTCCATGGACTATACAGTCCATGGAATTTTCTAGGCCAGAATATTGGAGTGGGTAGCCTTTCCCTTAACCAAGGGATCTTTCCAACTCAGGAGTCAAACCCAGGTCTCCCGCACTACAGGTGGATTCTTTGCCAGCTGAGCCACAAGGAAAGCCCAAGCTTTTAATCAAATCTGGGAAACTGTTGACCCTAATCTCTAAACATTATTTCTGATCCTTTACCTCTCTCCTGGGCTTATGCAACTCTCATTACATATATATTTTTATTATTGATGGTGTCTTATATATCTCTAATTTTCTAGTTATTTTTCTTCATTGATTTTCTTTTCTGTTTCAGATTATATAATCTCAGTTAAACTGCTTTCAGGTTCACTGATTTTTTTCCTTCTGCCAATACAAATCCACTCTTCAGTCTCTACTTTGTATCTTTCCCTTTAGGTATTGTACTTTCAGTTTCTGACTATCTATTTGGTCCTTTTTATTTTAATTTAAATTTATGTATTTTAATTGGAGGCTAATTACTTTACAATATTGTATTGGTTTTGTCATACATCAACATGAATCCGCCACGGGTGTCCGCGGGTGTCCACGTGGTCCCCATCCTGAACCACCCCCGCTCCCTCCCTGTACCATCCCTCTAGGTTGTCCCACTGCACCAGCCCCAAGCATCCTGTATCCTGCATCGAACCTAGACTGGCGATTCATTTCATATATGATATTATACAAGTTTCAATGCCATTCTCCCAAATCATCTCACCCTCTCCCTCTCCCACAGAGTCCAAAAGACTGTTCCATACACCTGTGTCTCTTTTGCTCTCTCGCATACAGGCTTATTTGGTACTTTTTAAAACAAAATTACTTTACTACAGACATTGTCTGTATCAGTTCAGTTCAGTTCAGTTCAGTCGCTCAGTCGTGTCCGACTCTTTGCGACCCATGAATCGCAGCACGCCAGGCCTCCCTGTCCATTAACAACTCCCGGAGTTCACTCAGACTCACATCTATCAAGTCAGTGATGCCATCCAGTCATCTCATTCTCTGTCGTCCCCTTCTTCTCCTGCCCCCGATCCCTCCCAGCATCAAAGTCTTTTCCAATGAAACAACTCTTCTCATGAGGTGACCAAAGTAATGGAGTTTCAGCTTTAGCATCATTCCTTACAAAGAAATCCCAGGGCTGATCTCCTTCAGAATGGACTGGTTGGATCTCCTTGCAGTCCAAGGGACTCGCAAGAGTCTTCTCCAATATCACAGTTCAAAAGCAGCAATTCTTCGGTGTTCAGCTTTCTTCACAGTCCAACTCTCATATCCATCCATGACCACAGGAAAAACCATAGCGTTGACTAGACGGACCTTAGTTGGCAAAGTGATGTCTCTGCTTTTGAATATACTATCTAGGTTGGTCATAACTTTTTATACAAGAAGCAAGCATCTTTTAATTTCATGGCTGCAGTCACCATCTGCAGTGACTTTGGGGCCCCCAAAAAATAAAGTCTGACACCTTTTCCCCATCTATTTCCCATGAAGTGATGGGACCGGATACCATGATCTTCGTTTTCTGAATGTTGGGCTTTAAGCCAACTTTTTCACTCTCCTCTTTCACTTTCATCAAGAGGCCCTTTAGCTCCTCTTCACTTTCTGCCATAAGGGTGGTGTCATCTGCATATCTGAGGTTATTGATATTTCTCCCAGCAATCTTGATTTGTGTTTCTTCCAGTCCAGCGTTTCTCATGACGTACTCTGCATATAAGTTAAATAAGCAGGGTGACAATATACAGCCTTGACGTACTCCATTTCCTATTTGGAACCAGTCTGTGTTCCATGTCCAGTTCTAACTGTTGCTTCCTGGCCTGCATACAGATTTCTCAAGAGGCAGGTCAGGTGGTCTGGTATTCCCACCTCTCTCAGAATTTTCCACAGTTTATTGTGATCCACACAGTCAAAGGCTTTGGCATAGTCAATAAAGCAGAAATGGATGTTTTTCTGGAACTCTCTTGCTTTTTCCATGATCATGCAGATGTTGACAATTTGATCTCTGGTTCCTCTGCCTTCTCTAAAACCAGCTTGAACATCAGGGTGTTCACAGTTCATGTATTGCTGAAGCCTGGCTTAGAGAATTTTGAGCATTACTTTACTAGCATGTGAGATGAGTGCAATTGTGTGGTAGTTTGAGCACTCTTTGGCATTGTCTTTCTTTGAAACTGGAATGAAAATTGACCTTCCCAGTCCTGTGGCCACTGCTGAGTTTTCCAAATTTTCTGGCATATTGAGTGCAGCACTTTCACAGGATCATCTTTCAGGATTTGAAACAGCTCCACTGGAATTCCATCACCTCCACTAGCTTTGTTCATATTGATGCTTTCTAAGGCCCACTTGACTTCACATTCCAGGATATCTGGCTCTAGATTAGTGATCACATCATCATGATTATCTGGGTTGTGAAGATCTTTTTTATACAGTTCTTCCATGTATTTTTGCCACCTCTTCTTAATATCTTCTGCTTCTGTTAGGTCCAGACCATTTCTGTCCTTTATCAAGCCCATCTTTACATGAAATGTTCCCTTGGTGTCTCTAATTTTCTTGAAGAGATCTCTAATCTTTCCCATTGTGTTCTTTTCCTCTATTTCTTTGCATTGATCGCTGAGGAAGGCTTTCCTATGTCTCCTTGCTATTCTCTGGAACTCTGCATTCAGATGCCTATATCTTTCCTTTTCTCCTTTGCTTTTCACCTCTCTTCTTTTCGCAGCTATTTGTAAGGCCTCCCCAGACAGCCATTTTTCTTTTCACATTTCTTTTCCATGGGGATGGTCTTGATCACTGTCTCCTCTACAATGTCACAAACCTCATTCCACAGTTCATCAGGCACTCTATCTATGAGATCTAGGCCCTTAAATCTATTTCTCACTTCCACTGTATAATCATAAGGGATTTGATTTAGGTCATACCTGAATGGTCTAGCAGTTTTCCCTGCTTTCTTCAATTTGAGTCTGAATTTGGTAATAAGGAGTTCATGATCTGAGCCACATAATTCTCATGAGTTCTCAGTTGCTAACTGTGTTTGATGTTTTGTGGACCCCATAGACTGTAGCCTGCCAGACTCCTTTGTCCATGGAATTTTCCAGACAAGAACACTGGAGTAGGTTGCCATTTCCTACTTCAGAATATCTTCTCAAGCCAAGAATCAAACCCGCATCTCTACTGTCTCCTGCATTGGCAGGTGGATTCTTTACTACTATTGCCATCTGGGAAGACCTTACTTTCTTTTAACTTTTAGACACTGTTTCTTTTAGTTCTTTTCACATATTTACAATAAATGATTTTAGATCCTGCTCAACTACAGTATCTTGGCTTACTCAAGAACAGGTTCTATTGATTTTTTTCCTGTGCATGCATGGGCCATACTTGTCTGCTTCTTGGCAAATTTGGTACATTAGTGTTGAAACTAAACATTCAAATAATATAATTTTTATATCATTTATATTATTTTACTGTATATTATTTATATATTCACTATATATTTATGTTATTGTACTATATATATACTTTTGTTGTTGTTGTTGTTCAGTCACTGAGTTTTGTCTGACTCTTTGTGACCCCAAGGACTGCAGTGAGCTAGGCTTCCCTGTCCTTCACTATCTCCCAGAGTTTGCTGAGACTCATGCCCATTGAGTCAGTGATGGCATCCAGTCATCTCATCTTCTGTTCTCCCCTTCTCCTGCCCTCAGTCTTTGCAAGCATCAGGGTCTTCCCAATGAGTAGGTTTTTGCATCCAGTGGCCAAAGTGTTGGAACTTCAGTTTCAGCATCAGTCCTTCCAACGAACATTCAGGGTTGATTTCTTTCAGGATTGACAGGTTTGATATCCTTGCTGCCCAAGGGACTCTCAAGAGTCTTCCCCAGCACCACAGTTCAAAAGCATCAATTCTTCTGTGCTCACCCTTCTTTATAGTCCAACTCTCACATCCATACATGACTACTGGAAAAATCGTAGCTTTGACTAGACAGACCTTTGTCAACAAAGCGATGTCTCTGCTTTTTAATATGTTGTCTAGGTTAGTCATAGCTTTTCTTCTAAGAAGCAAGCATCTTTTAATTTTTGGCTACAGTCACCATCTGCAATTATTTTAGAGCTCAAGAAAATACAGTCTGTCACTGTTTCCATTGCTACCCGTCTATTTACCATGAAGTGACAGGACTGGATGCCATGAACTTCCATTTTGGAATATTGAGTTTAAGCCACCTTGTCACTCTCCTCTTTCATCTTCATCAAGAGGCTAAGTTCCTCTTCACTTTCTGCCATAAGGGTGGTGTCATCTGCATATCTGAGGTTATTGATATTTCTCCTTCTCAAACTATTTTTAAAAATTGAAGAGAATGAAACTCAAATTCATTCAATGAAGTCACCATTACTGTGATACCAAATTCAGACAAAGAAACTACAACAAATGAAAATTACAGGTCAATAGCTCCAATGAATATAGATGCAAACATTCTCAATAAATGGGATAAAATAACTGTAAATTAAACAACTGACAAAGGATTAATCTCCAGCATATATAAGCAGTTCATAGAGTTCAACAGCAGGTAAACAAAAGCCAAATCAAAAATGGGTAGAAGACCTAAACAGATATTTCTCGAAGGAGATATACAGATAGCCAATAAACACCCAAAAAGATGCTCAACATTATTAAATATTAGCAGCGAAACAAAACTACAATGAGGTATCACCTCACACAGGTCAGAATGGCCATCATCAAACAATCTACAAACAATAAATGCTGGAGAAGATGTGGAGAAAAGCGAACCCTCTTGCACTGTTGGTGGGAATATAAATTGATACATTCACTATGAGAACAGTATGGAGAATCCTTTAAAAACTAGGAATAGAACTACCATTGTGTTAGTCGCTCAGTCGTGCCCGACTCTTTGCGACCCCATGGACTGCAGCCCTCTGTCCATGAGATTTTTCAGGCAAGGATACTGGAGTGGGTTGCTATTTCCTTCTCCAGGGGATCTTCCCAACCCAGGAATCAAACCTGAGTCTCCTGCACTGCAGGCAGATTCTTTACCAACTGAGCTACAATAATTCCACTACTGGGGCATATACCCTGAGAAAACCTCAATTCTAAAAGACACATGTACCCCAGTGTTCATAGAAGCACTATTTACAATAGCTAGGACATGGAAGCAACCTAGATGTCTACTGACAGATGAACGGATAAAGAAGATGTGGTACATATACACAATAGAATATTGTTCAACTATAAAATGAATGACTTTGTGTAGGTGAATGAGATGGATGTACCTAGAACCTGTTATACAGAGTAAAGTAATTCAGAAAGAGAAAAAAAATGCATATTAATGCACATATATGGAATCTACTAAAGTATGCTAATGAAGTGATGCTCAAAATTCTCTAAGCCAGGCTTCAGCAATACGTGAACCGTGAACTTCCTGATGTTCAAGCTGGTTTTAGAAAAGGCAGAGGAACCAGAGATCAAATTGCCAACATCTGTTGGATGATGGATAAAGCAAGAGAGTTCCAGAAAAACATCTATTTCTGCTTTATTGACTATGCCAAAGCCTTTGACTGTGTGGATCACAATGAACTGTGGAAAATTCTGAGAGAGGTGGGAATACCAGACCACCTGACCTGCCTCTTGAGAAATCTGTATGCAGGCCAGGAAGCAACAGTTAGAACTGGACATGGAACAACAGACTGATTCCAAATAGGAAAAGGAGTACGTCAAGGCTGTATATTGTCACCCTGCTTATTTAACTTATATACAGAGTACATCATGAGAAACACTGGGCTGGAAGAAACACAAGCTGGAATCAAGATTGCTGCGAGAAATATCAATAACCTCAGATATGCAGATGACACCACCCTTATGGCAGAAAGTGAAGAGGAACTAAAAAGCCTCTTGATGAAAGTGAAAGAGGAAAGCGAAAAAGTTGGCTTAAAGCCCAACATTCAGAAAACGAAGATCATGGTATCCGGTCCCATCACTTCATGGGAAATAGATGGGGAAACAGTGGAAACAGGGTCAGACTTTATTTTTGGGGGCCCCAAAATCACTGCAGATGGTGACTTCAGCCATGAAATTAAAAGACGCTTACTCCTTGGAAGAAAAGTTATGACCAACCTAGATAGTATATTCAAAAGCAGAGACATTACTTTGCCGACTAAGGTCCATCTGGTCAAGGCTATGGTTTTTCCAGTCTTCATGTATGGATGTGAGAGTTGGACTGTGAAGAAGGCTGAGTGCCAAAGAATTGATGCTTTTGAACTGTGGTGTTGGAGAAGACTCTTGAGAGTCCCTTGGACTGCAAGGAGAGCCAACCAGTCCATTCTGAAGAAGATCAGCCCTGCGATTTCTTTGGAAGGAATGATGCTAAAGCTGAAACTCCAGTACTTTGGCCACCTCATGCGAAGAGTTGATTCATTGGAAAAGACTCTGATGATGGGGGGATCAGGGGCAGGAGAAGAAGGAGACAACAGAGGATGAGATGGCTGGATGGCATCACTGACTTAATAGATGTGAGTCTGAGTGAACTCTGGGAGTTGGTGATGGACAGGGAGGCCTGGCATGCTGTGATTTGGGGTCGCAAAGAGTCAGACATGACTGAGCAACTGAACTGAACTGATGGAATCTAGAAATAGGTATTAATAAATCTATTTGCAGGGAAGGAATGAAGACACAGATGCAGAGACAGACTTGTGGATACAGTAGGGTAAGGAAAGAGTGGGACAATGTAGAAAGTAGCCTTGACATATATACATTACCATGTGTAAAATAGAGAGCTGGTACAAGTTCTGCTCTGTGATGACCTAGAGGGGTGGGAGGGGGACAGGAGAGGGAGGTTCAAGAGGGAGGTCATATGTGTATAATTATAGCTGATTTGTGTTCTTGGACTTCCCTGGTAGCTTAGATGGTAAAGCATCTGCCTCCATTGTTGGAGACCCAGGTTCAATCCCTGGGTTGTTAAGATCTGGAGAAGGAAATGGCAACCCACTCCAGTATTCTTGCCTTGTGAATCCCATGGACAGAGGAGCCTGATAGGTTACAGTCCATGGGGTTGCAAAGAGTCGGACACGACTGAGCGACTTCATTCATTGTGTTCTTGTGTGGCAGAAACCAATACAACACGGTAAAGCAATTTTCCTCAATTAAAAAAATTTTTTTTTAAAAAGGGGGAAAATTCTCAACAAATACTAGCAAACTAAATTCAACAATACATAAAAGTTCACACACCATGATCAAGTAAGATTTATCCTAGGGATGCAAGAATGATTTCATATCAGCCAATCAATGTGTTACACCATATTAACAAAATAAATAATAAAACACATGAACATCTCAGTAGACACAGCAAGAGCATTTGACAAAATTTAACATTCATTCGCGGGAAAAAAAAACTCATCAAAGTTGATACAGAAGGAACATATCTCATCATAATAAAGGCAATTTATGACAAACTCACAGCCTATTTAACATACATTGGAAGCGATACTTAGCATAGTTGAAAGTCCTAGCCATAGCAGTCATACAAGACATAATGCATCCAAACTGAAAGGGAAATAGTAAACTATCACTATATATAGATGACACAATACCATATACAGACACCCCTAAAGCCCCCTCAAAGGCTATTGGAATAAATGAGTTCGGTAAAGTTGCAGGATATTAGCTGAATATACAGAAATCTGTTGCTTTTCTATACACTAATAATGAACTGTGAGAAAGTAGGGAAAAAAATCCTCTTTAAAATTGCATCAAAAGGAATTAAACACCTAGACATAAGTTTAAGGAAGGCAAAAAACTAGTTTCTGAAAACTATAAAGCCTTGATAGAGGAAATTAAAAATGATACAAAGAAATGGAAAGATATCCTGAGTTCTTGTACTGGAGGAATCAATATTGTTAAAATATTAACAAAAGCAATCTACAGATTTAATGCAATTCCTACTAAATTCCTAGCTTGTGGCTCAGACAGTAAACTGTCTGCAATGCAGGAGACCTGGGTTTGATTCCTGGGTTGTGAAGATCACCTAGAGGAGAAAATGGCAACCTGCTCCAGTATTCTTACCTGGAGAATCCCATGGACAGAGGAGCCTGGAGAGCTACGTCCATGGGGTCACAAAAATTGGACGTGACTAAGCGACTAACACTTTCATTTTCTATTAAATACTGTGGGGGCTAAGTACAATATCAGGCTAGTCTGTTTCCTTCAAAGAGCTCTGGATCCAAGAGTCCTTCAGTTTTATAATTTGTTGAGGTATAAGACAGTTCTTAGCTGAGCTGACTCTTTTTAAAAACGAAAGGAAAAGAAGCTTTACTAAAACAAGTGCACACTTTACCCCCACCACAGTTTCATTTGCAGTGGTGTTTAAACTACAATGGCATTTAGTGCAAATTTTCTATTTTCTCTTGTAAACGTTTGGAAAATACTTTCCACTGTAACTTTTCAAATATTTTTAATAACAATAATATAAATTATAACACTATATATAATATATATAATATAAATTTTATCTACTATTCAGTCCAGAAGAAAATGGCAATATTTATAGTTTTAATTTTTCCTTCTTGACAGTTATTGTCCTTCATGTATCTTGAATTTATGACTTTCTGGAAAATCCTCTATTACCGTTCCACCATTCTGCGTATACTCTTTCTCTAGTCTTCCTCTCTTCCTATAATTTTCTGATGAGTTTTGAACCTTTCTTTTCCTCCATGTCTCACAATCTCTCTCTCAACTAAAATTTCTCCATGTTGTATCTTTTTTAATTTCTTCAGATCTATCTTCTTCAACTTCTCAACTTCACATGTGGTAAGTGAACCTAAAGTTCTAATCCTGAGGTAATGTATTGGGTTGGCCAAAGTATTCTGTAACATGTTACAGAAAACCCAAACAAACGTTTCGGTCAACCTAATGTCTGCCTATCAGCTGAGAAGTCCCTTTCTGAACTGTTTTCTGCTAAAGCATGAGGTTTTAAATGTTTTTGTTTAAATATCATATTCCCATTCTGAATGTTATTTTTTTCCGTTTTATGGTTTTACTGAAACTAAAGCTTATGTTCCCAATAAGCTTCATATAAACAAGAGAAGATTCATTATTCAAACCACATATCATTTAACTAAGAACAATATACAGACTGGCCAAAGGTGATGTTTCATCTGTGTTCTTTAAAAACAAAAAATTCCATGGTATGGCCATCTTCAGGCAGGATTTTAAATTTGTGAGAACAATAAAGGAAGGTATTTGGATTCTAACCTTTGCTACAGTCTGGCCGTGGGAACATTCCAAATATATTTTGGGGTCCTTTAAAATCATTTCACCAGGACTGAAATGCTTTCACTGAAGATGGCCTTTGCATAATAGTTTATTATTCAATCTAAGAGGTGATGTAGTTATTCTAATTATTAGTAATTTTTTGTAAACTGGGAGTAAGTGATGGAATTCAAGCAATAGGGTATATCTAAAGTTGACTGCTATCATTGTTGCAAAGTTGCCAGTCAGTCCATTAGAGATTAGGGGAAATATTCAGGAAATAAGATTATTGATTCTTCTAAGTCCATGGAGGATTTATAATAACAATGTGTTTTAATTCTTTATCTTCATCTGTAACATATTGCTAATATTTCTATTTGAAGTGATAAACAGAGCAGTCTTCTTGCTTTTATAAAGGCTCACTCTTTTCAAGGCTGTGCCAGTTGTGCTAGTCAAAATGATATATGCCATATATTACTTTTCCTTTAACTCTCCCCCATAAGCAATTCTGAGAAGAGACAAAGTTCTTCTGTGTCTCTGAGACTTTGCACAAGGTCCTCACTGTGGGAAAAGTTCCTCTTTTCATCACCATTCTTCAGCTTTACTCCTATAGCACCCCCAGATTTTTACTCTGTCTTTATAACTTGTGATTATCCCATGGGATATAGTCTGTATATATTCAGTCTGAGATAGACAGATATTCTCTGAATTCTCTTAACACTGTATGCAGGGTACTGTACTATAATTATCTATTTATTTGAACGATTCTTTACTATTCTCTGATTATTAGATTAGGAGCTCATTGAAAGCAGAGATTTTCATCATCTCAGTTTCTCTAGTGCCCAGCATACTACAAATAAAGTGAACGAAGAAAAAAATACAATCTGGTTTAATTACTAGGCTTTAAATAAAGGGTTTATTAACTTATAAAAATGATCTTTGACTACAGCTGCTATAGAGTTTCTACTATTCTCCTAAGAAGGGCAGCATTTCATGACAGCTTATGTTTAGCTAAGCAAAATCATTAGTCAATCTGAGTGTGAACACAGAAACAATTTTGTTAATTTCCTTTCTCAATTTACCTTGAGTTGTTTGTGTTATCCTTCAGTAGCTAAGTCGTGTCCAACTCTTCGATCCCATGGACTTCAGCATATCAGGTACCCCCCGTCCTTCACTATCTACCAGAGTTTGCTCAGATCTTCAGTTACTGAAGATTACACAAAATTTACTTGCTGACTTATATCGAAACCTTTTCATGGTAACAGTGGTGGAATTAGAAATACTTTATTCTCACTATGTATAAAATTTGGGGACTGAAGACTGATTCAGATTGAAGAATGCAGAAGTTTACTTTTGTTCTGACTCCTCTCTCAGTTATGAAAATCTTCATCCTACTACCTTTTGGTCTAGAAAAACTGATATAAAAAACAAAAATTCAAGCCTTGTTAATGAATTTATGGACATATTTGTATAATTTACATAAGTATATATTTATTATCTGTCTTACAGAAATTCAGTTATGTCCTAACTGGAAATTTATGGAGGGTAATTCTCATAAATTCAGTTTACACATTGCCTGGTCCAGCACAATAACAGATGTGTAATGCATTTTTTTATAATGATGTAAAAATGTTCAGTTGCAAAGGTGGGCTGTGGTCACATAATCTTCCTGTTCCCTACTCAATGAATAATTCAAGCAGTAGCCTTCACACTCCCCGTAAGATTGAGAAGATATACTTATTCCCAAGTCTTGTTTTCTGGTATTGAGATGTAAGGAGCTACTGCAAATGCAGAGTCTCTGGGGCCTTGTTACAGGGGCCAGCTTCAAGTTTCTATTGTGAACTCAAAAGGATATGTCAGGAGAAACTTTAGAATAGAATCACTAGTGAAAGAGCAGGCATAGTTTCGGGGCAGTGTCTGTATTACATGGATAGCGTGTGTGTATCTGGCAAAACAGTGTATGTGTTGAGGGGTGTTCCTTCACTTGTTTTGTGTTTTATGAACATAGTCAGATATTGAAATCTCTCTAAGGATGTTATTTGAAAATATATAATCTTACATGGAGAAATATGGATAACATATTTTGAAATTATGTATCTTATATATGGTTATAATATGGTGCTACACATTAGTTAGTTATAATTGACATATATGAGAATCTTAAATAGTTGTATGTTTATATCAGGGGAAAAAATAAAAAATAAAATGTAAACATAAATGCAAACCTATATGTGACATGGCTATCTGAGTGAATTTGTAACAATTATCCACTGGACAACAGCAAATGAGGCTATTCATTAGGTTCTTGGAACCTGGGGAGAAGCTATATGTAATGAAATATGTTCTGCCTTGAATCAAAAATTTATATCTGTGCATTATTGGAGCCTTCAAATTTCATTCCAAATATGTAAAAATAATTATAACAAAATAAATGTTCTGTGTTTATAAAAGATATTAAATATTTCTTGAGGGAAAATAGTGCTAAACTTTAGTAACAGACTTCCCATAATCAAGGAAAACAACTTGCTGTGTTTTTTCCCCCTGACCAAGGTTCTGATTGAATGAACCAACCACTTTCTATGCTGCTAAGTTTCCTTTCGCAAGCGTTGCCTGGAAAGAAAGTCCTAGGTGGGTAGTCTCAAAAATATTGCTTCATTTACAATTTTAAATGATATTTTCATAAGAAGTCTGTTGACAAAGACAGCCCAAACAGGAAAACAATAGAAAACTTTATGATGTATAAAATGAATTCTTCAAAAGAATTTTGTTTCGAAATGCCAAGGGTTATAAGTCAAATGTATGCAGCACATATTACTATTTATTACCTTGCATTGGCTGAAATTCATCTCTTCTGACAACCCTGGGTAAATCATGTTACATATTTCATAAAATATGAGTGCTGGTCCTTTTCTGAAGATGCCACTTAGTGTGTGAACTCACTGCCTTTGGCTGCCTCCCAGTTGCAGTAAGCTCCCTTAAGACCACTACTTCTGCAGAGTCCTATGGCAGTTGAATCAGAGAAGAAAAGGTATTTATAGAAAACATATGCAAAAGGTTGATAGCTCGTCCAGTTTTTAGTGCACAGACTGACAGCTAAATACAAATTGAGAAATGTAAGTTTCACTTCAAGCAAATTTACTGGGTGAAAACCTCATTTTTTCATTTCATTTGAATACACTCACTGGCTTCTCAGAATATGCAACTTTATAGTGAGCATATTTTTTATTCTTGAAGGCTCATTATTTTACAGTGAGGTTACTGAACCTAGACCACGTAGAGCAGATTACCCAGCATAATATTAATCAAAATATACATGGCAAATGGGATTCCATATAGTGCCATACAGGCATCTGTTTTTAACACAGAATAAAAAGTATGTTTAGCTCCTTTATTAAAGGGTATTATGGACAATTTATTTTTAAGCCATCTCTCTAAGACTGTTAACTGGCATATAATTTAATGTACTCTCAAGGAACTTGACTTTTACTGTTTCCTTCAAAACAATCATATATAAAAGCACCTTGATATAAAGATGCCTTTGACTCTGAGAAAGAATTAAATAAATAAGAATAAAATAATATTTTAGATGCATGTAAGTATTACTCTGGATCTTGTAAAATAATGTATTTTCTGTTGCCATGTATGCCTTGATGGAAAATGAGGCCAATTCTGTTTCTAAAGATATAACTTTTGTTCTCTGAATAAACCATATCAGTTTTGTAAGTTTTCCTTAAATCTGACAGAGTTGCCAAATGCCTAAATATTTCTAAACCAACAAATGAAAGGAGATCCTGTGAATTTTTATGAGAGAAATAAGTTATATTATGTCTGTTTAGGAAATTTGGGACCGTTTAGAGGGTACTGGATTTTATACTATCTGTATAGTATTTTCTTAATAGAGAAAAGGAAGCCAGTTCACTTCTATTGAAATATAGCCAGATAATTTAACACTAAATAGGCAATAGGGATAATGATAGGAGAAAAAACTAGGCTAAGAAGTATAAGAGAGAACTAAACATTGTGACATTTTTAACTGAGTAAATTGTTTGAATGCTAAGTGCCAAATAGAACATAAATCATGAAGGTAATGCAAGAATGCATGCTCTTTTCAAAGAAGTGAAAATATTTGAGAATAATACTAGTAAGTGAAAAACAACAACAAAAGCAGGAATAAGACCTTGACATCACCCCTTATTCCTCCTGCAATAAGATTCCATGTTTTGCTCTAGATATCTAATATAAATGATTTGGAAGGCATCCTAAAAACCTGTCTATGTATTTACATAGTTATATATATTATTGTTTATATCTATATATTGAATGTGTATACATGCATGTTTACATAAAGGTATTATACACTACATATGTTTGTACATATGTATGGGAATCCCATGGACAGAGGAGCCTGGTGGGCTACAGTCCATAGAACTGTGAAGAGTCAGACGTGACTGAAATGATGGCACAGCATGTGTGTGTGTGTATGTGTGTGTGTGTGTATCTATATCTATATACCACACATATAGTCCACATATAATTAAAAATAATTTTCACTTGAAGTAAAATGAATCAATATTTTGGTACTGTGTCTTTTCTCTGGCTTTTTCATACTGTTTTTAAGTGTGGCTAGTACATGGAGAGGAGAAGGAAATGGCAACCCACTCCAGTTTTCTTGCCTGGAGAATCCCAGGGACGGAGGAGCCTGATGGGCTGCGGTCTATGGGATCGCACAGATTCGGACACGACTGAAGCGACTTAGCAGTACTAAGTAACTTAATCATTTCCCTACTGATAGACATTGGACTAATTTAAATTTTTGTTTACAAATGTAAAGAAATCTTTATTTCTATGAGGTAGATTTCTAAGTGACTGATTGATTTTCCTGGATATTCTAAAATTTTCTCTAAGAATTTTATGCTTGTTTGGCTTCCCTGGTGGCTCAGAGGTTAAAGCGTCTGACTCCAACACGGGAGACCCATGTTCCATCCCTGGGTCGGGAAGATCCCCTGGAGAAGGAAATGGCAATCTACTCCAGTATTCTTGCCTGGAGAATTCCAATGGACGGAGAAGCCTAGTAGGGTACGGTCCACAGGGTCGCAAAGAGTCGGACACGACTGAGCAACTTCACCTTCTCTTCCCCCAATGGTAAGGGAACTCCTCTCACATCAACACTTTATATTATCAGCCTTTATGGATAATCTACTGGTAAAATTTTTCATTAATTTAACATGCATTTCCATTACTACCAGTGAAACTGAGTATTTGTACCTGTTTATTGCATACACACAGATATACACAGACGTACAATCTTACATGGATTGTAATCTTAATCCTCCTAAAACAACTCATCCTGGTAGATTTTATTTTCTTTATTTTATGGAAAAGAAAACAGGGTGCAGGGGAGGAGAAAAAGATGGCGGAGGAATAGGATGGGGAGAACACTGTCTCCCTCTCTACCTCATCAAAAGAACATTTCAACGGGAGTAAATTCCACAAAATAACTTCTGACTGCTGGCAGAGGACATCAGGCATCCAGCAAAGCAGATCATTGGCTTCAAAACCAGGTAGGAATTATTTTAAAAACGAAGATAGAGACAAAGGAGGTAGGGAGGGAACCCCGGAGCGGGAAGGGATTCCCGTCCCAGGAAGAGACTCTTAAAAGAGAGGTTCCCTAAAATTGGGGAACTTTCTCACAGCTGTGTATGGGGCGAGCCCTGGAAGCACAGAGGGCAACATAACAGGAAGGAAGAATAAATAAATAATTAAAACCAACAGATTACTAATTCAACAGTATAACCCCCAGCGGATCAGCAGCGCAAACGCCTGCGTCCGACAGCAGTGGGGTTGGGCAGGGGAGGCGCGCCCGCGACAGTGCTTTCTAAGAATTGGGCCACGGGAGACATAGGCTGCAGGGCTTTTCTCGAGAATCGGGACGTAACAGGGCCAGAATCGGGTCCACGCGTGGATAGAACGAATTATCCCGGACTAGCAAACCAGACTGGGGGATAACTAACACGTGAAACGCTCGAACATAAGACACTGACAGGCCCGCGCACAGAACAAAGGACGGATCGGAAATAGCCGGCTGCAGACCATCCCGCACCAGCGACAGGCAGCCAGAGCCTGAAGCGCTGGAAGAGGGCAGTCGCAGCTCAAGAGAGACATCGCCTACCAAATTGCAAGCAGGCTTCTCTGCTGAGACTTCTGGGGTCTCTGATCAGTCATCATCTGCCTGAGAAAGAGCCCCGGCAGAGATCCCAGTATACTGAGCGACCCGGGAAAGCCCAGAGGACGCAACAATAGTGCCCGCCAAACGCCCTAGCCACTCGGACTTGGAACCAAACCCGACACCAGGAGGGGGCTTCCTGAGCGGCTTAATCAGGGGAAGTGCATGAAGCATAGGGCAGACCCCACACAGTTATCCCGCGGAGCGAGAAGGGGCAAGCCCAGTGCAGAGCTCAACACCACCCTCCCTGTGGCAAGACAGAAATCAGACACGGAAGAGACCAGCAAACAGAGGAAGTCAAACAGAGGGAGCTGCCTTGGTAGCGACCCCACACAGTCCACAACGACAGAGAAAGCGCCAGATATACCGTTATTACTTTTATGATCAAAAATTTTTTTTGGGGGGGGATGATGTGGAAGCGTGATTTTTCTTTTCTTTTCTTTCTTTTTTAAGAATTTTTTTTCTTTCTTTAAAACTTTTTTCCTTTTTAAATTTTTTTTCTCCTTTTTCGTCTTTTTTTTCCCTAAACTTGCTTAAATTTTTAAGTCTTCTATATTTCTATTTATTATTTTCATAACCTAATATTACATTTAAAAAAAAAAAAACCCTATCGTTAAAGCAAACGCCGTATATAGTCCTATTGGTGGAGGAAGTTGCCTTTTAATAGTTCTGCAGTCTTTTATTATATTTTACTTTTTTTCTCTATTTTTTTAAATTTCTCTCTCCTTCTTCTTCCCTTCAATAATCTATCTTTGAAAATCCAATCTTTACTCCAGATTTTTAATCTTGGCATTTTGGTATTTGTTGCCAATTTTGTACGTTTAAAAACCTAATCTTCAGTACCCAGTTTTACATGAGTGCGAGACTACTGGCTTGACCACTCTCTCCACCTTTGGAATCTCTCTTTTCTCCACTAGGTGGCTTTTGTCTCCTCCCTCCCCCTCCTCCTCTCTACCCAACTCTATGAATCACTGTATGCTCCAGAAGGAGGAGAATTCTAAGGGAACTGGTCACTGGCCGGATCTGTATCCCTCCTTCCCATCTCCCTCTTTTGTCCTCCTGTCCACCTCTATCTACTTCCTCCCTCTCCTCTTCCATGTATAACTCTGTGACCACCTCTGAGCGGTCCAGACTTCGGAGCGCTTACACAAGAAAGTGGTTACGGGCTAGCTTGCTTTTTCCTCTTTTGATTCCACCTCATCCCATTCCACTCACCTCTAACTACTCCCTCCCTCTTCTCTCCTCCAAGTAACTCAGCGATCCTCTAGGGACGACCTTCATGGTGGAGAAACCTATCATCATTAACCTAGATGTTTAAACATTAGTGCTGAATAGGTGGAGAAATCAAGAGGCAATTGTAAAAATAAATCTGAAAACCAGAATCAGGAGGCATAAGTCCAAAGCCTGAGATCATCAAAGAATTCCTGAATACAGGGAACATTATCCAATAAGAGCTCATCAAACGCCTTCATACCTATACTGAAACTGAGCACTGCCCAAGGGCCAACAAGCTCCAGAGCAAGACGTACCATGCAAATGCTCCAGCAACACAAGAACAAGCTCCTGAGCTTCAATACACAGGCAACTCAAAATACTCCAAAACCATTGATGTCTCATAACCCATTACTTCCCACTTCACAGCAATCCAGAGAGAGGAAATCCAGCTCCACCCACCAGAACTCCAACACAAGCCTCCCTAATCAAGAAACTTTGACAAGCCCCTGATATAACCCCAAACACAGAGAGGAAGCTCTATAAGAAAGAGAATTCCACAAATTCCCAGAATATAGAAAAGCCACCCCAAACACAGCAATATAACCAGAATGAAGAGACAGAGGAATACCCGCAGGTAAAGGAACAGGAGACATGCCCACCAAACCAAACAAAAGAGGAAGAGAGAGGGAATCTACCTGAGAAAGAACTCCAAATACTGATAGTGAAAATGATCCAAAATCTTGAATTCAAAATGGAATCACAGATAAATAGCCTGGGGTCAAGGATTGAGAAGATGCAAGAAAGGTTTAACAAGGACCTAGAAGAAATAAAAAGAGTCAACATATAATGAATAATGCAATAAATGAGATCAGAAACACTCTGGAGGCTACAAATAGTAGAATATCGGAGGCAGAAGATAGGATTAGTGAAATAGAAGATAGAATGGTAGAAATAAATGAATCAGAAGGGGAAAAGAAAGACGAATTAAAAGAAATGAGGACAACCTCAGAGACCTCCAAGACAATATGAAACGCTCCAACATTCGAATTATAGGAGTCCCAGAAGAAGAAGACAAAAAAGAAAGACCATGAGAAAATACTTGAGGAGATAATAGTTGAAAACTTCCCTAAAATGGGGAAGGAAATAATCACCCAAGTCCAAGAAACCCAGAGAGTGCCAAACAGGATAAACCCAAGACGAAACACCCCAAGACATATTTTAATCAAACTAACAAAGACCAAACACAAAGAACAAATATTAAAAGCAGCAAGGGAAAAACAACAAATAACACACAAGGGGATCCCCATAAGAATAACTGCAGATCTTTCAATAGAAACTCTTCAGGCCAGGAGGGAATGGCAAGACATACTTAAAGTGATGAAGGATAATAACCTTCAGCCAAGACTACTGTACCCAGCAAGGGTCTCATTCAAATATGAAGGAGAAATCAAAAGCTTTACAGACAAGCAAAAGCTGAGAGAATTCAGCACCACCAAACCAGCTTTCCAACAAATACTAAAGGATAGACTTTAGAAAAGAAACACAAAAAGGACGTATAAACCCGAACCCAAAACAATAAAGTAAATGGCAACAGGAACATACTTATCAATAATTACCTTAAATGTAAATGGGTTGAATGCCCCAACCAAAAGGCAAAGACTGGCTGAATGGATGCAAAAACAAGATCCCTATATATGCTGCCTACAAGAGACCCACTTCAAAACAACGGACACATAGAGACTAAAATTGAAGGGCTGGAAAAAGATATTCCATGCAAATAAAGACCAAAAGAAAGCAGGAGTAGCAATACTCATATCCGATAAAATAGACTTTAAAACAAATGCTGTGAAAAGGGACAAAGAAGGCCACTACATAATGATTAAAGGATCAATCCAAGAGGAAGATATAACAATTATAAATATATGTGCACTCAACATAGGAGGACCGCAATATGTAAGACAATTGCTAACAAGCATGAAAGGGGAAATTAATAATAACACAATAATAGTGAGAGACTTTAATACCCGACTCACACCTATGGACAGATCAACAAAACAGAAAATTAACAAAGAAATGCAAACGTTAAACGATACAATAGACTAGTTAGACCTAATTGATATCTATAGGACATTTCACCCCGAAACAATGAATTTCACCTTTTACTCAAGTGCACACGTAACCTTTTCCAGGATAGATCACATTCTGGGTCATAAATCCAACCTTAATAAATTCAAAAAAATCGAAATTATTCCAAGCATCTTCTCTGACCATAATGCACTAAGGTTAGATCTCAATTATAGGAGAAAAACTATTAAAAATTCCAACATTTGGAGTCTGAACAACACCCTTCTGAATAATCAACAAATCACAGAAGAAATCAAAAAAGAAATCAAAGTATGCATCAAAACGAATGAAAATGAAAACACAACTACACAGAACCTTTGGGACACTATAAAAGCAGTCCTAAGAGGAAAGTTCATAGCAACACAGGCATATCTCAAGAAACAAGAAAAAAGTCAAATAAATAACCTAACTCTACACCTAAAGCAACTGGAAAAGGAAGAAATAGAGAACCCCAGAGTAAGCAGAAGGAAAGAAATCCTAAAAATTAGGGCAGAAATAAATGCAAAAGAAACAAAAGAGACCATAGCAAAAATCAACAAAGCAAAAAGCTGGTTCTTTGAAAGGATAAATAAAATTGACAAACCATTAGCCAGACTCATCAAGAAACAAAGAGAAAAAAATCAAATCAACAAAACTAGAAATGAAAATGGAGAGATCACGACAGACAACTCAGAAATACAAAGAATCATAAGAGACTACTATCAGCAATTATATGCCAATAAAATGGACAACTTGGAAGAAATGGACAAATTCTTAGAAAAGTACAACTTTCCAAAACTGAACCAGGAAGAAATAGAAAATCTTAACAGACCCATCACAAGCATGGAAATTGAAACTGTAATCAGAAATCTTCCAGCAAACAAAAGCCCAGGTCCAGACGGCTTCACAGCTGAATTCTACCAAAAATTTCGAGAAGAGCTAACACCTATCTTATTGAAACTATTCCAGAAAATTGCAGAGGAAGGTAAACTTCCAAACTCATTCTATGAGGCCACCATCACCCTAATACCAAAACCTGACAAAGACACCACAAAAAAAGAAAACTGCAGGCCAATATCACTGATGAACATAGATGCTAAAATCCTCAACAAAATCCTAGCAATCAGAATCCAGCAACACATTAAAAAGATCATACACCATGACCAAGTGGGCTTTATCCCAGGGATGCAAGGATTCTTCAGTATCCACAAGTCAATCAATGTAATTCATCACATCAACAAACTGAGAAATAAAAATCATATGATTATCTCAATAGATGCAGAAAAAGCCTTTGACAAAATTCAACATCCATTTATGATAAAAACTCTCCAGAAAGCAGGAATAGAAGGAACATACCTCAACATAATAAAAGCTATATATGACAACCCACAGCTCACATTATCCTCAATGGTGAAAAATTGAAACCATTTCCCCTAAAGTCAGGAACAAGACAAGGGTGTCCACTTTCACCACTACTCTTCAACATCCTACTGGAAGTTTTGGCCACAGCAATCAGAGCAGAAAAAGAAATACAAGGAATCCAAATTGGAAAAGAAGAAGTAAAACTCTCACTGTTTGCAGATGACATGATCCTCTACATAGAAAATCCTAAAGACTCGACCAGAAAACTACTAGAGCTAATCAATGAATATAGTAAAGTTGCAGGATATAAAATCAACACTCAGAAATCCCTTGCATTCCTATACACTAACAATGAGAAAGTAGAAAAAGAAGTTAAGGAAACAATTCCATTCACCATTGCAACAAAAAAATAAAATACTTAGGAATATTCCTACCTAAAGAAACTAAAGAGCTATATATCGAAAACTATAAAACACTGATGAAAGAAATCAAAGAGGACACTAATAGATGGAGAAATATACCATGCTCATGGGTCGGAAGAGTCAATATAGTGAAAATGAGTATATTACCTAAAGCAATCTACAGATTCAATGCAATTCCCATCAAGCTACCAGCAGTATTTTTCACAGAACTAGATCAAATAATCTCAAGATTTGTATGGAAATACAAAAAACCTCGAATAGCCAAAGCAATCTTGAGAAAGAAGAATGGAACTGGAGGAATCAACTTGCCTGACTTCAGGCTCTACTACGAAGCCACAGTCATTAAGACAGTATGGTACTGGCACAAAGACAGAAATAAAGATCAATGGAACAAAATAGAAACCCCTGAGATAAACCCACACACCTATGGACACCTTATCTTCGACAAAGGAGGCAAGAATATACAATGGAGTAAAGACAGTCTCTTTAATAGGTGGTGCTGGGAAAACTGGTCAACCACTTGTAAAAGAATGAAACTAGACCACTTTCTAACACCGTACACAAAAAAACTCAAAATGGATTAAAGATCTAAATGTAAGACCAGAAACTATAAAACTCCTAGAGGAGAACATAGGCAAAACACTCTCCGACATAAATCACAGCAGGATCCTCTATGATCCAACTCCCAGTATACTGGAAATAAAAGCAAAAATAAACAAATGGGATCTAATTAAAATTAAAAGCTTCTGCACAACAAAGGAAACTATAAGAAAGGTGAAAAGACAGCCTTCTGAATGGGAGAAAACAATAGCAAATGAAACAACTGACAAACAACAAATCTCAAGGATATATAAGCAACTTATGCAGCTCAACTCCAGAAAAATAAATGATCCAATAAAAAAACGGGCCAAAGAACTAAATAGGCATTTCACCAAAGAAGACATACGGATGGCTAACAAATACATGAAAAGATGTTCAACATCACTCATTATCAGAGAAATGCAAATCAAGACCACAATGAGGTACCATTTCACTCCAGTCAGAATGGCTGCGATCCAAAAGTCTACAAGCAATAAATGCTGGAGAGGATGTGGAGAAAAGGGAACCCTCTTTCACTGCTGGTGGGAATGCAAACTAGTACAACAACTATGGAGAACAGTGTGGAGATTCCTTAAAAAATTGCAAATAGAACTGCCTTATGACCCAGCAATCCCACTGCTGGGCATACACACCGAGGAAACCAGAATTGAAAGAGACACATGTACCCCAATGTTCATTGCAGCACTGTTTATAATAGCCAGGACATGGAAGCAACCTAGATGTCCATCAGCAGATGAATGGATAAGAAAGCAGTGGTACATATACACAATGGAGTACTACTCAGCCCTTAAAAAGAATAAATTTGACTCAGTTCTAATGAGATGGATGAAATTGGAACCGATTATACAGAGTGAAGTAAGCCAGAAAGAAAAACACCAATACAGTATACTGACACATATATATGGAATTTAGAAGATAGTAATGATGACCCTATATGTGAGACAACAAAAGAGACACAGAGATATAGAGTGGACTTTTGGACTCTGAGGGAGAGGGAAAGGGTGGGATGGTTTGGCAGAATGGCAATGAAACATGTATATTTTCTTGTAAGAAACGAAGCACCAATCTATGTTCAATGCAGGATGCAGGATGCATGGGGCTGGAGCACACGATGATTCAGGTAGAGGATGTGGGGTGGGAGGTGGGAGGGGGCTTTGGCATTGGGAGATTGTGTTCACCTGTGGCTGTTTCATGTCAATGTATGGCAAAACAAATACAGTATTGTAATTTTAAAAATTAATTAATTAAAAAAAAAAAAAGAAAACAGGGTGCAGAAGCATTATGTGACTTGCCTCAGGAGTTCTGGTATGGTTTTGCTGGAGGTCTCTACCTCAAGGTCTTTTATAAACCTGCTGTCAATGTGTCAGCTGGGGCTGCAGTCATCTCAAGGCTAGACTGGGGTAGACCGCTTTCAGGTTGGTGTCAGGATTCAGTTCTCAGGGCCTGTCAGGTTTTTGCTGCATGGGTTTCACTACATGTCAGCAACATGGCCTCCGACTTCCTTCAGAACCAGAGAGAGAGAGAGAGTGATAGAGGCTGAGCACACAGAAACTAGAGTCTTTTTGTAACTGATCTCAGAAGTGCTAGATCTCAGAAGCCCATTACTTTTGCCATATTCCATTCAACAGAAGTGAATGATTATGTCTAGTTCACAAAGTTAGGGTATTGTACAGAGGCATATACACCGGGAGGTAAGCATCCTCAGGGTGCTAGAGGCTACCTCCCACAAATGCCTAGGATGATGGAGGCCTGCTTTACTATATTGAATTCTTCCCATAGAAGAATATGGTTGGGTTCCTTAATGGAATAGTTTTAATTATTTTGTTACTGTGAATGTGTTTGGTCAGTCAGTCATGTCTGACCCTTTGGAACCACATGGACTGTAGCCCACCGGGCTCCTCTGTCCATGGCCATTCTCCAGGCAAGAAAATTGAGTGGGTTGCCATGTCCTCCTCCAGAGGATCTTCCCAACCCAGGGATCAAACTGAGGTCTCCCATATTGCAGGCGGATTCTTTACCGTCTGAGTGAATGGGATTTTACAAATTTCTACTTGGACGTGGCATTGCTATTAAACAAAAGTTACTCTGTGTATGAAATGTTTATAAATTTTATTTTTATTTTAATTTTTGAATTCAATGATTTAAATGCATTTATTTTAATGAAGTATAGTTGATTTTCATATTAGTTCCAGATATTCTGCATAGTGGCTGAACATGTTTGCTGATTATACTCCACTTAAAATCATCATAAAATAATAGCTGTATTTCCCTGTTCTGTACAGCACATCCCTGTAGCCTATCCATTTCACACACAGTAGTTTGTACCTCTCAGTCACCTGTCTCCATCCTGTATCTCTTCCATTCCCTCTGGTAAATATTCATCTGTTCTCCATACTTGTGAGTCTCTTTCTGTTTTACTCTACTTACTTGTTTCATTTTTTTAGATTTCACATTAGTGAAGTGTGATATTCTCCAGGTTCATCCATACTGCTCCAAATCTCAGCCACTAATTTTACAGCTGAGAAATATTTCACTGTGTATATATTAATCTTATTTACTCATGTATCCATTGATGGAATAGTTTGCTTCCAATCTTTAGTATTACAAATAATGCTGCTATGAATATTAGGGTGCATGTATCTTTTTGAGTTAGTGTTTTTATTCTGTTAGACATATACCTAGGAGCAGAATTGCTGGGTTATATAGAAGTTCTATTTTTACTTTTATGAGGAGTCACCATACGTTTTTCCACAATGGCTTAATTTATATCCCCACCAACAATGTGCCAGAGTTCCCTTTTCTCCACATCTTCACCAACATTTGTTATTTGTGCTCTTTGTGATGATAACCATTCTGACAGGTGTGAAATGACACCTCATTGTGGCTTTAATTAGCATTTTCTAATAATTACTGATGTTGAGCATTTTTACATGCCTGTTCACCATCTGTGTCTTCCATGGGAAAATGTCTATTCAGATCTTCTGCCCATTTTTAAATGGGTTGCCATTGTTGTTATTGAGTTGCATAAGTTGTTTATGTAGTTTCAATGTTAACTCTTTGTTGGTTATATCTTTCACTAATATTTTCTCCTATTCTGTAGGTTGTCTTTTGTTTTGTTGATGGATTCCTTTGTGTAAAAAGCTTTTAAGTTTAATTTGGCACCATTTATTTATTTTGCCTTAGGATACAGATTAAAAAAATATTGCTATGATTTATGTCAAAGAGTACTATTCCTATAGTTTCTTCCAGGAGTTTTATGGTTTCAGATTTTGCACTTAGATCTTTAATACATTTTGCATTTATTTTTGTATATGGTGGGAGGAAATATTCTAATTTCATTGTTTTATGTGTAGCTTTCTAGATTTCCCAGCACCACTTATTGAAGAGACTATATTTTCTCCATTATCTATTTCTGCTTTTTTTTTTGGAGATTAATTGACCATAAGTTTATGGGTTTATTTCTGGGCTCTTTATTCTATTTCACTGAGATATGTGTCCGTTTTTGTGCCAATACCATACTTTGTTGATTACTATGACTTCGTTCTTTTTTCTCAGTATTGCTTTAGCAATTCAGAAACTTTTGTGGTTCCATGCAAATTTTAGAATTTTTTGTTCTAGTTTTGTGAAAAATACTGTGTACTGTTACTGTACTGTTAAATCAGAGATCAAATTGTACTGTTAAACTGTACAGTAGTATTTATCTACTAAAAAAGCACATTTGTTTTAAAATTCTCTTTATGTTCGTAAAGACAGAAAGTAATCAAACAACTTGCTAAGGATAACACAGGAACACTATGGCCACTGTGGCAGTCATATATTTATTTAGATTTTCTTCCTCAATGGCTCAGCAGTAAAGAGTCTTCCTGTGATGCGGAAGACACAGGAGACACAGGCCTTAGGAAGCATCACTACAAACAAAGCTACTGAAGGTGATGGAATTCCAGTGGAGCTGTTTCAAATCCTGAAAGATGATGCTGGAAAAGTGCTGCACTCAATATGCCAGGAAATTTGAAAAACTCAGCAATGCCCATAGGACTGGAAAAGGTCAGTTTCATTCCAATCCTAGAGAAAGGCAATGCCAAAGAATGCTCAAACTACCACACAATTGCACTCATCTCACATGCTAGTAAAGTAATGCTCAAAATTCTCTAAGCCATACTTCAGCAATACGTGAACTGTGAACTCCCTGATGTTCAAGCTGGTTTTAGAAAAGGCAGAGGAACCAGAGATCAAATTGCCAACATCTGCTGGATCATGGAAAAAGCAAGAGAGTTCCAGAAAAACATTTATTTCTGCTTTATTGACTATGCCAAAGCCTCTGACTGTGTGGATCACAATAAACTGTGGAAAATTCTAAAAGAGATGGGAATACCAGAGCACCTGACCTGCCTCTTGAGAAACCTGTATGCAGGCCAGGAAGCAACAGTTAGAACTGGACACGGAACAATAGACTGGTTCCAAATAGGAAAAGGAGTACGTCAAGGCTGTATATTGTCACCCTGCTTATTTAACTTCTAGGCAGAGGACATCATGAGAAATGCTGGGCTGGAAGAAACACAAGCTGGAATCAAGATTTCCAAGAGAAATATCAGTAACCTCAGATATGAAGATGACACCACCCTTATGGCAGAAAGTGAAGAGGAGCTAAAAAGCCTCTTGATGAAAGTGAAAGAGGAGAGTGAAAAAGTTGGCTTAAAGCTCAACATTCAGAAAACAAAGATCATGGCATCTGGTCCCATCACTTCATGGGAAATAGATGGAGAAACAGTGTCAGACTTTATTTTTGGGGGCTCCAAAATCACTGCAGATGGTGACTGCAGCCATGAAATTAGAAGACGCTTACTCCTTGGAAGAAAAGTTATGACCAACGTAGATAGTATATTCAAAAGCAGAGACATTACTTTGCCGACTAAGGTCCATCTAGTCAAGGCTATGGTTTTTCCTGTGGTCACATATGGATGTGAGAATTGGACTGTGAAGAAGGCTGAGCACTGAAGAATTGATGCTTTTGAACTGTGGTGTTGGAGAAGACTCTTGAGAGTTCCTTGGACTGCAAGGAGATCCAAGCAGTCCATTCTGAAGGAGATCAACCCTGGGATTACTTTGGAAGGAATGATGCTAAAGCTGAAACTCCAGTATTTTGGCAACCTAATGTGAAGAGTTAACTCATTGGAAAAGACTCTGATGCTGGGAGAGATTGGGGGCAGGAGGAGAAGGGGACGACAGAGGATAAGATGGCTGGAAGGCATCACGGACTCGATGGATGCAAATCTGAGTGAATGGGATTTGGTGATGGACAGGGAGGCCTGGCATGCTGCGATTCATGGGGTCGCAGAGTCGGACATGACTGAGCGACTGCACTGAACTGAATATCCCACTGAATGGATGAGAACACTTTTTTTATCTATTTACCCACTGAAGGATGTTTGAGTTCTTCCTATTTATGTTTGTTTTGGTTTGGTTCTGGAAACTATGAATAGAGATGTCATAAATATATTTACACAGATATTTGTGTAAACATTGGTTTTCAATTCTCTAGGTTAAAAACCCAGGAGCAGGATAGATAGGTCAAATGATAAGTGTATGTTCAACTCTTATAAGAAACTTCCAAAATGCTTTCAGAGTGACTATACCATTTTGCCACCAGCAAATGTTATGATCTTCACTTTTCATGACTGCCAATATTTTTTTTTCCTTATCCATGATAACAGATATGTAGTGGTATTTTGTATGCAAGGGTGTGTACTAAGTCACTTCAGTCATGTCAGACTCTGTGGGACCCTGTGGACTGCAGCCTGCTAGGCTTCTCTGTCCATAGTATTCTCCAGGCAAGACTACTGGAATGGGTTGCCATTTCCTTTGCAGATTTCCCTGACGCAGGAATTGAACCTGTGTCTCTTATGTCTACCTGTATTGGCAACTGGGTTCTTTACCACTAGTGCCACCTGGGAAGCACAGTGGTATCTTACCAGGACCTTAATTCCTTTCAGTAAAGGAATGAGACTTCCCTGGTGGCTCAGACGGTAAAGAATCTGCCTGCAATGCAGGAGACCTGGGGTTCGATCCCTGGGTTGGGAAGATCCCCTGGAAAGGAAATGGCAACCCACTCCAGTATTCTTGCCTGGAAAATCCCATGGATGGAGGAGCGTGGTAGGCTATAGTCCATGGAGTCGCAAAGAGTCGGATACAACTGAGCGACTTCACTAAAGGAATGAGGTGAATGCATCTTCATGGGCCCTTTTTGCCATCATTGTATCTCCTTTTGCATGTGTTTATTCAAATCCTCTGACCTATTTTTAAATGTATTGTTTTATGACTAGAATCTTGAGAGTTCTTCATACACTCGAAATACATTTTATTTGCTGGATATGTAATTTACAAATATTTTTACTTAGTCTCTAGACTGTCTTGATTTTCTTAAATTGTCTTTTACAAAGAGAAAGATTTTTTATGTTGATAAACCCTAATTTATAGTTTCTCTTTTTTTATGAACCACATTTTTAGTGTCACATTTAAGACTCCTTCACCTACCACAGGCCACATAGATATTCTATTTTCTTATAAAAGTTTTACAGTTTTATGTTTTACATTTAGATCTATGATCCCTTTCTGAGTGAATTTTTTTGTATAAGGTTGGAGGTTTAGGCCAAGTTTCACTTTTTCTTTTTGTTTCTTTCATCCACGTCTCTCTATACCAATGTCACAATACCTTGTAATGGTAGTTGTATATAGTAAGTATCGGGGCTTCTCAGGTGATCAGTGGTAAAAATCTATCTGCCAATGCTACAAGGGCAGGAGATATGGGTTCAGTCTCTGGGTCGGGAAGATCCCCTGGAGGGGAAATGACAAGTCACTCCAATATTCTTGCCAGGATAATCCTATGGACAGAGGAGCCTGGAGGGCTACAGTCCATGGGGTTGCAAAGAGTCAGATGAGATTGAACAACGGAGCACACACAGTAAGTCTTAAAATCAAGTAATGTGATTTCTCCAAATCTATTTATTTATCAAATAGTTTTCATTATCATATAAACATGTTGAAGGAAGGAATAGAGGGGGGGAAAGAGAAGAGAAAGAAAGAAAGGAAGAAAGACAGGTAGGGAGGAAAGAAGGGAAGGAATGAAAAAGAAAGAATGAGAGAGCAAAAAGAAAGAAAGAAAGAAGCAGAACCTAATGAAGAGTTGAAAATAATTTGAAGGAAAAGGAAAATATAAAATCACCATTATGACTTTACATAATAATTGTTCCAGGCAATATCCACTAATGAATGCTAAAACATTTTAATGGGCAAAACATTAAAGAGGAACAGGATAGTTGTAGGGCCTCTAGGTACCTTCCCCAAATATTCATGTTGTTGTTGTTCACTCACTAACTTGTGTCCGATTCTTTGCGACCATGGACTGCAGCACACCAGGCTTCTCTGTCCATCACTATTTCATTATTAAGTTTGCTCAAACTCATGTCCATTGAGTTGGTGATTCCATCCAACCATTTCATCCTCTGTCACTCTCTTCACCTCTTGCCCTTAGTTTTTCCCAGCATCAGGGTCTTTTCCAGTGAGTCAGCTCTTCTCATCAGGTAGCCAAAGTATTGGAGCCTCAGCTTCAGCTTCAGTCTGGCAAATGACATCTGACACTGTTTCCTCGTTTCCCCCATCTATGTGCCATGAAGTGCTAGGATCAGATGCCATGATCTTAGTTTTTTGAATGATGTTGTGTTTAAGTCAGATTTTTCACTCTCCTCCTTCACCTTCATCAGGAGTCTCTTTAGTTCCTCTTCACTTTCTGACATAAGGGTGGTGTCATCTGCATATGTGAAGTTGTTGATATTTCTCCCAGAAATTTTGATTGCAGCTTGTGCTTCATCCAGTCTGACATTTCACATGATGTACTCTGCACAGAAGTTAAATAAGCAGGGTGACAATATACTCCCTTGACCTTACTCCTTTTCCAATTTTGAACCAGTCCATTGTTCCATGCTTCTCTGATAGCTCAGTTGGTAAAAATCTGCCTGCAATGCAAGAGACCTCAGTTCAATTCCTGGCTTAGGAAGATCCACTGGAGAAGAGATAGGCTACCCACTCCAGTAATTAGGGCTTTCCTTGTAGCTCAGCTGGTAAAGAATTCACCTGCAATGAAGGAGACCTGGGTTCTATTGCTGGGTTGGGAAGATCCTTAGAGAAGGGAAAGGCTACCCACTCCAGTATTCTGGCCTGGTGAATTCCATGGACTACATAGTCCACGGGGTTGCAAAGAGTTGGACATGACTGAGTGACTTTTGCTTTACTTTCATTGTTCCATGTCCAGTTTTAACTGTTGCTTCTTGCCCTGCATTCAGGCTTCTCAGAAGGCAGGTCAGCTGGTCTGGTATTCCCATCTCTTTAAGAACTTTCTACAGTTTGTTTTGATGCATGTTCTCCAGCTACACTGAGTGCCTGAAGGCCACATCCCTGCTAGCTGCTGCTCCTGCTTCTAAGTTGCTTCAGTCATTCCGACTCTGTGTGACCCCATAGATAGCAGCCCACCAGGCTCCCAGATCCCTGGGATTCTCCAGGCAAGAACACTGCAGTGGGTTTCCATTTCCTTCTCCAATGCATGAAACTGAAAAATGAAAGTGAAGTCACTCAGTTGTGTCTGACTCTTTGCTACCCCATGGACTGCAGCCCACCAGGCTCCTCCATCAATGGGATTTTCCAGGCAAGAGTACTGGAGTGGGCTGCCATCGCCTTCTCCAATCCCTGCCAGCTAGTACCTGACAAAATGTGGTCCACTAGAGAAGGGGATGGCAAATCACTTCAGTATGCTTGCCTTGAGAACCCAATGAACAGTATGAAAACGCAAAAGGTAGGAAACTGAAAGATGAACCCCCAGGTCATTCAGTTCAGTTCAGTTCAGTTGCTCAGTCATGTCCAACTCTCTGCGACTGCATGAATCGCAGTACGCCAGGCCTTCCTGTCCATCACCAACTCCTGGAGTTCACGCAAACTCATGTCCATCGAGTCAGTGATGCCATCCAGCCATCTCATCCTCAGTCGTCCCCTTCTCCTCCTGCCCCCAATCTCTCCCAGCATCAGAGTCTTTTCCAGTCAGTCAACTCTTCTCATGAGGTGGCCAAAGTACTGGAGTTTCAGCTTTAGCATCATTCCTTCCAAAGAAATCCCAGGACTGATCTCCTTTAGAATGGACTGGTTGGATCTCCTTGCACTCCAAGGGACTCTCAAGAGTCTTCTCCAACACCACAGTTCAAAAGCAGCAATTCTTTGGCGCTCAGCTTTCTTTATAGTCCAACTCTTCCATCCATACATGACCACTAGAAAAACCATAGCCTTGACCAGATGGACTTTGTTGACAAAGTAATGTCTCTCTTTTTCAATATGCTATCTAGGTTGGTCATAACTTTTCTTCCAAGGAGTAAGCATCTTTTAATTTCACGGCTGCAGTCACCATCTGCAGCGATTTTGGAGCCCCCAAAAATAAAGTCTGACCCTGTTTCCACTGTTTCCCCATCTATTTCCCATGAAATGATGGGACCAGATGCCATGATCTTCGTTTTCTGAATGTTGAGCTTTAAGCCAACTTTTTCACTCTCCTCTTTCACTTTCATCAAGAGGCTCTTTAGTTCCTCTTCACTTTCTGCCATAAGGGTGGTGTCATCTGCATATCTGAGGTTATTGATATTTCTCCTTGCAATCTTTATTCCAGTTTATTTCTTCCAGCCCAGCATTTCTCATGATGTACTCTGCATAGAAGTTAAATAAGCAGGGTGACAGTATACAGCCTTGACGTATTCCTTTTCCTATTTGAAGCCAGTCTGTTGTTCCATGTCCCATCTAACTGTTGCTTCCTGACCTGCACACAGGTTTCTCAAGAGGCAGATAAGGTGGTCTGGTATTCCCATCTCTTTTAGGTGCCTAGTATTCTACTGGGGTAGAGCAGAGAAATAACTGCAGAAAGAAAGAAGAGGCTGAGCCCAAGTAGAAACAATGCCCGATTGTGGATGTATCTGGTGGTGAAAGTAAAGTCTGATGCCCTAAAGAACAATAACAAACAGGAATGTGGGATGTTAGGTCCATGAATTAAGTTCAATTGGATGTGGTGAAATAGGAAATGGCACAAGTAAACATCGATATTTTAGGAATCAGTGAATTAAAATGGACTGTATTGGGAGAATTTAATTCAGATGACCATCGTATCTACTACTATGGACAAGAATCCCTTAGAAGGAAAGGAATATCCCTCATAGTCAACAAAAGAATCCAAAATGCAGTACTTGGCTGCAGTCTCAAAAATGACAGAATGATCTCGGTTCATTGCCAAAGCCAACCATTCAACATCACAGCAATCCAAGTCTATGCCCTGACCAGTAATGCTGAAGAAGCTGAAGTTGAACATTTCTATGAAGATCAACAAGATCTCCTAGAATTAACACCAAAAATAGATGTCCTTTTCATGATAGGGGGCTGGAATGCAAAAACAAGAAGTCAGTAGACACCTGGAGTAACAGGTAAGTTTGGCCTTGGAGAACAAAATGAAGCAGTGCATAGGCTAACAAAGTTTTGCCAAGAGAATGCACTGGTCATAGCAAACACCCCCTTCAACAACACAAGAGATTATTGTGCACACAGATACCACAAGATGGTCAGTACCAAAATCAGTTGATTATATTCTTTGCAGTCAAAGATGAAAAAGCTCTATACAGTCAGCAAAAACAAGACTGGAAGCTAACTGTGGCTCAGATTATCAGCTCCTTATTGCAAAATTCAGACTAAAATTGAAAAAGTAAGGAAAACCACTAGGCTATTCAGGCATGACCTAAATCAAATCCTTTTTGATTTACAGTGGAGGTGATGAATAGATTCAAGGGACTAGAACTGGTAGAATGCCTGAAGAACTATGTTATGAATATCTGAGATTCATAACATTGTACAGGAGGTGATGACCCAAACATCTCCAAGAAAAAGAAATGCAAGAAGGCAAAGTGATTGTGTGAGGAGGCCTTATAAATAGCTCAGAAAAGAAGAGAAGTTAAGGGCAAAGGAGAAAGGGAAAGAGATACCCAACTGAATGTAGAGATTCGGAAAACACCAAGGAGAGATAAGAAAGGCTTCTTAAGTGACCAATGTGAAGAAATAGAGGAAAACAATAGAAAAGGAAAGACCAGAGATCTCTTTAAGAAAACCGGAGATACTAAGGGAACATTTCATACAAAGATAGACACAATAAAGGACAAAAAACAGCACCAGAAGAGATTAAGAGAAAGTGCCAAGAACACACAGAAGAACTGTACAAAAAAGTTCTCAATGACCCAGATAACCATGATGGTGTGGTCACTCACCTAGAGCCAGACATCCTCAAGAGTGAAGTTAAGCGGGACTTAGGAAGCATTACTATGAACAAAGCTAGTGGAGGAATTTCAGCTGAACTATTTCAAATCTTAAAACATTATGCAGTTAAAGTGCTGCACTCATTATGCCAGGAAATTTGGAAAATTCAGCAGTGGCCACAGGACTGGAAAAGATCCGTTTTATTTCCAATCTCAAAGAAAGACAATGCCAAAGAATGTTCAAATTAGTGTACAATTGCACTCATTTCACATCCCAGCAAGCTTATGCTCAAAGTCCTTCAAGCTAGGCTTCAGCAATACATGAACCGGGAACTTCCAGAAGTTCAAGTTGGATTTAGAAAAGGGAGAGGAACCAGAGATCAATATTCATGTTACTATGGTAGTTTTAGGCATTTCCCCAGTGGCTCAGCAGTAAAGAATCCGCCTGCAATGCCGGAAATGTAGGTTCAATACCTGGGTTGGGAAGATACCCTGGAGAAGGAAATGGCAACCCACTTCAGTGTTCTTGTCTGGGAAATCCATGGACAGAGAAACCTGGAAGCTTACAGTCTGTGGGATCACAAAGAGTCAGACACGATTGAGCAACTGAGCATGTACATAGTGGTTTTAACCTATGTTTTCAAATTATCTGATACTCCTCCCTGAAGGGATGGAGTTTAATTCTTCTCCCCTTAAACGTGAACTGGATTTAATGATTCACCTTTAACAAATAGACTATGGAAAGGGAAAAATCATAATGTTACAGTGGAGGATCCAGGCAGAGAGCACTGTAACCAAGTAACTATGGTTAGGATCACCAGTAATAAACCATGTTGATACTAGTTTCTTTGATATGATACTGTGAAAGGAGTACATTGCTTCTGTGGTATCCTCTCCAGTGGTGCATAACTCAAACTGATCGTGAAGAAACATCAGACAAACCCAAATGGTTATAAAATACTGCCTAGTCCTTCTTAAAACTGTCAAGGTTATGGAAGGTGAGGAAAACTGAGAGACTATCACACATTAGACAGAATCATAGAGACACAATGACCGAATATACAGGGTTATTGTTGTCTAGTCACTAAGTTGTGTTTGACTCTTTTGCAACACCACGTATTGCAGCCAACCAGGTTCCTCTGTCTACAGGATTTTCCCAGGCATGAATACTGGAGTGAGCTGCCAAGGATTGAACCCATGTCTCCTGCATTGGGAGATGAATTCTTTACCACTGAGTCACCAAGGAAGCCCAATACGCAGGGTATCCTGCATTTAAAATGGGGAATTAAAGGGGAAAAAAAAAACAGTGACAAACTGGTAATAATCTGATACAGTCTATAGTTAATATCCATGTACCATGTCAGTTTCTAAGTTTTGACAAGTACACCAGAAGTACGTAGAAGATGTGTGAAGCAGATAGTGAATTCTATATACTATCTTTGTGACTCTTGTGTAAATTTAAACAAAAAGTCTAAAAATCATACTTCCCTTTGTTCAATTATAAATACCCAAGCATTAACCATCTAAAAAAAAACCAATATTCTCTTTATCTCCTCCTTTAAGTGAATTCACTATAAGAATAAAACAATCCTTTCACTCACAGAAGTCTTAAAATTTCCCATTTTTTAATTAAGTATTCAATAACATCCAGCAGTGAATAAGAATACCACACAATCTATATTCTGCTTAGAGAAACTATATTATATACTTATGGAGTGTATATCTATTGCTTTTACCAGTATTTTCTCATTTCTTCTTTCATTTGATAAAAAACATCACAATTTTCCCTGGGGAATCCCACTTCTCCACCCACAGTTCAGTTGGTTTTGGATGGGTCTGTTTTAGGGGAGGCCTAAAGTCCAAGACTTGGTCTTTAAACTGGCTCCAGGTACCTGTACTAGTAATGGATTTTAGGATGACTATCTCTTTCTTGATGGTTCATTCAAGGATAATCCTGGAACAATTCTTTAATCGCCTGGAAAACAACTCTCTCATTGCAATGAACTGTTAGACTGCTACACTCTTAATTGTGAAGCTATTGGGACCCAAGAGTGGAGTCTGAAGATGCAACCAACCCGATGGAAAGCCGAGCCAAGGGATGAGAAAGAGAACTCTCTGGTCTTGATGACATTGTTTAATCTACTTTGCTTCAGTTCAGTTCAGTTCAGTCGCTCAGTCGTGTCCGACTCTTTGTGCTCCCATGAATCGCAGCACGCCAGGCCTCCCCTGTCCATCACCATCTCCCGGAGCTCATTCAGACTCACGCCCATCGAGTCTGTGATGCCATCCAGCTATGGCTAAAGACTGTCCTGGAAAACTGACCCCAGATATTTCTTGGTCAATAAATTCCTTAACTCCTATAACAGCACAGGGGAGTGGAATTAGAATTAGATCATATGAAATGTGCCTCAGAAAAATATTTTCAAAGTTACCAACATAAACGTTGGATAAAATAAACCCGAGGTACTTCTTTGTGTATTTAGACAAAGAGAAAAGAAGTAATTGATTTATTTTGAATCTTACTGATTATTCCATATCTATTCCATTTAAAGCTGTATAAAACAACCACCTATCTTTCCTTTCAGTTCCATACAACATATAAAATATTATGCTGATTTAAAAAATGGAAAAATCGATGCTTGGGGCTGGTGCACGGGATGATCCAGGGAGATGATATGGGGTGGGAGGTGGGAGGGGGCTTCGGCATTGGGAGATCGTGTACACCTGTGGCTGATTCATGTCAATGTATGGCAAAACAAATACAGTACTGTAATGTAGAATAAAGTATTTAAAAATAATAAATTAATAAATTTAAAAAATGGAAAAAATCAATCTTATAAAATTAATAGATAATGACATGTGGGCTTCCCTGATGGCTCAGCAGGTAAAGAATCCACTGCATTGCAGGAGACAAAGGAGACACAGGTTTGATCTCTGGGTCAGGAGATTCCCTGAAGGAAAAAAATGGCAAACCCGCTCCATATTCTTGCCTGAAAAATCACATGAACAAAAGAGCCTGGCATGCTATGGTCT